>OU342745.1:479902210-480334687 GCA_910589775.1 Avena eriantha
TAACCCAAGAATTAGGCATCAATGTCTATATGAATAGATTGAGGCGCTAATATGGTTTTGCCAAAATGTACATAGATGAGATGTTGAATGAGTTTCAATACGGAAACAACAAGAAAGGTTCTTGAAGCATGGAAAGGACTAAATCAAGATTCAAGTGTGTTGACACGAGATTCAAGTGTTTTGACACTTGGTGAAATCACAAGAATATTTTGATTAATCATTCTTTGAGATGTACACATCCAGATATGTCCTATGCTCTAAATGTTATGAGCATATACTAGAATGATTCATAAGATGATTATTGGACAATAGTAAAGATATTCTTATGAGCTTTGGAAGAACTAAGAATATGTCATGTATAAGTGACAGTTCGTTGTAAAGTGTTACATTGATACTAGTTTTGTCACAAGATACAAATTAAATTTATCTCAATTTAGACTATAGGTGGCACAATATAATGGAAAGGATGTTCCATGATGGATTTGGATGAGTTCCAAAGTTGAGATATTGTGACGGATACTACAACAAAAGGCTAAGTATATAACTGCTATAGTAGCAGCAAAGGAGGGCATTTGTGTTAAGTAGGTTGTTATCAAACTAGGCGTGGTTCGTAGCGGGATAATACTACGAAGATACATTGTACGACAATTGTATCAACATGATTTAATCCCAAGGAACTAAAGGTCTCACCAAAGGACCAAATTTATACAATGCCATCTCATTGGAGAATGAGTAATGCGTAGAGACGCAAGGACATGCAAATACACACGGACCTGGAAGTGTCAGATCTAAAGATTATGTTTACCACTGGCAATAGTGTCTATACAACACCAGAAAGCCATAGGTGTTGAATGCACAAGTTTTTTAACTAGATTATTAACTCTAGTGCAAGTGGGAGACTGTTGGAGATATGCCCAAGAGGCAATAATAAAGTGGTTATTATTATATCTTTATGTTTATGATAAATGTTTACATCCCATGCTATAATTGTATTAACCGGAAACATTAATACTTGTGTGTTTTGTAAACATAAAAGAGTCCCTAGTAAGCCTCTTGTTGAACTAGCTTGTTGATTAATTGATGATCATGGTTTCCTGATCATGGACATTGGATGTGATTAATAACAAGGTTATATCATTAGGAGAATGATGTGATGGACACACACCCATAGTAAGCGTAGCATAAGATCAAGTCATTAAGTTCGTATTGCTATAAGCTTTTAAATGCATAGTAACCTAATCCTTCGACCATGAGGTTGTGTTAATCACCATCACCGGATGGGTACTTTGATGACATCAAACACCGCTTCGTAACTGGGTGGTTATAAAGGTGTCATTGGGTATTCTGAAAGTATGTGTTGAAGCGCATGGACCAAGATTGGGATTTGTCCATCCATATGACGGATAGATATGCTCTGGGCCCTCTCGGTGGAATGTCATCTAGTTAGCTTGCAAGCATGTGACTGGGTCACAAGGGATGACATATCACGGAACGAGTAAAGAGTACTTATCAGTAACGAGGTAGAACTAGGTATGGAGATGCTGACGATCAAACCTCGGATAAGTATAGTATCGCGTGACAAAGGGAATTGGTTTCGTATGTAAATGGTTCTATCGATCACAGTCATCGTTGAGTATGTGGGAGCCATTATGGATCTCCAGGTCCCGCTGATGGTTATTGATAGGAGATGTGTCTCTATCATGTCTACATATTCACGAACCGTAGGGGGACACACTTAAGGTTCGAAGTTGTTTTAAGTAGATATGGAATATGCGTTGGAGACCGAATGTTGTTCGGAGTCTCGGATTGGATTCGGGACATCACGAGGAGATCCGAAATGGTCCGGAGAATAAGATTCATATATTGGATCATTTTCTGAGTTAGGAAATGTTCCGGAGTGTTTGTATGGAGATTCTAGAAGGTTTCGGAATGTTCTGGAAGGTTCTAGAGGATTTCTTGGAGTTTGCTTGAAAACCAAGAAAGGGTCAAAGGAAACCTAGTGGGGCAAGACACGGATTCGTGGGGGAGGAGGACTCCTCCCCCCTTCCCACCGCCGGCCATAGGAGGGGAGTCCTACTAGGACTCCCCCTCCCCAGGCGCGCCTCCCTCCTTTAAATAGAAGGGAGGGGGCGCCCCCCTCCTAGCCCTCTCTCACAACTCCCAATCTCTGCCGCCTCTCTCCTCCACCTTTCTTCTGCACAGGCATAGGCGAAGCCTTGCAGAATTCTCTACTCCACCACCACCACGCCGTCGTGCTGCTGGGATTCCATGGAGAAGATCTACTACCTCCGCTGCTCGCTGGAACGGGGAGAGGAAGGTCTGCTTCGACTCCACACGTGTGACCGACTGCGGAAGCGCTGCCGAAACGCAGCGCCGAGAGGATCGTCCACTTGACCGACTACGGAAGCGCTGCCGGAACGCGACGCCGGAAGGATCGTCCACACGATCTTGAGATCGGCAAGTGATCGACTACATTAACCACGAGATCTAATCTCGTTAACGCTTTCGGATCTACGAGGATTAGTTCCTATCTATCTCGTTGCACATATCTAATAGATTAGATCTTGGCTTTTATTTAGATTAGATCTGGGGTTTGTTCGTTCTTGCGGTAGAAATTTTTTGTTTTCCATGCCGCGAACCCATCAGTGGTATCAGAGCCGTATCTATGTGTAGATCTGTTGCACGAGTAGAACACAATGTTTTTGTGGGCGTTTATGCTTTTGTTGTCGGTGTCTTAGCATGTACTTTGCATCTTGCGGCATGGTGGGATGAAGCGGCTCGGGCTAACATTACATGTCATCGCACATGAGACTTGCTCCACGCTTGACGTGCAACTTGCTTTGCACAAGTGGCTTTGCGGGTGTCTGTCTCTCCCACCATATTTAAGATTCAATTTACAATGAGCATCTTGACAACACTTGTATCAACGTTGTGGTTCTTGTTCGTAGGTAAGATCGGTCTTATGCGAAAGCCCCAAACCACGTAAAACATACAAAGAAAATTAGAGGCGTCTAACTTGTTTTTGCAGGGGTTTTGTGATGTGATATGGCCATCATGTGATTATGATTGTATTTGATGTATGCAATGATCCTTATTGTAATATGGAAACCGGCAGGAGCCTAATCGTTGTCTTTAAATTTTGTTTAAGACCTGCGTGTCTATTTCATCATGTAATAGCTTTATTCCAAGTAGTTGTAATAGTTGTTGGTGGTGATGGACAACCATGAAGCGGCGCCACGGACCTTGACGCCACGCTGGTGATGATGGAGATCTTGTCCATGCTTTGGAGATGGAGATCAAAGGCACAAGAAGAAAGGCCATATCATATCACATATTATGAATTGCCTGTGATGTTAATCCTTTATGCATCTTGTATTGCTTAGATCACGACGGTAGCATTATAAAATGATCCCTCTCACTAAATATCAAGTAATAAAGTGTTCGTCCTTAGTTGGCACCGTTGCTAAGACTCGTCGTTTCGAAGCATCTCGTGATGATCGGGTGTGATAGACTCTACGTGTGCATACAACGGGTGCAAGCCAGATTTGCACATGCAGAAACTAAGGTTAACCTTGACGAGTAGCATGTATAGACATGGTCTCGGAACACAGAATACCGAAAGGTAAAGCATGAGTCATATGGATGATATGATGAAGATGTTGATTGTTTGCCTTTAAAGCTACATCATCTCACGTGATGATCGGACTTGGTGTAGTGGATTTGGTTCATGTAATCACTAAAACAACTTGAGGGATGTTGTTTTGAGTGTGAGTTCATTTGTAATTTGGATTAGTCGAACTCAATTTATCATAAACACAATCAAAGTGAATTTGCATAGTTTGTTGTAGTCATTGGCATCCGTTCACCACCTTACGCTTAGTTATAGTTGAGATAGTGGAACTATAGAAATTCTAGATATTTGCTTTACAAACTGGTATCGTATTGTTTTGAGTGTCAATTTAAAGTTTAAAAGTCCTATTGCAAACTTTCAGCAAACTCCGTTTACTCTGTGAAGTTTAATAAATAGTATTAAATCAAGAGTAACAATTCCAGTGTTAGTTTCTAATGTATCATGTTTGCCTCCATGATTCTTGATACTCAAAAGATTGTTTTTAATATCAAGTTTATCTAAGAGCTGAAAGCAATGTTTCAGAAATCATCATATGTGAAAGGTATTGCGATATCTAAAACAATGTGTTGGTTACAACATGATAGAGTATACGTCCTCATATTTGATGAGAATTTGTGAAGGTTGGAGACGCTAGTCGTCCTAATCCTCCAAAAAGTTTTTTTTGAAAAAGAAACATTATACTCGCAATTCACCTTTATAAGCTATAGCAGCTTGATCATGAAAGTTGTCATGATAAGGATGAATAGAATATGTAAGTAAAATGTTTACTACACTAATAGATTACTAAAGAATGGATTTTTGAAAGAACGCCAAACATTTGATGATGGTGATCCACTTCAAAGTGCAAGTCCAAAGGTATTAGTATTTGACTATATACGCTTTGTACTATGTGTCATGTGAATGACACCACTATTGATGTTGATAGATTCTTTTAAAAGAAAAAAGGAATTGCTGAAAGAGAATCTATAAAATATTTGGCAGAAATTATAAAGTTGGAGATGTCCAACTTGGGTATGTAGAAGATATACATGTTATGGTTGTATTCCTTGCTTGTTAAACAATCTGGCTCTTAGGTATTGGATACCGAATCGGTTGGTATGAAGCGTCATACAGGACAACGCAATTCATGAACTACAATGGCCTAAGTAACTAGCAAGAGAATGAGTGATGATGTTCATCGAAAACAAATAAAGTGTTATTGTGTTTTTCGTTGTCATCAAACCTAGCCTTCAAGATTTGTTTTAATAATTGTTATTTTGTTTGGGTATTACGAGAACAATGGTTGTTCAAATAATAACCGTATTTCATAAAGGATGGATGAACTTTTACAAGTCTAGTGGGAGAAATCACATCCATAAACACTATTGCTAAAATGTCGCAAGACAAATGATTGAAAGATCACTTATGAAGTGACATCGCTATTTAAATTATATTTGAAAGAAAACATGAAGAAACTCCATGTTGATGGAATTTTGGAGTCTTTGATTTTGATCAATTGACGCATGTGAGACTTTCCTCGAGATAATTGAAACTCCGTCCATAGGCCAGATAGGAACGGATGACTAGCTTATTGGAAATTGTGCATGCTGATGTGCATAGTCCATTATGTGTAGCCATATGCGATGGATCTTTTTGCTTCATATGCTTTCTCCGAAAATTTGAGTGAATATATCTGTATATTTACTTAATAAGGAGGAAGTATGAAACATTTGAAAGTTGTTCAAAGACTTTCAAGATAAAGTTAAAAATCATTGTAACAAGAAAATAAAGAGTTTATGATTCGATCATAAAGGAAGATATTTGAGTTACATGTTTAGCAAAAACACCTAAGATTTAAGGAATCGTTCCATGGATTTGCATTTCCCAAAACACCATAGGAGTATGGAGTGTTCAAGATATGTAATGAAACCTTGTTTGACATGGTAAGATCAAAGGTGTCATTTATAAAACTGCCATTATATATTAAAGATTAAAGCTTTAGTGACTACCGCTTTTACACTGAAAAGAGCTCCATCATGATCCGTTGAAATGACACCATATGAGTTATGGTTTGGGATAAAACCCGAATTGTCTTCTCTTAAATTTTGGTATGTTATGCATAAGTAAAATGTTTACAACCAAAGTCGGATAAGCACGTCTTTGTAGGTTATCCCAAAGAATTTGTTGGGAATTTATCCATAACACCGAGGACAAAAGAGTTTGTTACTTGGAACGTCAAGTTTCTTGAGAAGGAATTTTTCGTGAAAAGTTAAGTGGGAGGACAATAGAACTTTGATAAGGTTGTTGAACCTTAGCTATATGTGCTAAGTAGCGCAGCGCCGGAAAGTGTCCAGGTGACGGCCGCAATGCTCATGGCTCTCGTGATTACAAAAGGTGTGATCTCGGAGATTAGAGTTCCTATAGAACCGTGTGGGTCGGTAAGAATCAAATAGTAAGATTTGATAAACAAGTCGTTATTGTTTTGACAATGATGAACCGACTACATGCAAAGAAGCGATGATGGGCCCTGACTCCATAAAAAGACTAGAAGTCATGGAATCCGTGATAGCATCCATACACGAGAAATCAAGTTTCTGAACTTTGAAGACCCTCCGGAAAGGCGTGAAGCCTATCGGTCGTGTTTGGATTTATAAAGAAATAAGACATGGATGTTTACCATCTATGAAATAGTCGACATGTCAGAAAGAAGTTTACGACAATGTTCAAGGAATTGACTATGATAAGAATTGATCTTTCATAGCGATATTTAGTCTGGACGGATTAATGTAGCAACCACTACATATATTTTGGTATATGGCAGTTGAACAAACAAAACAAGTTCTTCTAATAGAATGGTTACCTAGGACGTGTACATGACACGATCCAAAGGGTTTTTTTTTAAATTCAAAGGATGCTAAAAGAGTATGCAAAACTTCAATGGTTGAAGTAAGCATAGCGGAGTTGGAATCTTCACCATGATGAAACTGTTAAAAGAGTTTAAATTCATCGGAAATGATGAAGATGCTTGCATTTGCAAGAAATTAAGTGGGAGCGCTAAGACATATTTCTAATACATTATGTGAAAGACATATTGTTGATTAGAAATGATGTATCTTTTATTGACATAGGTTAAGAATTTCATTTCGATGAAAGACTTAGGCGTAACCCAAGAATTAGGCATCAATGTCTATATGAATAGATTGAGGCGCTAATATGGTTTTGCCAAAATGTACATAGATGAGATGTTGAATGAGTTCAATACGGAAACAACAAGAAAGGTTCTTGAAGCATGGAAAGGACTAAATCAAGATTCAAGTGTGTTGACACGAGATTCAAGTGTTTTGACACTTGGTGAAATCACAAGAATATTTTGATTAATCATTCTTTGAGATGTACACATCCAGATATGTCCTATGCTCTAAATGTTATGAGCATATACTAGAATGATTCATAAGATGATTATTGGACAATAGTAAAGATATTCTTATGAGCTTTGGAAGAACTAAGAATATGTCATGTATAAGTGACAGTTCGTTGTAAAGTGTTACATTGATACTAGTTTTGTCACAAGATACAAATTAAATTTATCTCAATTTAGACTATAGGTGGCACAATATAATGGAAAGGATGTTCCATGATGGATTTGGATGAGTTCCAAAGTTGAGATATTGTGACGGATACTACAACAAAAGGCTAAGTATATAACTGCTATAGTAGCAGCAAAGGAGGGCATTTGTGTTAAGTAGGTTCTTATCAAACTAGGCGTGGTTCGTAGCGGGATAATACTACGAAGATACATTGTACGACAATTGTATCAACATGATTTAATCCCAAGGAACTAAAGGTCTCACCAAAGGACCAAATTTATACAATGCCATCTCATTGGAGAATGAGTAATGCGTAGAGACGCAAGGACATGCAAATACACACGGACCTGGAAGTGTCAGATCTAAAGATTATGTTTACCACTGGCAATAGTGTCTATACAACACCAGAAATCCATAGGTGTTGAATGAACAAGTTTTTTAACTAGATTATTGACTCTAGTGCAAGTGGGAGACTGTTGGAGATATGCCCAAGAGGCAATAATAAAGTGGTTATTATTATATCTTTTTGTTTATGATAAATGTTTACATCCCATGCTATAATTGTATTAACCGGAAACATTAATACTTGTGTGTTTTGTAAACATAAAAGAGTCCCTAGTAAGCCTCTTGTTGAACTAGCTTGTTGATTAATTGATGATCATGGTTTCCTGATCATGGACATTGGAAGTGATTAATAACAAGGTTATATCATTAGGAGAATGATGTGATGGACACACACCCATAGTAAGCGTAGCATAAGATCAAGTCATTAAGTTCGTATTGCTATAAGCTTTTAAATGCATAGTAACCTAATCCTTCGACCATGAGGTTGTGTTAATCACCATCACCGGATGGGTACTTTGATGACATCAAACACCGCTTCGTAACTGGGTAGTTATAAAGGTGTCATTGGGTATTCTGAAAGTATGTGTTGAAGCGCATGGACCAAGATTGGGATTTGTCCATCCATATGACGGATAGATATGCTCTGGGCCCTCTCGGTGGAATGTCATCTAGTTAGCTTGCAAGCATGTGACTGGGTCACAAGGGATGACATATCACGGAACGAGTAAAGAGTACTTATCAGTAACGAGGTAGAACTAGGTATGGAGATGCTGACGATCAAACCTCGGATAAGTATAGTATCGCGTGACAAAGGGAATTGGTTTCGTATGTAAATGGTTCTATCGATCACAAAGTCATCGTTGAGTATGTGGGAGCCATTATGGATCTCCAGGTCCCGCTGATGGTTATTGATAGGAGATGTGTCTCTATCATGTCTACATATTCACGAACCGTAGGGAGACACACTTAAGGTTCGAAGTTGTTTTAAGTAGATATGGAATATGCGTTGGAGACCGAATGTTGTTCGGAGTCTCGGATTGGATTCGGGACATCACGAGGAGATCCGGAATGGTCCGGAGAATAAGATTCATATATTGGATCATTTTCTGAGTTAGGAAATGTTCCGGAGTGTTTGTATGGAGATTCTAGAAGGTTTCGGAATGTTTTGAAAGGTTCTAGAGGATTTCTTGGAGTTTGCTTGAAAACCAAGAAAGGGTCAAAGGAAACCTAGTGGGGCAAGACACGGATTCGTGGGGGAGGAGGACTCCTCCCCCCTTCCCACCGCCGGCCATAGGAGGGGAGTCCTACTAGGACTCCCCCTCCCCAGGCGCGCCTCCCTCCTTTAAATAGAAGGGAGGGGGTGCCCCCTCCTAGTCCTCTCTCACAACTCCCAATCTCTGCCGCCTCTCTCCTCCACCTTTCTTCTGCAATGCATGTTCCTATTGAAAATCTCTTCTATACCAATTTTAAAAATGATGATATTAATAATTGTTGTACTATTAGTGCTATGCATGTTCCTTCTAATGATGATACGTTTACAAATGAACACACTTTGGAAGATAACTATTCTATTGCTTATGATGATACTATACCTCCAATATATGATGATTGCAATGATGAATATGATATTTTCAGTCCACCTACTATTGAGGAGGAAATTAATTATGATTAACATATGCCTCCTATATTTGATGATTATGGTGATGAAAATAATAATGATAGCCATTTTCTTGAATTTGCTCCCACTACAATTAATAAGAATGACTATGTTTATGTGGGGAGTATTAATTATTTTATGCATGTGGCTCATGATAAGAATGTTTCATGTGATTGTTATATTGTTAATTTTATCCATGATCCTACTGAAAGTTATTATGAGAGAGGGAAACATGGTTTGATGTGTCTCAACGATATTAAGTTTCCCCTCTTTATGTTGAAAATTTTGAAGTTGCACTTGTTTTGCTTTGCTATGCTTGTTGCTTTGTGCTTTCATGCCTTGTTTCTTTACAAGATTATATTGCGTAGGAAGTGGGTTAGACTTAAATGTGCTTGGAATTTGCTTCTTGATGCTCTCTTTTACTTCAATTCATATTTCTTATGGGAGCATCTTCTCAAACTATCATGCCTAACTTCAAGAAGTTAAAGAAAAGTACTTATTGGGAGATAACCTAAAAGTTTTAGATGAGTCTTGGAAGTTATTACCTCTGTAATAACCGCTCCTTATACTTTTTATTTGCTTTTTGTGCCAAGAGTAACCTCTAATGAGAGAGAAGTAATGCTTGGGAAAGTTGCTGTCCCGAAACAGATTTTTGTGCTTCATTGTAAAAATTCGTGTAAAATCTCTGTACGTCCCTTTGAGGCGTGAATTTTTGTGCTTCTGCCCCAGGTTGTTATCTAACTTTCGTTAGTTCAACACTTTTCGATTTGAGCAAGAGAAGGTCTTTACCTGCTGGTCTGTTTTGGAAGCTCTTTATGAAACTTGAATCTCTACTTCCTTCTATGAAGGGCTTTCTTTTACTTTTATGTTGAGTCTCCACCTTCTATCTTTATGCACCTACTTTGAGAGCATAGTGGTCATTCTTAGTTATATGTGCATTGTCCCGAGACTTGTTGATTGATGCATAACTCTGATATTGCTTGTTTTAAACTATTTGTATCTAGTCACTCTTATGAACTTTGAAGGTGTCATATGCATTTATGTTTGCTACTCTATGAGGGACAAGCTGAATACCACTATGCTATGTTTTCTTTACGTGAAACAAACAAACGTCTGATAAAGCATTGTTATTCATTAATCTTTTGTTTGTGCCTTTTCATGTTGCAACATAGTTGTATTGCTAGAACTTTATCCTTCATGCTATGCTGAAGTACTATGATCCCACCTATCGATGTTTTACAAACACTTTGATCAAGTTTATGATGGTGCATGTCACCTCAAAAATTATTCGTTCTTTTTATCACTTACCTACTCGAGGACGAGCATGAGTTCAGCTTGGGGATGTTGATACGTTGTAAATGTATCCATAATTTTTTATGTTCCATGCTTGGTTTTATCTACTTTCTTATGTTTTGTCCACACTTTGGAGTACTTTTCATATGATTTCTTAGACTAACCTATTAACAAGAGCCATAGTGCCAGTTGCCTGTTTTCTGTTGTTTTTGGTTCCAGAAAGTCAGAAAATAAATATTCTTGGAATTGGACCGGACAAAAGCCAAAGTCGTTATTTTCCCGGAAGATTCACGGAGCCAGAAGGAGAGACGAAGGGGGGCCACAGGGTGGCCAAACTACCCCTAGGCGCGGGTTCCCCCAGGCTGCGCCATGGCATGGTCTAGGCCCCCTGGCTGGCCACCAACCTCGCCCCTTCGCCTATATATTCCTCCCGATGCAAAACCCTAAATCATCAAGCCTCCGCAGCACCGCCGCCACCGAAGGGGAGATTCGAGGGACAGAAAGTCTCTGTTTCGGCACCCTGCCGGGACGGGGAAGTGCCCCCAGAGCCATCTCCATCGATCTCCACCACCATCTCCATCACCATTGCTGATTCCCATCATGAGGAGGGAGTTGTTCTCTCTCGAGGCTAAGGGTTCTACCGGTAGCTATGTGTTCCTCTCTCTCTATGCATGATCTTATTGAGATCATGAGCTTGTAATCTTTAGATCTACCTTGCTACTCAAGTGCTTTAATAGATCTCTGCTCTCCCCATGTGTGTGAAGTTGACAGTGTGCACACCATGGTGGCACTTAGGCTAGAGATTACAAATACTTGTTATGAGTTATATTTGGAGTTGGATGTCTCTAGTACTCAAGGTGACAGTGTGGGGTTATCTAGATGTGGAAAGCAAACTTTGAGGTGTGCTGTTATAGCCCGACCATGGATTAGAGTGTCCAACCAGAGAGTAGTTCAGCGTAGTATCATAAAGAAGAATATATTTGTATGAGAGTGTTCACTAGTGAAAGTATGATCCCTAGGCCTTGTTTCTAAGCACTGAAACACCGTTTGCTATTAGATATATTACATGTTTGCTTGCTTCTATCTTTATTTCGGTTTTACTTTAGTCTTTTCCACGCCATCAAGCTACTTTCTATCACCGTTACCACTTATAATTATCAATACCACTTGTATTTCACTATCTCTTCGCCGAACTAGTGCACCTATACACGTGACAAGTGTATTGGGTGTGTTGGGGACACAAGAGACTTCTTGTATCTTGATTGCAGGGTTGCTTGAGAGGGAATACCTTTGACCACTTCCTCCCTGAGTTCGATAAACCTTGGGTAATCCACTTAAGAGAAAACTTGCTGCTGTTCTACAAACCTCTGCACTTGAAGGCCCAACAACTGTCTACAAGAATATAAGTGTGTAGACATCAGTAGTTAATGATCATATTCTCTTATGTGTTAGGTATGGCAAGAATTGTTCATGTTCATTATGTGGACAAGGATGCATTTTTGAAAGGCAACATAGAACCGGACCCGGATGAGCTAGACATGGTGTTAGAACATAGTCCAACCTACACCGAGGTCTTGGAGCAAGTTAGGATAGAATTGAAATGGATGGACCCAAGTGATATTGTTGAGTTGGAGGGAAGACATAATGCGAGTTTGGGAATGCATATCCGTTGGAAGACCATGCGTATCTCTTCCGAGACCTGTTGGGTTGCATACAAGGAGGTGGTGGCCGAATCACTAGACAAGGCTCTTGAGCTATTTGCCACCAAGAAGGTTGATAGTTCCTTGCCTTTGGACTTGAATCGTTGTGCCTCCCCATTGGATTCTAGCAGTCCCCCACCCTTCAACCAAGAGGTATTGAGTGAACCTCCTTTAACCCAAACATTGAGCCCGATTTCAAAGTACCAAGATGAAGTATTGGAAGAAAACAATGATGATTATGGGCAAGATGAGAATGAGGTTGAGCTCCATGACAACAATGTTAGAGATTTGGACAAATATATTACGCAAGAGAACATGGACCGTGACATCCCCTATGCTCGAGGGTATGCATCAGACTCGGATGATGATGGTCCCAAAGTAGAACTTGACGAGGAGGGGTTCATGGCTACAGAGGATGAAATCCATGATACCGCATTGGGGTGGGACCATCGAGTATCTTTATTTCGTGATGTTAGTCTCGTGGATGAAGCCACGGTTGATGGAGGCAAGGGCGTAGTGCTTGGACGATGGACAAGTTCTTATCGAGATGGTAATCAAAAGAATAATGGGATTACTCACAGAACGAGATTCGAGACCTTGCTAGAATTTAAGCAATATACAGCAATCAAAAAATCCATATGCAACAATCATATACAATGCAAATCAACAACACACTTCCATTCCCCAACAAATACAACTAATATAGAACCACCAACTAACCAAAAACATGCACTTCCATTCCCCAACTAACTAATATAGAAAAAACACACTTCCATCCACTACAAATAAACAACACACTTTCATTACCCAACAAATACAAAAAATAAAAATAAACTACCAACTACCAACATCCATCTAGACCTAGGGTTTCCAAGAGGGGAATATGCAAGATTAATTGGATGAAAGAGAGGGGAAAAGAGGAGATTACCTTGAGGGAGAGATTGGGGAGCAAATCCCGTGTAAACAACTTCAAATATGTTGGTTTTTAGGGTGGGATTTGAGAGGGAGAGAAGAGAGGAACCGCTGGCTGTTCTTGTCTGTTCTTCCGTGGCGGCTGGAGAGTGACTAGGTCGGGGTGGGGAGGGGGTCGCACGGCTAGCTCTATGTCTCAATGTGTAGTCCCTAAGTGAAAGGCGCTACACATTGGGGCATAGCGCCTAGGCGCTGCACGACCCAGGCTTAATGCCCTAGCGCTACGTGGCCCGGTGGGGCCAGGGCGGGCCAGGCGGCCTCCACGCTGGCAGGGGCCATACCGCTATACTGTAGAGTATAGCGGCTTACTGTTGGGTGCTACAAAAAGGGTTAGTCGGTGTGAAATACTTTTGACTAGAGTTCATTTTGTGAATTTGTTTTCAATTTGAGTTATTTTTGTCCATTTTCCCTATTCATACCAGCCACATACGAAATCAACGATAGCCGAATATATATGCACTTAACCTTTTCTGGTCACTTTCTAGTTTCCTAATATGCATGAGATGGTATTTGTACTGCATACATTCTACTTCAGTTTCAGAGTTTCAGAAAATCACATCTAGGTGACACTCTTATCTACCTTCCAGCCGACACGGCCCAACTAGGTGTTCCTTGAGCGAAACTGGAACGCAACACAAGGGAACGCCGACAGGTACGCCTAGAAAAGCGAGACTTTCGCAAATCTCTGTTTTAGAAGGCACCCATGTTTTCATGGACCGTCAACATGCCGCACGTAGGTGGATGTTTTTTCTCGTACATAATATTAAATTCAAATACATAAAAACATGAGTACAAATACACAAAAGTACACGTGTACTCGCAACATAAGTACGCGAAAATACAAGTTTACTTACAACTTAAGTATAAAAGTATAACTGCACTGAGAGCCATAGTACCAAAAAAGTACAAGTTTACTTACAACAAAAGTACTTGAAAAGTACAAGTTTATTCACAGCCGACGTACAAAAGCAAAACTATACTGAGAGCCAAAGTACATAAAATTATAGTTTTAAAAAGTACAACTTTACTCACATCAAAAGTACACGAAAAGTACGAGTTTACTCATTGACATAGTACGAAAGTACAACTATACTGACAACCAAAGTACAGAAAAGGACTCATGGCTGAAGTAATCTAAAATACGAACGCAATGATTTTGAAAGTACAAAAAAAGTTGTTCAAAATATATCAACATAGGATCTAGTTTAAAGATCTCGGCACAAGGAGCCCAAATGTGAAAATGGTTCGTAATTTAGAAAAACGGTTTTTAAAATATTTCATTTTTATCGTATTTGAAAAATAAAAAGAAAAATTTGTACACTCGCTTCTATATCTCTCTCGTCATAATCCCATTTTCATTCTGGTTGCAATACTTGGCAAACATGACGGAGGGAAGGGGCACGAGCAGGGAGGGGGGGCGACCAACGATTTGATCGTTCCTTGGAAGGGAGCTATTTCCTTTGCTATTTCAGGCTACCTCGGCCCCCTGTGCGTCTCTAAACACACATGAAACAGGATGTTTAATTGTGTGTATCTAGTTTTTGCTAGTATTAGATACTCAATGATAGCATTAATAGGATGATCCCTTAATATAATACCAATATTGTGTTCTCCCTTAGTGTGCACCATCAATAAAGTTCTCCGATATGAGGCACATCATGACGATCGGGTGTCAGACATATCTGCTTTCGCATACGATGGGTGTAAGACATGTTGCACATCAAATACACATAAGGTTGAATTGGTGAGCCTAGCATGTACAAACATGGCCTCTGAACACGGAGGATCTAAAGATCTAGCATGAGTCATACGAATGATGTGTTTGACATTGGAGAATGTGTACCATTGCAGCTATGTTGCCAGCCATGACGATCGGGGGTGACATAGTGAATTGGGATCGTCTAATCACTAAAACCTATTTACGGATGTTTGTTTTAGTGGGAGCTCATCTAATATAATGCGATTATAATTTGAACACATATTATGAACTTAGTCTAAATGTCTTTGGGAAACTTTTGTAGATCATGTGAAAACCCAAGTCTCTGTTTAGTTTTCAGGGATTCATGAAGAGTGAGAAACTCAAATTAGATGGGTCCAACTTGATAGACTCGTACCAACGCCTAAGGAACCTCCTCATCTTCCATGATATGTTCTGTGTGCTGCGAGAACCGCTAGGATATTTTCCCGTGGGCTTCACCAGATGGCCTGATGATCAAGATTATCATGCCCGACGTGACGCCTTCATGACAGTCAAATACACCATGGTTCATGTCATGGACCGTGCTCTGGGAGCATAGTTCCATGATATTGAGGCCTTCAACCTAGTCAAAGGACTTCAGATGCTCTTTTCATCTCAAGCCAGAATCATGGCATTTGAATACATGGGTGAATTCCTCTCAACCAAGATGAGGGAAGACACCAGCCTAGAAGACCACTTGGATATCATGGAAAGGATTCATGAGCGCCTTGTGTATATCATGGACTACGTGGTGAATGAAAATTTGTGATAGATGTGGTGTTGCGCTCTCTACCCCACATCAACAAAGATGTCGTCTTGAACTACCTCGTGGAAGGAAAAGAGTTTACTTTCCTTGAGTTCATGCCTTATATGAGAACCCGGAATGTAGTGCCTGCTCTAGGAGCTGCCATCAATAGGAAATGTATATATTTGATATACAAAGTTATAAATGTTTAATTTTCAAACACTTATAGAAGTTTACGAAGTATTTGATACTTGTACTATTTTGTGAAAACAAGACCCTCTGCTGGAGAAGTAATTGAAGGAGTGGGCGTGACAACGCGCGTTGATGGCAAACGAGATGCCAATGACGCTCTCCTTCTGAAGTTATCATTTGGATTACAATATTTGAATAAATTTGTAATCAATAAGAGTTAACTACATTAGTATGTGTCTTGTATTTGTAAGACAGTTATTCATATAAATTTGAGACAAATCAATTGTTTTATTTCTATGAGTAATATCTTTTATGTTCACGGTATTGTTATGAATGGGTTATTCATATTTTGATCTTGATGATAGAAATTTTAAATGTTTATAAGATTGTGAAAATGCCAAAAGATATTCAAGTGCATGTTGAATAATTAGATATCATACATGATGATATGTTGTATTGTTCAACCAATGGTGAATATCATTATTCTGTAAAAATTCATTGTGAATCTAAGAAAATAGACGTATTCGCTGAATGACACACAAGTCAGAAACTATTTGTTATGAACAAATATTTCAGAGTGAAGAAGAATATTGATTTAACAAAAATACGAGTCTTTTTAATTTGGTCAAAACGACAAGTATTTGAGTTGCGATTCAGGCATATAAGACTTGTGAAAAGTGTTCCACAAATTACAATGCTAAGAATATGTCGATATGTTGACATGTATAAAGAATTGTAATCATACCATGTTAGATATCTTATGGTCTAAAATAATCACTTATCGTGTTAGTGTTAGTATTTATAGAAGATAATTTAGGATAACAAACACTTATTCATTGTATAAAGAATCATCAAGGATTTGTGGAAACAACACTATAAGTGTATGGCACAATGTGGTTTCCAAAAATTCTAGAGTTATTTCAGAATTAGAAAGCATAGAACTTTGTAGTTTGTCCCTAAGAAACTAAGAATACGTATTCCACAATTACAACCAAAGGGGCAAATTAGTATTTCTCAAAGTGGTGATTTTCGAGAAGAGTTGGTAGATAGAGGTGAAAGCTCAAATAAGATTGAGAACCTTGCCTTCAAATGTCAGAGTAGCGCAACAGAATTTATTTCGGAACATAACTATACACATAGAGGAGAAACTAATGATAATAATCAAAAGTTTTAGTGGGAGCTTTTACTAAAATAATGTAGGATTGATGAATGAGTTCTACCTCATTGTAGAATTGAATTCATGATTGACTTCTCATGTTAAAGGAACAATGATATACCTACAAACTACAAAGAAGCGATGGTTAACCCAAGTATGAGAAATGATTTAGAGTCATGAAATCATGTACATTAAGTTACATTTAAGATGGTAAAGTAAATTGTTACTTGATATGATCAAAATAAATATTTTACTTGATCTTCCGAAAGGGACTTAGAATCGCAAGAAAGAAATGAAACTTAAAGAAAGACATAAAGCTTGATTTGTGTTAAGAAATGTCTTGAACAAATTCAAATGGTTGACTATAATGTGTACCAATGCTTAAGTTGGACAAATGGAATCTCATAGTTGGAATTCTCAATTTTATGAATGATCAAAGGATTTTGCGATTGTGCCCAGAATATTGAGAAGACCTGCATTTACAATAAGCTCAGTAGGAGCTAAGAGAGTTCCACACTCTTATATGTAACTGGCATATTTGAGGGGGAGCTTGATGAAACATTCTCATATGTGATTGACATATTGTGAATGGTATTGTTGGTATTAGTAATTATTAGAGAAAATTAAGTAGATTAAGTTGAATGAACATTAAACATTGAATTCTATCAAGATAGATTAATATGTTTAATAGCATTAAATCAGAATGTTTTCCTAGATTGGATTCTGAAGAATTTCAGAATGGAACAAGTTAAGAAGGAAGTTATACTTGTCTAACTAGGTGAAGAATTGAGATTGTCTCGGTTCGATGATGGTTAAAAGAAGGAAAAGATGTGTAACATCTAATATGCCTCAGTCATAGGTTCCATTTTGTAAAACCATGTTATACTCTACATAATATGACCCAAGTTCTTAATAAAAAGAACATGTTCAGAAGTGATATATGAGTGAATCACTGAAAAAGAAGTTAAGTATAGTCTTTAGTGACTAGAGAGAACTGAAGTTATACATCTGATCTGTAAATGATGGTGAAGTTGATCGTAAAGGGGTTATGCTAGGAAGTTCCACCCAACCTAGATGATTGGAATTCTCACAACATTGAGTGCCTTAGAATAAGAGAAGCATGGCTAGACATCAAAGTGGAATTTATTGTACTATAGATAAGATTTAGATTGACATAAGAAGTATATGATTACTTCAAAGGTAAAATATGTAATGTTACGGCTAGGGAAGTCCATCTTACCACTTGGCCGGCATCAGGAACTGAAGGTTTAGCTACTTTCTGGGCATCGGGAAGTGCAGATTTGTCCACTAGGTTGGCATCAGTAACTGCATCATCGGTGACCAGCAGGGGAAAATGAAGTGCAGCTCTAGCCACCTCCAGGGCTAGGGAAGGCCATCTTACCATAGAGTGTATTCGTAATGCTCGTGACAATGAAAACGTCATCTTTTGATTGGTTAATCGGATGTCATGGCAGAAGGAACGAAAACAACACTCTGTCGCCAAAACATAAATATCTACACCGCAAAGTTATCATATGATACCGATTGGGAAGACAAATTTCATATGGTAACTGTTCGTGCTCTTGAACGTATTGAGGCTTTCTTGGATCAAGCCCCGATCCTTTTATCGGTTGGGTCGCTTTCACGAATCCACACACAAACGTTGAAAGTTGAAATGGGTTGGATGCATCATGATGGCTTCCAAGACTTGGTGAAGACCATTTGGGATTCACGTGTTACTGGTCAAACGCTTATGCACCGATGGAATAATAAAATGCGTGCCTTCCGCAAATTTCTACGGGGTAGTGCGAGACATACGACTGAAATCCTAAAAAAGAAAAAAAATGTTTCTTTCATATATTATTAATGACTTGAAGGCTTCGATAGAAGTCTAGGCATTATCTGCATCAGAAATTGACCTTAAATTCCAACCAAATGCGTAAATTGCACGTATTCTGCGTGAAGAGGAACTCAAGTGGTACAAACGATTTAAATCAAAGTTCATTCTCAAAGGAGATGCGAGTACAATATATTTCATGGTGTTGCCAATGGAAAACACAAG
The DNA here is from genome assembly GCA_910589775.1 of Avena eriantha. NCBI lineage: Eukaryota > Viridiplantae > Streptophyta > Magnoliopsida > Poales > Poaceae > Avena > Avena eriantha. Next base: position 479,921,268 of record OU342745.1, read on the forward strand.
AAGAAACTTATACTTCCTGATGTAGGATGAGGGTACAATTGAGGGACATGAGCATCTGAAGTCATATATTACTAATTGTTACAAAGGTTTGTTTGGGCCTCCCTCTGAGAATTCATTTTCATTGGATGAGACCCATACTGCGGATATACCCAAGTTTTATACGAGGAAAATAACTTTTTGACCGCTCCATAAACTGAGGAAGAGGTTAAGAAAGTTGTTTTTCAAATGGAACATAACAAAGCACCAGGTCCAGATGGTTTTCCAGCGGAATTTTACCAAAATTTTCTGGGATATAATAAAACGAGATCTAATGGATTTGTTTGTGATTCTTCATGTTGGTCAATTGGACTTATTTTGTCTTAATTTTGGAAATATTATTTTATTACCTAAGGTTATTGATGCAGAACGAATACAACAATATCGTCCAACCTATCTCCTTAACGTTAGCTTTAAAATATTTAAAAAAAGTTGCCACAATTAGGTTGCATTCTGTAGCTGACCATGTTGTTCGTGCTTCTGAAACGACTTTTATGCAAGGAAGAAACATCTTAGATGGAGTAGTAATTCCGCATGAAACTATTCACAAACTACATTCCAAAAACATGAATGAGGTTCTATTCAAAATAGACTTTGAGAAGGCCTATAATAAAGTTAAGTGGACTTTCCTTCAGCAGACCCCCCGTCTGAAAGGATTTTCAGAGGAGTGGCGTGCTCTAATTCATTCTTTCGTGTCTGGAGGTAGTATTACCATTATTGTCAATGATGGTATTAGTAAATACTTCCAAACAATGAAAGGGTTAAGACAAAGGGACCCGCTATCATTTATACTATTTAATATAGTGGCTAATATGTTGGCATTCCTAATCGAGAGAGCAAAGTTTGATGGCTAGATTGAAGGATTCATGCCTCATCTTGTTGATGGAGGACTATCGATTCTGAAATATGCCGATGATATAATCCTATTTATGAAACATGATTTGGAGAAAGCAAAAGAATCTGAAGTTAATTTTATCAGTATTCAAACAACTATCTAGATTAAAGATAAACTTTCATAAGAGTGATTTGTATTTTTTTGGCAAGGCTAAAAGTGAGGCCCACCTATATAGCGATTTATTTGGCTGTGGGCAAGGAAAATTTTCTATCAACTCACTGGGAATTCCGATTCACTATCGGCGTCTTACAATCGCTGAATAGAAACTCGTTGAGTAAAGATTACAAAAAATCCTTAGTAGTTGGAAAGGTAAATTATTATCTCTGGGTGGAGACTGGTACTCATAAACTCGGTACTTACCAATATGATACTATATATGATACGTTCTTCCACCTATGAAAAGGTGTCTTACGTAGTTGGATTACTTCCATTCTAGATTATTTTGGCAAGAAGATAGTGCAAAAAATAAGTATCGACTAGCCAAATGGAGTGTTGTTTGCCGACCAAAAGAACATGGTGGACTTGGCATACATGACTTACAAGTTAAGAACACCGCGCTTCTGGTTAAATGGCTATTTAATCTACGCACAGAAGGCGGTGTTCGGAAAACCATTTTGTGGAGAAAATATGTTGGCTCAAAAGCTCTGTCACAAGTGTTATGGAAATCTGGTAACTCTCAGCTTTGGGGCTCATGGCAACTAAGAAACATTTTTTTCGCTTTAGGGCTTTTCATACCAAGGATAGGTTCCAAGTACGCTTTTGGGAGGATAAGTGGCTTGGCCACACTATCTTGCGGGAGAAATATTCAGCTTTGTATGCTATTGTTAGAAATAAAGGGAATATGATTTCCACGGTCATGGAATCGAATCCCCCCAATGCGTCTTTTGGAAGAGATCTCTTAGGACCTCGTTTAGATTCTTAGAATAATCTTGTATTACAGTTGTCAACGGTGCAATCATGAGAAGGTCCCGATGAATTTAAATGTAAGTTACTCGTGAATGGTAAATTCACAGTTGATTTGATGTATAGGGTCTTGATTCATCCTGATATTCCAGCCGATGATGATAATAAGAAAATTAGAAACACGAATATACCACATAAAACAAAAGTTTTCACATGGTATCTTCGTGGAGGAGTAATTCTTACTAAAGATAATCTTGTAAAAAGAAATTGGCATGAAAGCAAACAATGTGTGTTTTTTCATCAAGATGAGACGGTTAAACGTTTAATTTTTTTCAATGTAAATTTGCTCGTTCTATATGGTCTATCATCCATGTAGCGTCTGATTTATCTTCCCCTAGATCAGTGACAAATGTTTTTGGTACTGGTTATATGGGATTAATGAGAAGTACACAATTCTGTTTAGGGTGGGAGCGCTTGCCATTATTTGGTCGCTATGGCTTTATAGAAATGACAACATTTTTAATAATAAACGGTCAACTAACTTGCAGGTTATCTACCAGGGTAGACTACTCTCCGTTTATGGTCATATCTTCATATGTGGAGTTTTAGGATCTGTTTACGGAGGAATGTACACACTTGGAGGATACAACGAGGGATATTTTTTGTTTGATTTTGATGGCAACGTGATGTGAGAATTGAGCTCCCATCCTTTTAGACATCAGGATAAGGAGTCCTTATTGTAGATCATCTAATTTATTTTATTTTATTATTTTGAATTCTTGTCGGCCGTGCGCATCGTGGTTATGCAGAAGCATGATGTAAACTTTATTATGTAATAAAGCGCCCTTTACGAAACACGGGGTAAGACCGGGCTCCACACGCTACGACCTTTATGCGTGGCCAGCATATATGCTATTGCTCGCAGCTAGCTGGTGCATATATAATCAAGTCTCCCCTCGTGGCTTAGCTGCCTGCTTCCGATCCATCAAACCCTAAGCTACCTACCACGTTCAAATGCAGTTAATCCGTGACCAATATTTGCTTTGGGCTGTGTATTGATCTTCGTACCTAACACCTGCACTTCCTATATATATATATATATATATATATATATATATATATATATATATATATATATATATATATATGTATGTATGTACGTATGGAGGTGTATTATCTCTCTCCTGCACTTGCACTGCGTCCGTCTCCATCATACCTCCTCCTCCTCCTCCTCCAGCCCAACAGCCAGTATGGAACCCTCCAGCCCTCTCCTCCCTAGGTCCAGCAGCAGCTACGCGGTGGCGCTGCACGGCGGGAGCCGTGAGCTGGAGGCGATCCTGAGCGACACCACAACGCCGTGGACGCGCCGCATGAGGGCAGCCGCCTCGGCGGAGTTGCAGCTGCTGCTGCGGGTGGCCATGCCGGCGGTGACGGTGTACGTTATTAACTATCTCATGTCCATGTCCACGCAAATCTTCTGCGGGCAGCTAGGCAACTTGGAGTATGCCGCGGCGTCGCTGGGGAACACAGGCATCCAGGTCTTCTCATACGGCCTCATGGTGAGTGAGTGATCAGTGAGTATGGTACAACTGTTTCATAATGTTGAGGCGATGACCTCCATTCCTCGGTGTGTTCCATGCACACAAGGACGATGACCTATCTAGAGTTCGATCGATGACACGTACACATACAATCATGGCTTCCTATTTTATATCCACGGATCCACGTACGTTCTACGCCTGTATATTTTATGAGTACAAGGTAACATGTCATTTAGTAGTCCTACTATAAAAGAGCGACACTTATCACATCCCACCAGAGCCAAAACCAACAAAGAGTACTTTACTACCTTGGTTTGAAAGTAAGTGACTAAGATTTTTCTAGACTCGTATGTACCATTTTAGTGTACATATATACAAATTCGAATCATCTATTTCTGAACAGAAGAGTAGATATTATGCCACTTACCTTGTATCTCTCCAAATGGAGAAGAACGGTTGAATGCCACGGGATAGGCCACCCGAAAGAGGCCCTCTTTAAAATGGATTTTTTATCGGAAGAACCATAAACCTATTTGTGTAAAAGATCACACCTAAGGTGTCAAGTGGGAGCCCACCTAGATCCCATTTTATTGTGCAATTTTTTACACTAGAAATCTCAAAATGAATTAGAGGTAGGATCTTGGTGAGACTCAACTTGACACCCTAATCTCAAAATGAGGCCACGTTGTACATTCATAGCCGGGTGTGAAATCTAGCAAGTCATGGCTTCATATTTAATCTACACATGCATCGAGCAGCTGGTACAAGATGGGGTTGCATTTATAAAAGAGCGGCACTTATCACCAACCCACTGCCAAAACCAATTAGGACTAGTTACTAGATATTCTGACAATCTCTATCTCTCCACATGGAGAAGAACAGTCGGATGTCAGGGGACGGCCCCACCCCAGTGTAACCAAACCCTGCAGAGGCCTTCTTTTTTTGGATCCATCAGGAGAGCTGCATGTGAGTTAAAGAGATAAAAATGGATTTTTTTATCCGGAGCTTGGTAAGAATATACAACATCTCTACTAAAAAATATGGACTTCCCAAAACCCTAACTTGTGAATATATCCTTTCCTTGTATAAAAGATCGGCAAAACAAATATGAAATCAAATTTTATGCAGCTTCGGATGGGCAGCGCGGTGGAGACTCTTTGCGGACAAGCCTACGGCGCGCACAAGTACGATATGCTGGGTGTGTACCTGCAACGCTCCACGGTGCTCCTGGCAGCCACCGGTGTGCCCCTTGCCGTCATATACGTCTACTCGAGCCCCATACTCCTCCTGCTCGGCGAGTCGGAGCACATTGCCGCCGCGGCCGCTGTCTTCGTCTACGGCCTCATCCCCCAGATTTTTAATAACAAGATTTTTAATAACACCGTGTCTTCTTCTTTGCAGGCCATCTATCGAGCTACGGCTATTCTCCGATCATGGACTACTCTCCAGCGTATGGACCTCCGCCACTTATTTGTGGAGGGGTGTACGCGATTGGAGGACATGGCGCGGGATATTTTGTCCCGACATGGATGGCTGCGTGATCTTCGCTTTTTATTATTATCACTATGAGTTGTAATTTTGTTTTACCTTTGGATCCATCGTGTGTGGTTGAACGGTTGTGTGCATCCTAGTTATGCATAGGTCGGGTGTAAACATTGCTTTAAAGTAATATATGCGCCCATTTCCAAAAAAAAAAAAAAATACTCCTCCTGCTCGGCGAGTCGGAGCACATTGCCGCCGCAGCCGCTGTCTTCGTCTACGGCCTCATCCCCAGATCTTCGCTTACGCGGCCAACTTCCCGATCCAGAAGTTCCTCCAGGCACAGAGCATCGTGGCCCCCAACGCCTACATATCGGCGGCCACACTGTTGCTCCACCTGGCACTGAGCTGGCTGGTGGTCTACAAGCTCGGCCTCGGTCTGCTAGGCGCCTCGCTCGTGCTTAGCCTCAGTTGGTGGCTCATAGTGATTGCCCAGTTCGCCTACATCCTCACCACCCCAAGATGCAGGGACACGTGGACAGGGTTTACCACGCAGGCATTCACCGGTCTCTAGAGGTTCACAAAGCTGTCGGCCGCGTCAGCGGTGATGTTGTGCCTAGAGACCTGGTACCTGCAGATTTTGGTACTCCTTGCCGGTCTCCTAGACAACCCGGAGCTCTCCCTGGATGCCCTATCCATCTGGTAATTACAAGTTTCATTTAGCTCCAGCTAGGGAATTACGATTACCCCAAGTTATTCATTTCTCCATCATTCACATGACGTGACAGCATGACACTAAACGGATATGTGCTCATGATCTCCATCGGATTCAACGCGGTAGCAAGGTACTATCAATCTATTTTTTGTTATCTCCCCTATCCCCTCGACAAGATAGAATCAGACTAGCCCTAATAGGGGTATCATATGTAGTACATGTATGCCATGTTAGTAAAATTCTGACGTAACATGCTAATTAATAATGAAAGAGATTATCTTGGTATCATAGTTAGATACGGTATCATAGCACGTAGAATTAGAAAAAACTAATTTTAAAGAAATCTTGTACTATACAGTTTTACATTGAAATTTTACAAAACAATAAATATACTAAGACCATGATATTACTATATGATACTATGCATTGAAGAGATGATGTCATATACTAGTACCATATACGTGATAGTACTATATGATACTCCCTATTGTGACTAGTCTAACGTTGCGCTATTGCATATGCTAGTGTTCGCGTGAGGAATGAGCTAGGTGCTCGAAACCCTAGGGTAGCGGCATTCTCGGTCGTCGTATCCACTGGTATGTCATTCCTTCTCGCTCTTATCGTGGCTGCGATCGTCTTGTGCCTCCGAGATCGCATCAGCTACCTCTTCACCGGCGGCCAAGCCGTGGCAAACGTGGTGTCCGACCTCTGCCCGCTACTCGCCATCACGCTTATCCTCAACGGCATTCAGCCGGTGCTCTCTGGTAGGTTTATCTTTTTACTTTTATTTATAAAAGTTGCGCTTTTATTTCAGTGCTCCTTCCTACCCAAACTTAAACACAACAACGGTGGAGAATCACTCCGTAGCCCTTCATAAGTAAGGCATGATGGTCATTAATGAAATAATAAGTTATCATTAATGAATAACTAATTATTATCTAGCGCCCACTCAAAAGGTAATTCTTATCTAGCACTGTATAAAACCGTGCATATCTATATACATAGGGAATATGTATGTCGTTGTAGACCCATCCTTGTCCCTGACGATTCATGGTGGCTTTGTCCTCGCCGGTGACGAGGGATGGCACGTCCTCAGCTGCCCTATGGTGGTGCTCCCTATGCGACATCACGTAGGTGTATAGGCGGCGCTTGGATAGAGCAGTGGTGCACGCTCCACAACATCATCATTTAGGCACAACAGTATTAGCACGCGTACCAGCTTCACCTTTACTGCAACGTCCGACGGCAACATTGTTCGTTCCGTCCCGTGCCAAATTCCCTCTCACGGCAGCCTTGTCCTCGTCCTCACCTGTGTCCATCATGATGTTTATGTCAAGGAAAATAGGCAGTGGGTAATACTCCCTCCGTCTCAAAATAAGTGACGTGAGTTTGTCTAGATTCGAATGTATCTAGCCACGTTTTAGTATATAGGTACATACGAATCTAGACAAACTCAAATCACTTATTTTATGATGAAGGGAGTACATATTTGGCTTTGAATCTAAGCGGCCAACATAATTCATACGGGATTAGAGACTATTTAATGGCAAAAAACGAGATTATCTGTTTAAGTTTTGATGAGTGCGGAAAGGCAGGCCTCAAGAACTCATTGTGAGGAATACCACCCTCTACCACCACCTGGCACCTGGAACAGACTCGCTCTCCTCCCCCCTTCCCTCTTGCTACAGTACCCGAGGAGTTCTCCCGTCTCTCCGGCCCGAACCGAAGCCACTCTCGCCGGCTCCGCCGGTGAGGGATGGCAGAGGGGAGGTGCCGGTCGTAGTAGTAGGTTCTCTAGTACTAGGAGTAGTCCCCTAGTGGCGTATTGGAGCAAATCTTGGGATTCCTGTGGCGGGATCCTAGATGTTGGGTTTCTTCTCGAGTTGTTGATGCTCCTCCGGTGGGAGCTCGTCGGCGACAGGAGGGCCGAGGTCTCCGCAAATAAAGGTGCCGCTGACCTTCTGGTGGGGCAGGGGTGCTACGACGTGTTCTCCCTTCTGGCCGGCTGTGGAAGCGGGGGGGGGGGGAGTGGAGAAGCGACGCACGGGGTGGTGTGGAGTTCTTTCTGGCCAGCCGTGGCGGCGAGGAGGAAGAACTCCGTGATGCGCCTTCCTCCGCTTTGACTGGATGGTGGTCGTCGTTCTTCCTGTTGATTCCTGAGGTGAAGGATTGCCTTGCCTCTGTCCCCCTTCCTTGTGGTCGTGGTGATAGACAAGAAGTGGGGAGAGGGCAGGAGATCTTTCGATCTGGAATCTGGCAGGTCTGCGACTGGCGTGTGACGTCAAGCACGCGGAAGCTGTTGCTTACTTCGGAGGTTCCAAGCGCCGGCAACTTCAAGCCGTCGCTATCCCGGGCCGTAGAGGCCACTCCGAGCTTAGGTGAGAGCACCGATGCACCTTTCTCCTCCAAGCTTGAGCCAAATCGGAGGATCTTCCGTGACCTGAAGCTGGGAATCACATTCGGCTCTTCACCAAGTGGTGTGTTCCCCGGTGGAAGTGCTGATGCCCGGCGACGGAGGTCTCAGAAGCGGCAGAGCAGACCGAGGACCCGATTGCTTTTTATCTTTTTGTCCTAGGGTCTGTATTGCAAACATTGAGGCCTTATCTTTGTTTTGCCCTGTGCCGAGGGGCCTCTTTGTAAAATTTTATCCGCCGTACTATTAATACAGCTTCCAGGCCTTTCGAGGCCTTTATCGTAAAAAAAAAGAAATCATTATAAGTTATAATTAGCTATCCACTTGGTATCATGTGCTGCGTCACCATGAGTATGTTATAGCAAGAACAATAGCACAGCCTGCTACCGGCTGTATACTCTATGCCATGTCACTTAGAGCCATAGTAAAGTAAGCGCCGTATAATAAGCTGGCTATAAGATTAGCTTTATTAAATATTTAATTATTCAACTTTTAGATTATTGTAACATGCAAGACACAAGAGACATGCGTTCAATCCATGCAGCCGGCCAAGCGCATCAAATTAGGCTGCACGTGGGCTGTACTTGCCTTGGTTATTGAGCTGGAGCCGGCGATAGCTGAACAACCCGCTTCTTTCTCTCTCATTCTTCCTCTCACCTCCAACTATGGTTTTGGTGATATAGATATGTCAATTTCCAATACCTGGGCGTGTAATAATAAGTTTTCCATATAGTATGTCTTAGTTGCTCGGCATGCGGACGATCGCCCTTATGGTATGTGGCCAGATCAGCAGAACTATCTTGACATGTCCGAACCATCAAAAATAATAAAAAAATATTAGATTCGAAGCTACAGCTGATACAAAAAGTAGCATGGCTTGTTGCGCAGCCTAGTTATGCACTTCTGCCTTCATGTTTTTTCGCCTTTAATAGTCCTTCGATTCGATTTATCCATTGTGTGATTCGTATCCGTCCTCTAGGAAAGCACATTTCTTTGTGGCATTTCTTCCATCGGACCACCCCATATAAATAAAATAATGTAATTAAGTCAATAATGTTAGTCTTCCATGAATACTCCACATCATCCAGATTATTATGAATTGATTTTTGGTCAAAATGGTGTTACTAAGGGAAGAAATATGGTGTGCAATCGAGAAAAAGTTTCCACTATGTATATCAAAGTGTAAACAAGCTTGTATTTATTACAGGTGTGGCGGTGGGGTGCGGTTGGCAGGTGTTTGTGGCGTATGTGAATGTTGGGTGTTACTATATCGTCGGCATGCCACTCGGCATATTCTTGGGTTTCTACCTTGGTCTTGGGGCAAAGGGGATTTGGAGTGGCATGGTCATCGGCGGAACACTACTACAGACGCTCATCCTATTGTGGGTGACCATCCGGACAGACTGGCTACATGAGACACTACTACAGACGCTCATCCTATTGTAGGAATCTAGCTAAGAGCAGCATCTCTATATATAGATAGATTTTGTTCAAACCCAGGTAGTTCCTAACTAAACCCTAAACCCTATATATGTTTAATTCTTCGCAGGTGCACAAGGCGCAAGAGAGGATCGCGATGTGGGAAGACAAGAAACTATCCCTGCAGCAGATCTGACCCACAAGAAAAATGCAGCTGTATAGGGTGTGTATATATGCTACCTCCCGGGCTAGACGACCACCCAATTGGACAAACATGACTATATTTTGGAATTTGTAATTTCTATTTTGATTTGGGAAAACATGGGGCAAGCACGAGGCCACATGAATGACAGTGTATTCCACGGATCGGACCTTAGGTGTTTCGCAAGTCCTGCTGACGGGCGAACGCAGCGTCCCTGTTGCCCGGCGCCTGCCCGGGCTTCGCTGCCATTCGCCCGCCTGCGCGAGGACAATCTGAGCTAGAAAATCTTGATCCGCTAGGGGCAAAATCGATCAGACATTTTTTCTTGCAATCGGCAAACTCGTCCAGCCGTGGGCTCTGGCGACGTGCGCAGTAGACCAGTGGGCCTCGGGCCGTGACTTGCACACGTAAAACGAATCGTTTTTTCCTCTCAAAAAGCAAGACAGCAAGCCAATGCTTGATTGGGTCCCCGTAGGTGGCAGTATACTCGCCCGGCTCACATCAACATTTCCTTAAAGCCGAAGGCCTATATTAATAGAAGCCCAATTATTTCCATCGGAAGACAAGCGGATCAATTGTTTTCTACTACTGTCTCCGTTTCAAATTACAAAATATTTTAGTCTATTTTTTTACAAAATGTTTTAGTCTCCGGATCATGTAGCTAGCTGAATCTGAGTCAACTAATATGATCGGAGAGAGTGTTTTTTTTTTAAAACCCATACATGGTTTTAGTCTGTATGCTTCTATTTTCCTTATTTATTCAGTTTAATTCTTTCGTAAGCAAACAATTACCCATAAATTTATACTTTCTCATTATTTCCGTGCTGCCACGTATTGCAGAGTTATGTTTCCAAAAAATGTGGAATAAAATTGTCCAGGATCTATGATTAATGTTCCGTGTATTTAGAAAAGCTTCGGTCGTAGCAACAAAAATGTTCATGCCTTAAAAAATTCTTCATATTTAAAAAAAAAGTTCATGTGTATTCAAAAGTCAGGGTGCAAGCGGACGCAGGCCATCCGCGGCGCCGCCAAGTCCGCCCCACAAAATCTCTTACGCGGGAGCCCGCGGCTGATTGGTTTCGTTTTGCGGGATTTAGCGGATAATCACGTATCCCACATCTAAGCCCGCATGTTCCGCAAACCGATCGATCTGAGTCAAGCGCGCGGCACTCAGTGCTACAGTAGAATGAAGACCTGAAGCTGCCGCCGAGTCAAGTGCCTCGATACATATCCATGCAGTTGCAGTGCATGTGATCGTTGGATATTTCGTTCAGCGATCTACAGCTAATAGTATGTCAATAAGTCAACTGCTGCTACAGTAATATTACTTTCGTTCCCTAGTGCATGACCAGTAATATTACTTGACCAATACTAAACATTAATATTACTTGAGCATTATGTTCATAGATACACATAAATATGAATATTACTTGACCAATATTACATGTAGAAGGCGTTGTAGTCCAGCCCGCCATCGCTGTCCGCCCCGTCGCGGCTGTCCGTGTCGTCGCCCTTGTCCTCGTCGTCATCCCAGAACCTAGAGAGGTTGTCGTCCTCCTGCGGCGGCGTCTCCGGCTCTGGCTTGGGCTGCTGCTCCGGCGAGGGCTTCTTGTCGTCCACCTCGATCAGCACGTCGATGTCGGCGGCGAACAAGAAGACGGCCATCGTCTCCCCCAGGGGTTGCATGGTGTTGAAGGAGGTCTCCATCAGCAGCCTCTGCCCGGCGCATCCTCGGGGTCGTTGGCGCCGCGGAAGTCGGCCTGTAGCTCGAGCTCCTGCTCCCACCACGCCTTCTCCTTCTTCTCATCCTTCACCGGCGGCACCAACGCGGGATCCTCCTTGGAGCGACGGAGGCCATTTGAGGTCCCAGAGGCCAAACCGGAGCTGGGCTCGCGGATGGTGATGCTGTGAGAGGCGGTGGAGGCACGGGTCGGCGGGTACGGGGAGGCGCGCGACGATGGGGTCCTGGAGAGTGAGCAGGCACGCGGCGCCCGTGGCAGGACCGGTTCTGGCTGTCGACGCGCCGGGCGGTAGCGGCGCGCGTGTAACTCGGCGTCGACGTCACGGCCGTACCACCACACACGGTGTCCGACCCGGTTGAACTGGTCGGTGTAGGGCCCGTAGAGGCGCGCGAGCTCCGCATCCCTCTCCTGCTGGAAAAGGGGTAGCCAGAGCGCCGTGCGGGAGCCGGTGATCCGGCGGCACGAGCAGCTGGTGCTCGTACATCACCCTCGCCTCTTCTTGGTTGAGGTTGTGGTTGGAGCGCGCCTCCTCCTCCTCCGCCATTGCAGCTTTCGCTGCTGCCGATCCGGAGCCGTTGGCCTTGTGGTTGTTCGCCATCAAGGGTTTAGGGTTTTCTAGTCGGCGGCTAGGGTTTGCGAGGCGACCAGGGAGGCGATGAAATGAGAGGTGGAGAGGCCGGTGAGGCATTAATCGTTGGCGTCGAGTGGCGCGCCATGTGTACACGACGGCTGTCCATCGACGTCAGGTTGATTTGACGCGGGCGTTGACACATGCGTTGCATCGCCACGTGACACTGCCAAGGCAGGCCCGTGTCGGACTTGGGCGGGCTTCCGCCGTGGCTTCCCGTGCCGGCGTGCCCACGAGAGGCCTCGCACGTTGGGGCCGTCGTGGATTTGCCGGCTATTGTATTGGCCCCGAATTGGCTTCGGGGATGCGCCGGTGGAGGGCTTTTATTTTAGCCGCGGCTCCATTGGGGCTATTGGGGGTGCTATTGGGTCCGCCGGTGGAAATGCTCTATATACATGTACAGATCAACGATTAATATACAGTTACAGTGTATCGCACAACCTAAACTATTGTCTATATTCTTTTATATTCTTTCACTCACCATGGAAACGCTCCGCCACGGCTATCACGCTCGGGTCCAGCATGGTCCTTCAATCGTATGCTGCCAGTAGCGAACTAGCATGGCCGATAGTACTACGTACGATGCGTACATAGTACTATGCTACTATCAGAATGGCTGGCGCTATGCGGGCTTAGGCGGGCGCCGCTTATTTGTGATTATTTTTGCGGGCTGCCGTGGATGTCCCAGTTAATCATTGCGGGTACATGCGGCACATATGCGGGCTCCCGCATCTTGTCCCACTTGCACCCTGATTCAAAAGTATGCTCATGTTTGAAATAAAATGTACAGAAGTTCCAAAAATGTTCATGAGGTTGCGGTATTGTTCCAAAAATGTTCATGAGGGTGAAAATAAATTTCATATAAGAAAAAATGTGTAGGGTTAAAAGGTGTTTAGACCGTTTTAAAATAAGTTCGTATGAGAGAAAAATTTCTCATACATATTACGAGTGTCAATGGCATTGTAGTGTATTGTATTTGTTTTTCTTTTTTCATTAGAACTATTTTTTGAAAACAATGTTTGCTCTATATGATGCTTATTTGTTCGAGAAAAAATTCCGTCTTGTGGCGTGCCCAGGCTTTGATAAATTCTTGGGTCCGCCACTGGTCTTGCATCTACATTTATTGTGGCGACTTATGTTTTTTTTGGCGGCTGCATGCATCTTAGATATACGGAGATCATATGTATGAGCACTTTTTCGATAATATTTCTTTGATTCAAACTATTAAGTGAAATAAATAAAGTGTCATTTATCGAGGAAAAATGTATCTGATGGGTGACAATGCCCGTGCACCGTGCCTCAAGGCTCGCAACATGAGTATCCATTTTCCTAATGCTCAGACGAAGACCTCCATTATTCCTTGGCATGTTCCATGCGCACACACACGCACGGACGATGAGCTAGGGTTCGATCGATGATACGTACACATACAAACATGGCTTCATATTTTATCCACGCATCCACGTTCTACGCCTCTATATTTAATGAATACTTCATCCGTTCACCTTTTACTAGACGAGTGTACTTGAAGCCTACACACTAAAATGTGTCTAGATGCATTCTTTTTATAAAAATTAAAACATCTTATATTTTGGAACGGAGACAGTACAATATAAGATGTCATTTATTTATTATAAAAGAGCGACACTTATATCACATCCCACCAGAGCCAAAACAAATTAGGGATACTTCACTCCCTCCGTCTCTGTTTGAAATTAAGTTACTCGGATTTATCTAGATGAGACGTATGTTCAATTTTAGTGTGTACATATATACAAATCTAGAAAATTCAAATCACTTATTACTGAATAGAAGAGTATATATTATGCCAGTTACCTTAGTATATCTATGCAGCTTCAACTTCCCTTGGTCAACGAAATTTCAAAAAAAGATTAGCCTATTCCTCCGACAAAAAAATTTCAGGGTAGGAAACATTAACTAGAATTTCTCTTAGACATCTCTCTATCCAAATGGAGAAGAACGGTCGGATGCCAGGGGATAGGCCACCCGCGAGAGGCCCTGTTTAAACACTACAAGAATCTGGATGATCCATGACGATCTGATATCGTCGTGGATGAGAGCCAAAACGTCGTAGATGGCCATCCGCGACGAATTCTGCGACGAAAAAATAGGTCACGGACCACACGTCATAATTCATTCCGTGACGTTTTTTCTGTCTGAAAACGTCACGCCTGATCGTGACATTCCTGTATTTTTGTTGCGGCGAACTGGACCGGCCTAGCCCAGGCCTGGTCGCTCATGACGTTTTTTTTCGTCACGGTCGATGCCACGTGGCAGACGGCACCGCGGGTGGCTGACAACGACGTTTGCTGACGTCATGTTCGCCGTCTACGACATCATCGTGTTCCTAACGTTTTTTTCCGTCACAGCTTGATTCTGTTGTCTCCATGTCCGTGACGTCACCCAACCCGTTCATGACGCCATGTATCACATTTATGACGTCACACGTGCCGTGACGAATTTTGTTCATCGCCAGCTTTCGACGCCATGCTGACACGTGGACGGTTGGCATGGACACGCTTGCGCCAATCGGACGAAGCCACGTGGGCAAGCCGCAGAACACCATGTTGACAAATCAAAATGGGACACGTATCACCTACCGACGAGGAATTCTGTGTGATGACGTCATTATTGGCCGTGACGTTTTTGTTTCATGTAGATAGTTGGCCAATGAAAGGCGGCCACATCGGCGTTTAGCTGTGACGGAAATGTTTCGTCAAGAACAACCAAGACAATTTCATTTTCGTCCCGGATGCGGGCTGGTGTCACCGTGAGATCAGGGGGCCATTTGTGCACATAAATTTTTACTAGCCATAATCGTTTGTGACACATTTCACACCACATGCATCAAATAACATAATTTGACAATGAATTTCAGGACAAGTTTCCACATAGATTTCCACAACAGTTTCTGAGCCAAAAGCCTCACAAGCTTCCACAGCCAAAAACTTTCCACAACAGTTTATGAGCCAAAAGCCTCACAAGTTTCCCTGCCCAAAAGACTCACAAGTTTCCACACCAGTTAACTTTCCTAGGCCTAAGAACTCACAAGTGTCAACCACGAGTTCACTTACCTGGCGACAGCCGAAGCTGCTGTTGCTGCTGCTTCTGCTGAGTCATCTGAGACAACACTTGCTGAAGTAAGTCATTTGTATGGTTTTTTTATCCTGCATATCTTCTTGCTTCTTCTGCATTTCTCTCATGTCTTTAGCATAATGCAGCCTCTCTGCCTCGGCAGCTTCGTTCGCTCTCTGCAATTCCTCTATGGTACAACGCAGTTTGTCACTCCCTGCTCTCTCAGCTAAAAGTTCCGCTTCAAGTCCAGACCTGCTTCGTCTTGATGTACTTGGATGGAGGCCGATGTGCTGTAGGAATATTGGCTTTTTGCTGTCCAACGAGAGTGCAAAGTGCACAACCTCAGTGGAAGAAAGTGGTTCTTCCCCCTGGACATCTGGAGCCATCTTCTTTTCCATGATTTCCTATAGTATTAGGAATAGAAGCGAACCTTAAAAAAATAGCAAGCAAACTACAATCATATCGTATACAATTGAGAGCTGAAGATAGCATTGAATTTTACGAAGATAAAAAGTATTCAAGAGGACTTACAATTGTTTTCTTCACATTCGGAGTGAAGCCATTTCTCGGGCTGCAATGCATCTTTTCAAAGAGTTCGAAGGCATTGTCCTCACCGTTGCACACAATCTCATAGCTACGAGAACCTGTGGCAGCAGGGTACAAGACTTTGCTCCTGTTGATCTTGTTTATTACACAAGTACTCTACCAAGAAGAAACCACATAGTATAAGAGGCAGTTCCAATCAAACAATTCAGACACATGCAGTAATAGTAAAAGAGTAAACGAAAAGTGACCTGTTTCCTAGGGTCAGACCAAGTATGAACAAGCTTGCACCACTGCTCGTCGGTCATGTGTTTCACTTCATCAAGACATTTCCTTGTAACTTGGTTTAGATGGTAGGGATCAAAATACTTCTTCCGAATATGCCGCTGATTCCTTGCATGCCTCATAAATTGATTTGCGCAAGCATTCCGCATGTGGGTGTCAATTGTGTCCATGGCAAACTTTTGCTAAAAATAAAACATGGAGCATCAACATTTGCATGAACAAATTAATGGGAAGGTAAAGGACAACTAAGTCACAGAACATACAGAAACTTTGCCTATGAAGTCTGATTGGACATCAACCCTCTTCTTGTACTCTTTCTAGTGGGGTAAGATAGGCATGCTAGTCCTTACTGTGACTGCACACTCACTGGCAAACCTGGCAGCAACACCCGGCTCGTCTGGTCTAGTTCTTCCTGGAATAACATTAAGTGAAAGCCTCCCTGCTTTGGACAACTTGTCAAGCCTCTTCCCCATGTTTTCCCCCCTCACCACCAGAGCTTGACCAGTATGCGGAACTATATCTTCAGAATTCTGTGTTTCAGCGTTTTCAGAACAAGGTACATCAAATTCTTGAGACATCTGGTAGCCATCATCATCTACAGGAATACAATGTGCTGATTTAGTGTTCCATAGTAATATGATGGGATTAAATGGATTATAAGTGAGCAAGTAGTCGGTTTAACGCATTACCACGTTGAGACCAGTCACTGTAGTCTTGCCATGGTACTTCATGACTAGGATCAGATTCCCCATATTCGGTAGCTGACTCATCGTACTGGGTAGATGACCCCTGCGCCTCAAATGGGGTACCAGAGTCCTCGCCATCGGCAGCTGAACACACATGTTGGGTAGCTGACGTAGCGCCTTGGGTACCTAACCCATCGGTTTTGGATGGTGCATGGTCGCTTCAACGAGGTGCCCGCAGACAGCTGGGAGGGGGCTTCTGGATTTGGAGTGGTAGCAAGTCACATTTGGGGGATACCCGTGGGTAGAAGGATGCAGATTTCGTCACCTGGGAAGGTGGCTTCTTGATTTGTGGAGGTGGCAGGTTGGCTTTGGGAGGTGCCAGAGGATGGCAGGATGTGGGTTGGGTTCCACACCTTGGGTAAGTGGCTGCTGGCTTTGGGGAGGTGGCTACTGGCTTTGAGGGGGTGGTTGCTGGCTTTGGGGGTGGATGCTAGCTTTAGGGGGTGGCTGCTGGCTTTGGGGGGGTGGATGCTGGCTTTGGGAGGGGGGGTGGCTGGCTTCAGGGAGGTGCCGGACGGCATACCAGCGGGTCGGAGGGAGTGGGCAGGTCACCTTGGGCAGAGTGCTGCCCATGTTGGGCAGCTGCCAGCTCGCCTTGGGAAGCTGGTTGATTGCCTTGGGCTGCTGCCTTCTTGGCTTGGGTGGGTGGTAGATTGACGGCAGCTGGCTTCTTGCCTTGGTGGGCATCAGGAACTGCAGCTTTAGCCACTTGGCCGGCATTAGGAACTGCAGCTTTGGCCACTTGGTCGGCATTAGGAACTGCAGCTTTAGCTAGTTGGACGGCATTAGGAACTATAGCTTTGGCCACTTGGCCAGCATCCGGAACTGAAGGTTTAGCTACTTTCTGGGCATCGGGAAGTGCAGATTTGTCCACTAGGTTGGCATCAGGAACTGCATCATCGTTGACCAGCAGGGGAAAATGAAGTGCAACTCTAGCCACCTCCAGGGCATTAGGAAGTGTGGCTTTGGCAGTTTGCCTGGCATCAGGAAGTTCGGCTTTGGTTGTTTGCCGGGCATCAGGTAGTTTGGCTTTGGGAATCTTCTGTGTTGCACTCCGAATTTCTTGTAAATGGGTCACATGATTGCCACTTTTGGTGTCCGCCATGTGGAACCTGGAGGTGGAAGTCCTGCTTTTAGAGGATTCCCCTTGGACCTCGTGTGTCTCTCATTTTCTGTGTCTGGAGATAGTACTGATGCCACAACACGCTTGCGAGATGATCCACCACCAGGAGCCATCCTTTTCCTAGGAGTTGTCTTCTTAAATTTTCTCGGCTTAAGCTACACATTTTACATGTAACAGTCAATTGGGGAAAATAAAGAGGAACAAAACATATGGCAAAAAGAGTAAGCAAACAATTCCACACAAGATGATTTGACAGCACCTTAATTGTGGAGAAATCATGACAAGATGGTTAGCTAGCAGGTAAGGGGACTACCTGCAGCCCAGTCTCCTCGGTGACTAGTGTTTCATCACCTGATATGTCACCTTCACTGATACTCCCCCCTCGGGGTCATACCGAGGTCCAGAGGGATCACTGTTGCTCTTTTTAGGGGAGAATACAGTTGGGGATGCAACAACACTGGCTACGAACCTAGTACCAAGTTGTTGCATCAATGGACTCTTTCTCATGATGGTTTTCATATGACTTTCTTCCATTCGTAGTATTTGTGGTTCTAACATGAATAAAGAATTCCAATTAATCTAGAAATATAAAACTGGGTGCGATACCAACCTATGTTATATAGTACTCATCATTTAATAGGTCACCATGAGCAATTTAAACAAAAACATCGTAGGCTGCCAAACTAATGCAACACACGGGAAAATGTAATCTGGTCTACAGCCTTCCTTTTTGCTACTTCTAGGGGTCTGTGGGGTCTGTGGGGGAGGGGGTACACTTGGCGATCCAACAACTGCTAAGAACCTAAGAGCATGTACAATGCAAGATGCTTGGAGAAGTGCTTAGCGAAATAGACTGGTTTTTGGTTAAGCAATGGTGCTTATTTATAACAGGATGATGTCTAAATTGGCACCTCTCGAATACAAATAAGCACTTATTTTTTACGAAAAAGCTATGATTATTTTTCTAAGCAACACCCCAAGCACATGCCACTGTACATATGTGTTTCTAACATGTATAGGGAACTCCAAATATAGCTCAATATATAACATATGGGGTGGAACAGTCCGCTATGACCAATTCATACTTTGATCATAAGACATTCGACGAAACAACAAAACAAATGCAACATGGATTGCATGATAGTCCTACTATGGGTGGCCTAGCTGGTATTATACACTAGTATTGTACACATAATACTAGTGTGTACAAACTTCCCACTATGACCAACCTAAATGATGGTGTCTATGTTATAAGACCTATGACACTGCTCACTATGGCGATAATATTAAGACCAGTCTTAGCGGGGAGTAACATAGCCTAGTAACATGCTATGTTACTCCCCATTATGACCAGACTTAGTATTATACACTGCAATAATAAGCAGGGCAGGATGATTAAACATAAGCAGTACAAGCATCTACCGTGCAATTAAATAGGCAATTAAGAAAAATATAACATATGATGCTCATTGTCCTATAGTAAACCATCATGTAAAACAGTAAACTATGAACTACTTATACGATGAACATAAGACATATCACGAAAAAACCAAAGTAATGCAACAAACATGATAATGCAACCTTTATCACATGCAAACTGATCATAAGCCTAATAGTTTACAAGCTGGGCAATTCACCAATTGGTTGCAATAAAAAGGAGGCCAGGATAATTAAACATGAGCAGTATATGCATCTATATCTTGCCACTGAATAGGCAAGTAGGCAGAATATAACATATGTTGTTGATTGTCCAATAGTAATCACAAGTGTAAAATATTCCACTGTGAAGAATTTGTATTTATACTCTGATCATAAGACGTGTTATGAAAATCATTTATCTGCAACAAACAATATAACCAAACAACAGAAACGCAAGGTAAGTGTTTCCCTGCCTTCAGGCCGTGGGGACTTTTTCTTACTGCTATTCCTGGCGGAACGCTTAAATCGTGGCATCGAGGCTTATCATCGGACCTTGGTAGCAGAGTATGTGGAGGAGGTGCATGGCGAGTAGGCAGACCTTGTCGACGGCGATGTGGCAGACCGTGATGACTAGGTGGACGGCGAGTAGGCGTACCTTGTAGTCGAGGTGCACATCGAGTGAGCAGACCTTGACCACGAGTGGGCAGATCTTGACGGCGACATGCAGGGATAGTGGGAAGAACTTGACGGCGAGGTGGCAAGCCTTGTCGACGAGGTGCATGGCGAGGTGGCGTACCTTGTCGGCAAGGTGCACGTCGAGTGAGCAGACCTTGACCACGGGTGGGCAGACCTTGGAGTCCAGGGAACAGACCTTGACGGAGAGGTGCACGACGAGTGGGGAGATCTTTACGGGGAGGAGCACGTAGAGGTGGCAGATCTTGTGGGTGAGGTTGACATTGAGCTTGTAGACCTGCGAGCTTGACAGTTGGCACGACATGGTGGGAAACTGTTGGAGATATGCCCAAGAGACAATAATAAAGTGGTTATTATTATATCTTTATGTTTATGATAAATGTTTACATCCCATGCTATAATTGTATTAACCGGAAACATTAATACTTGTGTGTTTTGTAAACATAAAAGAGTCCCTAGTAAGCCTCTTGTTGAACTAGCTTGTTGATTAATTGATGATCATGGTTTCCTGATCATGGACATTGGATGTGATTAATAACAAGGTTATATCATTAGGAGAATGATGTGATGGACACACACCCATAGTAAGCGTAGCATAAGATCAAGTCATTAAGTCCGTATTGCTATAAGCTTTTAAATGCATAGTAACCTAATCCTTCGACCATGAGGTTGTGTTAATCACCATCACCGGATGGGTACTTTGATGACATCAAACACCGTTTCGTAACTGGGTGGTTATAAAGGTGTCATTGGGTATTCTGAAAGTATGTGTTGAAGCGCATGGACCAAGATTGGGATTTGTCCATCCATATGACGGATAGATATGCTCTGGGCCCTCTCGGTGGAATGTCATCTATTTAGCTTGCAAGCATGTGACTGGGTCACAAGGGATGACATATCACGGAACGAGTAAAGAGTACTTATCAGTAACGAGGTAGAACTAGGTATGGACATGCTGACGATCAAACCTCGGATAAGTATAGTATCGCGTGACAAAGGGAATTGGTTTCGTATGTAAATGGTTCTATCGATCACAGTCATCGTTGAGTATGTGGGAGCCATTATGGATCTCCAGGTCCCGCTGATGGTTATTGATAGGAGATGTGTCTCTATCATGTCTACATATTCACGAACCGTAGGGGGACACACTTAAGGTTCGAAGTTGTTTTAAGTAGATATGGAATATGCGTTGGAGACCGAATGTTGTTCGGAGTCTCGGATTGGATTCGGGACATCACGAGGAGATCCGGAATGGTCCGGAGAATAAGATTCATATATTGGATCATTTTCTGAGTTAGGAAATGTTCCGAAGTGTTTGTATGGAGATTCTAGAAGGTTTCAGAATGTTCTGGAAGGTTCTAGAGGATTTCTTGGAGTTTGCTTGAAAACCAAGAAAGGGTCAAAGGAAACCTAGTGGGGCAAGACACGGATTCGTGGGGGAGGAGGACTCCTCCCCCCTTCCCACCGCCGGCCATAGGAGGGGAGTCCTACTAGGACTCCCCCTCCCCAGGCGCGCCTCCCTCCTTTAAATAGAAGGGAGGGGGCGCCCCCTCCTAGCCCTCTCTCACAACTCCCAATCTCTGCCGCCTCTCTCCTCCACCTTTCTTCTGCACAGGCATAGGCGAAGCCTTGCAGAATTCTCTACTCCACCACCACCACGCCGTCGTGCTGCTGGGATTCCATGGAGAAGATCTACTACCTCCGCTGCTTGCTGGAACGGGGAGAGGAAGGTCTGCTTCGACTCCGCACGTGTGACCGACTGCGGAAGCGCTGCCGAAACGCAGCGCCGAGAGGATCGTCCACTTGACCGACTACGGAAGCGCTGCCGGAACGCGACGCCGGAAGGATCGTCCACACGATCTTGAGATCGGCAAGTGATCGACTACATTAACCACAAGATCTAATCTCGTTAACGCTTTCGGATCTACGAGGATTAGTTCCTATCTATCTCGTTGCACATATCTAATAGATTAGATCTTGGCTTTTATTTAGATTAGATCTGGGGTTTGTTCGTTCTTGCGGTAGAAATTTTTTGTTTTCCATGCCGCGAACCCATCAGTGGTATCAGAGCCGTATCTATGTGTAGATCTGTTGCACGAGTAGAACACAATGTTTTTGTGGGCGTTTATGCTTTTGTTGTCAGTGTCTTAGCATGTACTTTGCATCTTGCGGCATGGTGGGATGAAGCGGCTCGGGCTAACATTACATGTCATCGCACATGAGACTTGCTCCACGCTTGACGTGCAACTTGCTTTGCACAAGTGGCTTTGCGGGTGTCTGTCTCTCCCACCATAGTTAAGATTCAATTTACAATGAGCATCTTGACAACACTTGTATCAACGTTGTGGTTCTTGTTCGTAGGTAAGATCGGTCTTATGCGAAAGCCCCAAACCACGTAAAACATGCAAAGAAAATTAGAGGCGTCTAACTTGTTTTTGCAGGGGTTTTGTGATGTGATATGGCCATCATGTGATTATGATTGTATTTGATGTATGCAATGATCCTTATTGTAATATGGAAACCGGCAGGAGCCTAATCGTTGTCTTTAAATTTTGTTTAAGACCTGCGTGTCTATTTCATCATGTAATAGCTTTATTCCAAGTAGTTGTAATAGTTGTTGGTGGTGATGGACAACCATGAAGCGGCGCCACGGACCTTGACGCCACGCTGGTGATGATGGAGATCTTGTCCATGCTTTGGAGATGGAGATCAAAGGCACAAGAAGAAAGGCCATATCATATCACATATTATGAATTGCCTGTGATGTTAATCCTTTATGCATCTTGTATTGCTTAGATCACGACGGTAGCATTATAAAATGATCCCTCTCACTAAATATCAAGTAATAAAGTGTTCGTCCTTAGTTGGCACCGTTGCTAAGACTCGTCGTTTCGAAGCATCTCGTGATGATCGGGTGTGATAGACTCTACGTGTGCATACAACGGGTGCAAGCCAGATTTGCACATGCAGAAACTAAGGTTAACCTTGACAAGCCTAGCATGTATAGACATGGTCTCGGAACACAGAATACCGAAAGGTAAAGCATGAGTCATATGGATGATATGATGAAGATGGTTATTGTTTGCCTTTAAAGCTACATCATCTCACGTGATGATCAAACTTGGTGTAGTGGATTTGGTTCATGTAATCACTAAAACAACTTGAGGGATGTTGTTTTGAGTGTGAGTTCATTTGTAATTTGGATTAGTCGAACTCAATTTATCATAAACACAATCAAAGTGAATTTGCATAGTTTGTTGTAGTCATTGGCATCTGTTCACCACCTTACGCTTAGTTATAGTTGAGATAGTGGAACTATAGAAATTCTAGATATTTTCTTTACAAACTGGTATCGTATTGTTTTGAGTGTCAATTTAAAGTTTAAAAGTCCTATTGCAAACTTTCAGCAAACTCCGTTTACTCTGTGAAGTTTAATAAATAGTATTAAATCAAGAGTAACAATTCCAGTGTTAGTTTCTAATGTATCATGTTTGCCTCCATGATTCTTGATACTCAAAAGATTGTTTTTAATAGCAAGTTTATCTAAGAGCTGAAAGCAATGTTTCAGAAATCATCATATGTGAAAGGTATTGCGATATCTAAAACAATGTGTTGGTTACAACATGATAGAGTATACGTCCTCATATTTGATGAGAATTTGTGAAGGTTGGAGACGCTAGTCGTCCTAATCCTCCAAAAAGTTTTTTTTGAAAAAGAAACATTATACTCGCAATTCACCTTTATAAGCTATAGCAGCTTGATCATGAAAGTTGTCATGATAAGGATGAATAGAAGATGTAAGTAAAATGTTTACTACACTAATAGATTACTAAAGAATGGATTTTTGAAAGAACGCCAAACATTTGATGATGGTGATCCACTTCAAAGTGCAAGTCCAAAGGTATTAGTATTTGACTATATACGCTTTGTACTATGTGTCATGTGAATGACACCACTATTGATGTTGATAGATTCTTTTAAAAGAAAAAAGGAATTGCTGAAAGAGAATCTATAAAATATTTGGCAGAAATTATAAAGTTGGAGATGTCCAACTTGGGTATGTAGAAGATATACATGTTATGGTTGTATTCCTTGCTTGTTAAACAATTTGGCTCTTAGGTATTGGATACCGAATCGGTTGGTATGAAGCGTCATACAGGACAACGCAATTCATGAACTACAATGGCCTAAGTAACTAGCAAGAGAATGAGTGATGATGTTCATCGAAAACAAATAAAGTGTTATTGTGTTTTTCGTTGTCATCAAACCTAGCCTTCAAGATTTGTTTTAATAATTGTTATTTTGTTCGGGTATTACGAGAACAATGGTTGTTCAAATAATAACCGTATTTCATAAAGGATGGATGAACTTTTACAAGTCTAGTGGGAGAAATCACATCCATAAACACTATTGCTAAAATGTCGCAAGACAAATGATTGAAAGATCACTTATGAAGTGACATCGCTATTTAAATTATATTTGAAAGAAAACATGAAGAAACTCCATGTTGATGGAATTTTTGGAGTCTTTGATTTTGATCAATTGACGCATGTGAGACTTTCCTCGAGATAATTGAAACTCCGTCCATAGGCCAGATAGGAACGGATGACTAGCTTATTGGAAATTGTGCATGCTGATGTGCATAGTCCATTATGTGTAGCCATATGCGATGGATCTTTTTGCTTCATATGCTTTCTCCGAAAATTTGAGTGAATATATCTGTATATTTACTTAATAAGGAGGAAGTATGAAACATTTGAAAGTTGTTCAAAGACTTTCAAGATAAAGTTAAAAATCATTGTAACAAGAAAATAAAGAGTTTATGATTCGATCATAAAGGAAGATATTTGAGTTACATGTTTAGCAAAAACACCTAAGATTTAAGGAATCGTTCCATGGATTTGCATTTCCCAAAACACCATAGGAGTATGGAGTGTTCAAGATATGTAATGAAACCTTGTTTGACATGGTAAGATCAAAGGTGTCATTTATAAAACTGCCATTATATATTAAAGATTAAAGCTTTAGTGACTACCGCTTTTACACTGAAAAGAGCTCCATCATGATCCGTTGAAATGACACCATATGAGTTATGGTTTGGGATAAAACCCGAATTGTCTTCTCTTAAATTTTGGTATGTTATGCATAAGTAAAATGTTTACAACCAAAGTCGGATAAGCATGTCTTTGTAGGTTATCCCAAAGAATTTGTTGGGAATTTATCCATAACACCGAGGACAAAAGAGTTTGTTACTTGGAACGTCAAGTTTCTTGAGAAGGAATTTTTCGTGAAAAGTTAAGTGGGAGGACAATAGAATTTTGATAAGGTTGTTGAACCTTAGCTATATGTGCTAAGTAGCGCAGCGCCGGAAAGTGTCCAGGTGACGGCCGCAATGCTCATGGCTCTCGTGATTACAAAAGGTGTGATCTCGGAGATTAGAGTTCCTATAGAACCGTGTGGGTCGGTAAGAATCAAATAGTAAGATTTGATAAACAAGTCGTTATTGTTTTGACAATGATGAACCGACTACATGCAAAGAAGCGATGATGGGCCCTGACTCCATAAAAAGACTAGAAGTCATGGAATCCGTGATAGCATCCATACACAAGAAATCAAGTTTCTGAACTTTGAAGACCCTCCGGAAAGGCGTGAAGCCTATCGGTCGTGTTTGGATTTATAAAGAAATAAGACATGGATGTTTACCATCTATGAAATAGTCGACATGTCAGAAAGAAGTTTACGACAATGTTCAAGGAATTGACTATGATAAGAATTGATCTTTCATAGCGATATTTAGTCTGGACGGATTAATGTAGCAACCACTACATATATTTTGGTATATGGTAGTTGAACAAACAAAACAAGTTCTTCTAATAGAATGGTTACCTAGGACGTGTACATGACACGATCCAAAGGGTTTTTTTTAAATTCAAAGGATGCTAAAAGAGTATGCAAAACTTCAATGGTTGAAGTAAGCATAGCGGAGTTGGAATCTTCACCATGATGAAACTGTTAAAAGAGTTTAAATTCATCGGAAATGATGAAGATGCTTACATTTGCAAGAAATTAAGTGGGAGCGCTAAGACATATTTCTAATACATTATGTGAAAGACATATTGTTGATTAGAAATGATGTATCTTTTATTGACATAGGTTAAGAATTTCATTTCGATGAAAGACTTAGGCGTAACCCAAGAATTAGGCATCAATGTCTATATGAATAGATTGAGGCGCTAATATGGTTTTGCCAAAATGTACATAGATGAGATGTTGAATGAGTTCAATACGGAAACAACAAGAAAGGTTCTTGAAGCATGGAAAGGACTAAATCAAGATTCAAGTGTGTTGACACGAGATTCAAGTGTTTTGACACTTGGTGAAATCACAAGAATATTTTGATTAATCATTCTTTGAGATGTACACATCCAGATATGTCCTATGCTCTAAATGTTATGAGCATATACTAGAATGATTCATAAGATGATTATTGGACAATAGTAAAGATATTCTTATGAGCTTTGGAAGAACTAAGAATATGTCATGTATAAGTGACAGTTCGTTGTAAAGTGTTACATTGATACTAGTTTTGTCACAAGATACAAATTAAATTTATCTCAATTTAGACTATAGGTGGCACAATATAATGGAAAGGATGTTCCATGATGGATTTGGATGAGTTCCAAAGTTGAGATATTGTGACGGATACTACAACAAAAGGCTAAGTATATAACTGCTATAGTAGCAGCAAAGGAGGGCATTTGTGTTAAGTAGGTTGTTATCAAACTAGGCGTGGTTCGTAGCGGGATAATACTACGAAGATACATTGTACGACAATTGTATCAACATGATTTAATCCCAAGGAACTAAAGGTCTCACCAAAGGACCAAATTTATACAATGCCATCTCATTGGAGAATGAGTAATGCGTAGAGACGCAAGGACATGCAAATACACACGGACCTGGAAGTGTCAGATCTAAAGATTATGTTTACCACTGGCAATAGTGTCTATACAACACCAGAAAGCCATAGGTGTTGAATGCACAAGTTTTTTAACTAGATTATTAACTCTAGTGCAAGTGGGAGACTGTTGGAGATATGCCCAAGAGGCAATAATAAAGTGGTTATTATTATATCTTTATGTTTATGATAAATGTTTACATCCCATGCTATAATTGTATTAACCGGAAACATTAATACTTGTGTGTTTTGTAAACATAAAAGAGTCCCTAGTAAGCCTCTTGTTGAACTAGCTTGTTGATTAATTGATGATCATGGTTTCCTGATCATGGACATTGGATGTGATTAATAACAAGGTTATATCATTAGGAGAATGATGTGATGGACACACACCCATAGTAAGCGTAGCATAAGATCAAGTCATTAAGTTCGTATTGCTATAAGCTTTTAAATGCATAGTAACCTAATCCTTCGACCATGAGGTTGTGTTAATCACCATCACCGGATGGGTACTTTGATGACATCAAACACCGCTTCGTAACTGGGTGGTTATAAAGGTGTCATTGGGTATTCTGAAAGTATGTGTTGAAGCGCATGGACCAAGATTGGGATTTGTCCATCCATATGACGGATAGATATGCTCTGGGCCCTCTCGGTGGAATGTCATCTAGTTAGCTTGCAAGCATGTGACTGGGTCACAAGGGATGACATATCACGGAACGAGTAAAGAGTACTTATCAGTAACGAGGTAGAACTAGGTATGGAGATGCTGACGATCAAACCTCGGATAAGTATAGTATCGCGTGACAAAGGGAATTGGTTTCGTATGTAAATGGTTCTATCGATCACAAAGTCATCGTTGAGTATGTGGGAGCCATTATGGATCTCCAGGTCCCGCTGATGGTTATTGATAGGAGATGTGTCTCTATCATGTCTACATATTCACGAACCGTAGGGAGACACACTTAAGGTTCGAAGTTGTTTTAAGTAGATATGGAATATGCGTTGGAGACCGAATGTTGTTCGGAGTCTCGGATTGGATTCGGGACATCACGAGGAGATACGGAATGGTCCAGAGAATAAGATTCATATATTGGATCATTTTCTGAGTTAGGAAATGTTCCGGAGTGTTTGTATGGAGATTCTAGAAGGTTTCGGAATGTTCTGGAAGGTTCTAGAGGATTTCTTGGAGTTTGCTTGAAAACCAAGAAAGGGTCAAAGGAAACCTAGTGGGGCAAGACACGGATTCGTGGGGGGGGAGGACTCCTCCCCCCTTCCCACCGCCGGCCATAGGAGGGGAGTCCTACTAGGACTCCCCCTCCCCAGGCGCGCCTCCCTCCTTTAAATAGAAGGGAGGGGGTGCCCCCTCCTAGTCCTCTCTCACAACTCCCAATCTCTGCCGCCTCTCTCCTCCACCTTTCTTCTGCACAGGCATAGGCGAAGCCCTGCAGAATTCTCTAATCCACCACCACCACCACGCCGTCGTGCTGCTGGGATTCCGTGGAGAAGATCTACTACCTCCGCTGCTCGCTGGAACGGGGAGAGGAAGGTCTGCTTCGACTCCGCACGTGGGACCGACTGCGGAAGCGCTGCCGAAACGCGGCGCCGGAAGGATCGTCCACTTGACCGACTGCGGAAGCGCTGCCGGAACGCGACGCCGGAAGGATCGTCCACACGATCTTGAGATCGGCAAGTGATCGACTACATCAACCACGAGATCTAATCTCGTTAACGCTTTCGGATCTACGAGGGTTAGTTCCTATCTATCTCGTTGCACATATCTAATAGATTAGATCTTGGCTTTTATCTAGATTAGATCTGGGTTTTGTTCGTTCTTGCGGTAGAAATTTTTTGTTTTCCATGCTGTGAACCCATCAGAAACCACGAAGGTGACGACGGGCTAGAGTTTGGGCTACGGCGACGGCTAGCTGCTGTCTACTGGAACGAAGGACGGCAGCGTGGTGGGGAGGGGCATAAGGCGGTGAGGGGTGGAGTGAAGGACGGCAACGAGTGGAGGAAGGACGGACAACATCGAGGGTGAGGGCGAGGGAGGAGGAAGAGGACGGCAAGGTGAGGAAAAATGGATCTCGTCCACTTTCTGCGGGGGAGGGGATAAGGAGAGTTTCTCTTAGATTACCTAAATGCCCTCTCCGCGAATGATGCGTGGCGTTTAGCTGAAGGGCTGATCGGTCTATCCCAGGGACGAAATTTTGAGGCACGAAATTTGAGCGGGATGTGTCGGTCAAATTTTTTGATGGCGTATCCTGGCCAGCTATTGCATGATGACTGGCTCAACTAAATTAATCACATAGGATACTTGTTAAAAAAGGTACCTTTCGAAGATATTATCAATTACTAACCCAAAAATTCAGGAAAATTCCGTATAATGCTCAAATAAATTAGCATTACCATATTTATTAAAGTGTGGATGTTGATATAGGCAAACCATGGTGTAGAAGCAAAACAAACATAGGAAAGCAACTTCCACACATATTGCAATGCACCAGTAGTAGTACAGAGAAGTTGCATTCCACTTGAGTGTGTGTGTGGTCATGTATATATCAATGTGGTTTTGGAAAAGAACACACACACATATATATCAATGTGGTTTTGGAAAATAACACATATGCAATATAATGTGCATGCAATGACTACTCTATGGGGGATCTAAGTGGAAAACCATGGTGTAGAAGAAGTAAGACACACATAGGAAATCAACTCCCACACATTTAATGCACTAGTGTGATAGAGAATTTGCATCACATATCATATAATCCACTAGAGTAGTGTGTGTGGTCATGTATAGATATGATCAATGTGGTCATGTGGATCATCATTAATGACTATCTAGTGGAGAGAGATATATATATCAATGTGTGGTTTAGGAAATAACACATGCAAATCATTCTAGGGGATGACCCATATATATATATACATGTGTGTCAAACCATCATATGGTCATATATATAGAGAACAAAAACACACTAGTGTGACAGAAGTTGAATCACAGAATCCACTAGAGTGTGTGTGGTCATCAAATATCAATGTGGTTTTGGAAAATAACACATATGCAATATAAATGTGCATGCAGTGACTCTATGGGGTATGCACAAGTGGAAAACCATGGTGTAGAACAAGCAAGACACACATGGGAAATCAACTCCCAGTACACATTTAATGCACCAGTGTGACAAAGAAGTTGCATCACAGATCATATAATCTACTAGAGTAGTGTGTGTATGTGGTCATGTATAGATATGATCAATGTGGTCATGTGGATCATCAATAATGACTATCTATATATATCAATGTGAGGTTTAGGAAAAGAACACATGTAAATCACTCTACGAGATGATCCATATATATACATGTGTCAAACCATCATGGACATATATATAGAGACCAAATATACACTAGTGTGACATAAGTTGAATCGTCATAGAATCCACTGGAGTGTGTTTGGTCATCAGATATCAATGTGGTTTTGGAAAAGAACACATATGTAATATAATGTGCATGCAATGACTCTATGTGGGATCCAAGTGGAAAACCATGGTGTAGAATAAGCAAAACAACATAGGAAATCAACTCCCAGTACACATTTAATGCACCAGTGGGTGACAAAGAAGTTGCATCACATATCATATAATCCACTAGAGTAGTGTGTGTGTGTGGTCATGTATAAATATGATCAATGTGGTCATGTGGATCATCAATAATGACTATTTATATATATCAATGTGTGGTTTAGGAAAAGAACACATGCAAATCACTCTAGGGGATGATCCATATATATACATGTGTCAAACCATCATGGACATATATATAGAGACCAAAAACACACTAGTGTGACAAAAGTTGAATCGCAGAATCCACTAGAGTGTGTGTGGTCATCAGATATCAATGTGGTTTTGGAAAAGAACACATATGCAATATAATGTGCATGCAATGACTCTTTGTGGGATCCAAGTGGAACACCATGGTGTAGAAGAAGAAAAACACACATAGGAAATCAACTCCCAGTACACATTTAATGCACCAGTGGGTGACAGAGAAGTTGCATCACAGAATATAATCCACTAGAGTAGTGTGTGTGTGTGTGTGTGTGTGGTTCATGTATAGATATGATCAATGTGGTCATGTGGATCATCAATAATGACTATCTATATATATCAATGTGTGTGGTTTAGGAAAAGACACATGCAAATCACTCTAGGGGATTATCCATATATATATACATGCGTCAAACCATCATGGTCATATATATAGAGACTAAAAACATAGTGTGACACAGAAGTTGAATCACAGAATCCACTTGAGTGCGTGTGGTCATCAGATATCAATGTGGTTTTGGAAAATAACACATATGCAATATAATGTGCATGAAATGACTCTATGGGGCATCCAAGTGGAAAACCATGGTGTAGAAGAAGCAAGACACACATAGGAAATCAACTCCTAGTACACATTTAATGCACCAGTGTGACAGAGAAGTTGCATCACAGATCATATAATCCACTAGAGTAGTGTGTGTGTGTGGTCATGTATAGATATGATCAATGTGGTCATGTGGATCATCAGTAATGACTATCTAGTGGATATATATATATCAATGTGCGGTTTAGGAAAAGAACACGTGCAAATCACTCTAGGAGATGATCCATATATATACATGTGTCAAACTATCATGGTCATATATGTAGGGGTTCCGCGTATGAAATCAATAATTTTTACCCTACGCCCCTGAACACCTGATGTTGCTAGGACCTATCTATTAGTAATACAATAACGGGAGGGGATTTTCGCGAACTTACCCTTGAAGACCGAAAAGCGTTGTCAACGCTCAGGAGAGCATGGTTGATGTAGACGAGCCGAAGCCGACCTCAAGGTCGTGATGAAGTCCTTGTGCTCCTGTGGCTCCAACGACTTGAGTGCCTCAAGTGAGATACCTCGCGGGGAGTTACACATGTCCGGTGCATGACGATGACTCTCGAATCCTCGATCCAACAGCAGTTGCGGAAGTAGAGCTCCTGGATCCGAATCCCGCAGCACGACGGCGCTCCGCGGTGAAGATGTCTCTCGTTCGCGCAATCCGAACTTGGGACCACGGTCACGAGAGAGAGAGAGAATATAAATTGGAGGTCTTCCCAAAAGTGAGAAGACCTTTATTGAATATTGTGTGTATTTATCTAGCCAAATAGCCCCACTATATATAGGGGGAGGGGAGGTACTACCTCCCTCAAAGTCCCGGGGTGGGATTAAAGGAGAGGAGAGGGGAAGGGGGGGCGCCGCCGGCCACCCCCATGGGCCCAGCGTGGGGGGCTGACCCACTAGGGCGTCGGCCACCCCCTTGATGACCCACAAGTATAGGGGATGTGTCGCAGTATTTTCGAGGGAAGTGAAACCCAATTTATTGATTCGATACAAGGGGAGCCAAAGAATATTTATAAGCCTTAACAACTGAGTTGTCAATTCAGCTGCACCTGGAAACAATCTTGCTCACAGTAGTTTATTAGTAGCAACAGTTTTATAGTAGGAATAGCAAAGTAGCAGCAGAAGTAAAGTAAAGAAGTGGTAACAATAGCAGTAAATAGTAGGATTCGAGTGCGGTAGGCATAGGGATGGATGGACGGGCGTTGCATGGACAGGACAATTCACATCGCAATCAGAACATAGGGCAATTGCAGATAAATAAGATAAAGTATCCATGTACTAGATAATCCTAGGCATGTGTTCCATATATATTCATACATCCTCGCAATGAGAACTTGCACAA
The DNA here is from genome assembly GCA_910589775.1 of Avena eriantha. Lineage (NCBI taxonomy): Eukaryota > Viridiplantae > Streptophyta > Magnoliopsida > Poales > Poaceae > Avena > Avena eriantha. Next base: position 479,953,880 of record OU342745.1, read on the forward strand.
CATCTTTTATCCTGCTAGCCCGTTTGCAGCGGGGCCTCAAGGGAACTACTGGCAATTAAGGTGCTCCTTTTAATAGAGCACCGGAGCAAAGTATTAACACTCCATGAACACATGTGATCCTCACATCAAAGCCATTCCCTCCGGTTATCCCGATTTCTGTCACTTCGGGGCCATTGGTTCCGGACAACAATGTGTGTATACAACTTGCAGATAAGACCAAAAAGAATACTATCATAATGAATCAATAACACGTTCAGATCTGAAATCATGGCACTCGGGCCCTAGTGACAAGGATTAAGCACAACAAGTCGCAACAAAGTCATAAAGCACTAATAAAAGATACTAGGTACCATGCCCTAAGAATCTGATGCCATTACATGAACGATCTCATCCAATCCCTACCATCCCCATAGCCTACAGCGGGGGATTACTCACCCATAGATGGGGGAAACATGGATGGTCGATGGAGAAGCGATGGTGATGATGATGGCGATGATCTCCTCCAATTCCCCATCCCGACAGGGTGCCAGAACGGAGTTTCTGGTGCTGTTTCGTGGAATCTGGTGGTGGCGGTGGAGCGGAACTCCTTCTGGAAAAACGTCGAACCCCCCGAAGTATTTAGGTCAGAAGGCTCCTTATAGGCAAAGAGAGAGGCCGAGGGGGTGCCTGGGGGGCCCACACCACCCCCTAGCGCGGCCTAGCCTGGCCCGCGCCACCAGGTGGTGTGGCCACCCCCTTTCTCTTCTCCGTCTCGTATTCTGGCTCATGGAGTCTTCGGGTGAAATATGATTTTTGGCATATTTTCCGGGATTTTTCCTGATAGTTGATTTTCTGCACAAAAAGTCGACACCAAGGCAATTCTGCTAAAAAACAATGTTAGTCCGCATTAGTTGTATCCAAATCACACAAGTATAGAGGAGAAACAATAGCAAAAGTGTTCGGGAAAGTAGATACGTTTTGGACGTATCAACTCCCCCCAAGCTTAGCTTATTGCTTGTCCTCAAGCATTTTAGTTGAAAACTGAGTGCGATAAAAGAACTTTCACGAACACATTTGCTTCATATGATGTAAATATTCTCAGCAATGTGATCAACTACTTAGACCGTTCATAATAAAGAGTATGCAACTGAGTCTACTTAAAAGTCATTGCAAGCTATGAAGAGATTCCAACTCAAGAATAATAAGTAGCACGAAGCACAAACATAAGCAACATTACAATGCAAATAAAAAGGTATGATAGAGTGGTATTTCGCTTGCCTTTGATTATGAATATCAAGGCACCTCTGAAGTTCAAGTGATGACTAGAAGTAAAGATGTCAAGGATACAAGCATCAAAGTCATAACACAAATAATCAAGTAACCAAACAAACATAAAGAATAACAACTATGCTCTCAAGAAGGTGCTCAAAGAATATGTGGAGACTCAACAAGTAGAAGAAAGAAAGTTTTGAGTAATTTTGAAGGGCTTCCAAATGCTGAAAGTATGGTACTCATTAGCTTTGAGCTCTCATTGCCCCTATCATAAGCATCTTTAATGTGGTTAAGGTGAAAGTGAGGTCCAGTCTGAGTTATATGCTTGACAGACTATAGACTGAAAATCCCAAGTCCCTTGAGTACGAGGGCCGCTCCTCATGCTACTCAACTTTAGTTACCGGTAAGTTCTTTTCATCGTAAATATGCGCGTATCATTGAGAACCGCCAACGGGGTACCCCTTGCCCGATGATACAGAAGAATCCCCATATCAAAATGACAAGACAAGTAGACAATGAGTATCTCAGCAATCTGCTTATTTACCATGGAAAAATGGTGCTTTTTTCTCTCTTTCCTCTTTTCATAAAACTTTTTTTTTCTTTTTCTCAATAGCTATCTCTCTCTTTTTTTATAAGAAGAATGCTTCATAGATATCATTATGGTTACGCTGCAGGTTTCCACCATGTCAGCATGGATTAGACCAGCGGCCCAGGCGTTTCTCTAACACACATACATAACTCCATGGACTTACAAGCTCCCCTTTTATTTCACACCGACGACATCCACAAACAAAAGAGCAAGGTATCAACTAGGTATATATTTACAAGTGTTGAAAGCGTTCCCCATGACAGCACGGTTCTGCTAATCCCCAGCCTATAATTTGCAAGCATATAACTTTCATGGAGATTTCACAATGGTTCAGGTTTATTAAGTGCAATAAATAAAGTGTGCCATCAAGTTCGTGAGAGCTTTACTAACTAATTTTCCCATAAAAAGCAAACATTTTATTCGGAAGAAAACAAGGCATATTGAATATGCACGGGAGCAACAAATGATGCTAATAGGGAGGTATGGTGGACACTTTGGAATTGGTTTAGGGATTAGGAAACATGAGTAAAATACTTAGTGGAAGTGAAGGCTAGCAATAGTAAGGGAGTGACAAACGATCGAGCAATAGATGTCATTATCATGCTTGCAACAAAACAGAACTACTCATGGCATGAAAGTGATTCAAGATCCTCAAGGCAAAATAATTCATCAATGCTTAACTGATTATCACAGTCCTGTGCATGCGTGAGCATGTGCCAAGGTAATTCAAATGAAAACATTCAAAGGAGGATACCACGGTGTCTGATACATTGCAAATGTATCTATAATTTTTTGATGTTCCATGCTTGGTTTTATCTACTTTCTTATGTTTTGTTCCAACTTTGGAGTACTTTTCATATGATTTCTTCGACTAACCTATTAACAAGATGCCACAGTGCCAGTTGCCTATTTTCTGCTGTTGTTGGTTCCAGGAAGTCAGAAAATGAATATTCTCGGAATTAGACGAGACAAAAGCCAAAGTTACTATTTTCCCGGAAGACTCATGAAGCCAGAAGGAGAATCGGAGAGGGGCCATAGGGTGGCCACACCACCCCTAGGCGCGAGTCCACCTAGGCTGCGCCAGGGCATGGTGTGGGCCCCCTGGCCGCCCACCGACCTTGCCCTCTGGCCTATAAGAAGCTTCCCGATACCAAAACCCTAAATCATCAATCAGAAATCCACGAAAAGTTCCGCAGCGCCGCCGCCACCGAAGGAGAGATTCGGGGGACAGAAAGTCTCTATTCCGGCACCTTGCCAGGACGGGGAAGTCCCCCCGGAGCCATATTCATCGATCTCCGCCACCATCTCCATCACCATTGCTGATTCCCATGATGAGGAGGGAGTAGTTCTCTCTCGAGGCTAAGGGTTCTACCGGTAGCTATGTGTTCATCTCTCTCTCTATGCATGATCATATTATGATCATGAGCTTTGTAATCTAGTAGATCTACCTTGCTACTCAAGTGCTTTATTAGATCTCTGCTCTCCCCATGTGTGTGAAAGTGACAGCGTGCACACCATGGTGGCACTTAGGCTAGAGATTACAAATACTTGTTATGAGTTATATTTGGAGTTGGATGTTTCTATGAAATTGTGGTGTTTGTTGGCCCTATCTAGTACTCAAGGTGACAGTGTGGGGTTTTCTAGATGGAAAGGCTTACTTTGAGGTGTGCTGTTATAGCCCTACCATCGATTAGAGTGTCCAACCGGAGAGTAGTTAAGAGTAGTATCATGAAGATAATATATCTATATGAGAGTGTTCACTAGTAAAAGTATGATCCCTAGGCCTTGTTTCTAAGCACTGAAACACCGTTTGCTATTAGATCTATTACATGTTTGCTTGCTTCCATCTTTATTTCAGTTTTACTTTAGTATTTTCCACGCCATCAAGCTATTTTGTATCACCGTTACCACTTATAATTATCCATACCACTTGTATTTCACTATCTCTTCGCCGAACTAGTGCACCTATACACCTGACAAGTGTATTGGGTGTGTTGGGGACACAAGAGACTTCTTGTATCTTGATTGCAGGGTTGCTTGAGAGGGGATACCTTTGACCACTTCCTCCCTGAGTTCGATAAACCTTGGGTAATCCACTTAAGGGAAAACTTGCTGTTGTTCTACAAACCTCTGCACTTGGAGGCCCAACAACTATCTACAAGAATAGAAGTGCGTAGACATCAAGCTATTTTCTGGCGCCGTTGCCGGGGAGGTAAGGTAAAACGTATTCACAACGGAGGATTAAAGAAGAAGAACCTCCCACGACAAACGCTTATTTTCTGGTGTGAGTACTCGAAGTTATTTCCTTTAGATTCTGCAATTTTGTCTTTTTGTTTCTTGTTTTCACTAGTTAGGCTTAATGTAAAACAATAAAAAAATTAGAGAGCTTTATAATATTTATCTTGAGTTAGGACATGAAGTGTTTGAAGAGAAAATTAAAAAACCTATGGAACTTTATTTGCATGATAATAGCAATGTTATTAGTATGAATTCTTTGAACATCATTATTTCTAATGCTATGGAAAAGTCTAAGCTTCGGGAAGCTAGTTTTTATGAAAATGATCTTTTTGGTTCCCCAACTTTGGAAGATAGCTATTCTATTGCTTATTATGATACCAAACCTCCAATATATGATGATTACAATGATGAATATGATATTTTCAGTCCACCTACTATTGAGGAGGAAATTAATTATGATTACAATATGCCTCCTATATTTGATGATTATGGTGATGAGAATAATAATGATAGCTATTTTGTTGAATTTGCTCCCACTACAATTAATAAGAATGGCTATGCTTATGTGGAGAGTAATAATTATTATATGCATGTGGCTCATGATAAGAATGTTTTATGTGAAAGTTATATTGTTAATTTTATTCATGATGCTACTGAAAGTTATTATGAGAGAGGGAAACATGGTTTTATGTATCTCAACAATATTAAGTTTCCCCTCTTTATCTTGAAAATATTGAAGTTCCACTTGTTTCTTTGTGCTTTCTTTACAAGATTCCTATGCATAGTAAGTGGGTTAGACTTAAATGTGCTTTGAATTTGCTTCTTGATGCTCTCTTTTACTTCAATTCATATTTTTAATGTGAGCATCTTCTCAAACTATCATGCCTAACTTAAAGGCGTTAAAGAAAAGTACTTATTGGGAGATAACCCAAGAGTTTTAGATGAGTTTTGGAAGTTATTACCTCTTTAATAACCGCTCCTTATCCTTTTTATTTGCTTTTTGTGCCAAGAGTAACCTCTAATGAGAGAGAAGTAATGATTGGGAAAGTTGCTGTCTCGAAACAGATTTCTGTGCTTCACCGTTCAAATTCGTGAGAGAGCTATATATGTCGGATTGATCTGTAATTTGTTTTTCTTCTGCCCCAGGTTATTATCTACCTTTCGTTAGTTCAACATGTTTTGATTTGAGCAACAGAAGGTCTTCGAAAAAATTCGTCTTTACCTGCTGGTCTGTTTTGACAGATTTCTGCCATTTTCTGCATTTGCTTCTTGTGGGTTCCTTTTTGAGTTCTTTTGGGGAATTGAACTTTTTGAGGGAAGTGCTACAGTATCTACTGTTCTAATGGAAGTTTATTTGGTGTTAGAACTGAACCTTAAGACTTATTTATCTTGAGTGCACTAATGTTGCTAATAAAGATTGTGTGAAGTTTTGTATGAAGGAAATTTTTTAGGTGTATGGAAGGAATGAGTAATGAGATGAAGGATGGACTGAAAGCTCAAGCTTGGGGATGCCATGCGTATCAGCCCAAGAAACATCCAAGAAGTACAAGCGTCAAAGCTTGGGGATGCCCAAGGCATCCCCTTCTTCATCAATAAAAATCCCAGGTTTCTTCCAAACGCTTCATTTTTATTGTTTCGTGCACAGTTGTGTTGTTCTTGGAGCGTCTTCCTTTTTTTTTAGTTTTGGTTTTTGTTTGCTTTGGTTTTCTTAGTTTTCTGAATAAATTGGTTGGACCCCCTCTTTCATACGTTGGTTTGCAAATAGTTTGGTTTGGTTTGGAAAAGAGTAGGAAAGTTCATACTTATGTGGTAAAAAGAGCTCGTTTTTGATTGTGGCCTATGCTTTGTCCCATGCTTGATATTGTTTTTTGCTTTATGTTTTGTATTCCTTGCTGTAGCATGACTTGTTATAAACAATTGAGATTGCTTAATGTGCCTTGGATGAATCATGCGTTGTTTTGGTATATTAAAGCATAGTATAGTGGTATTCTCCTTTGATGCTTTATTTGGGTTGACTTGGCGCATGCTCACACCATGTTATGACTATCTCAAGTCACCATAGCCTTTATGATCCTTTAGTTTTCAACTTGTAGTATCACTTTATGCTTTGATCAATGACGTTTTGTCACTCTGCATGATTATGACCATTATTGCTCTCTTAGTTAGTCGCTCCCAGTCTTTTGCTAGCCTCCACAACCAAGTATGAGTTCCACTCATGCATACAACTCCCTAAACCAAGTTATTCCAAAGAGTCCACCATACCTACCTACTAGCTTATGCTATTCCAAGTATATTCATGCTTTTGTTTACCTTCCACTTGTTATGAGAAAACTAGTGATTAAAGCTCTCACAAACTTGATGGCACACTTTACTTTACTTGCCCTTAATAAACTTGAACCATTGTGTCTTCTATGTTGTATATGCTTGCACTTATTTGTTGGGAATTAGCAGAACCATGCTTTCATGGGGAACGCTTTCAACATTGCACTTGGTACTTGTACCTAGTTGATATCATGCTCTTTTGTATATGGATGTCGTCGGTGTGAAATGAAAGGGGAGCTTGTAAGTCCATGGAGTTATGTATATGTGTTAGAGAAACGCCTGGGCCGCTGGTCTAATCCATGCTGACATGGTGGAAACCGGTAGCGTAACCATAATGAGCTGTCTATGAAGCATTTTTCTTATAAAAAAAGAGTCCTATATTGAAAAAAAAGAGAAAAGACAAAAAAAGAGATACTATGAAAAGAGGAAAGAGAGAAAAAAGCACCATATTCCCATGGTAAATAAGAATAATGCTGAGATGCTCGTTGTCTGCTTGCCTTGTCATTTTGATATGGGGATTCTTCCATATCATCGGGCAAGGGGTACCCTGTTGGCGGTTCTCTGTGATACACATATACTTACAATGATAAGAACTTACCGGTAACTAAACTTGAGTAGCATGAGGAGCGGCCCTCGTATACAAGGGACATGATATTCCTAACTTATACTTCATCAGGCATGTACACCATAGTTTGTTCACTTTAACCTTAATCACTTCAAGATGCTTATCATAGGGCAATGAGAGCTGAAAGCTAATAAGTACCATAAGCTCTTTATGAGATTTGAATCCCTACTTTCTTCTATGAAGGCCTTTCTTCCACCATTATATTGAGTCTTCACCTGCTATCTTTATGCACCTACTTTGAGAGAATAGTGGCCATTCTTAGTTCTATGTGCATTGTCCCAAGGCTAGTTGATTGATGCATACTTTGATATTGCTTGTTTTAAACTATTGTATCTAGTCACTCTTATGAACTTTGAAGGTGTCATATGCATTTATATTTGCTACTCTATTGAGGGAAAAGCTAAATACTTTTATGCTATGTTTTATTTATGTGAAACAAACAAACGTCTTGCAAGCATTGTTATTCATGAATCTTTTATTTGTGCCTGTTCATGTTGCATCATAGTTTCTTTGCTTATTGCTAGAACCTTGTCTTTCATGTGATGATTGAAGTACTATGATCCCAGCTTTGAATGTTTTGCAAATACTTTGATCAAGTCTTTGATGGTGCATGTCACCTCAAAAATTATTCTTTCTTTTATCACTTACCTACTCGAGGACGAGCAGGAGTTAAGCTTGGGGATGTTGATACATTGCAAATGTATCTATAATTTTTGATGTTCCATGCTTGGTTTTATCTACTTTCTTATGTTTTGTTCCAACTTTGGAGTACTTTTCATATGATTTCTTGGACTAACCTATTAACAAGATGCCACAGTGCCAGTTGCCTGTTTCTGCTGTTTTTGGTTCCAGGAAGTCAGAAAATGAATATTCTCGGAATTGGACGGGAGAAAAGCCAAAGTTACTATTTTCCTGGAAAACTCACGGAGCTAGAAGGAGGGTCGGAGAGGGGCCATAGGGTGGCCACACCACCCCTAGGCGCGGGTCCACCTAGCCCATGCCAGGCCATGGTGTGGGCCCCCTGGCCGCCCGCCGACCTTGCCCTCTGGCCTATAAGAAGCCTCCAGATACCAAAACCCTAAATCGTTAATCAGAAATCCACGAAAAGTTCCACAGCGCCGCCGCCACCGAAGGGGAGATTCGGGGGACATAAAGTCCCTGTTCTGGCACCCTGCCGGGACGGGGAAGTGCCGCCGGAGCCATCTCCATCGATCTCCCCCACCATCTCCATCACCATTGCTGATTCCCATGATGAGGAGGAAGTAGTTCTCTCTCGAGGCTAAGGGTTCTACCGGTAGCTATGTGTTCATCTCTCTCTCTATGCATGATCATATTATGATCATGAGCTTTGTAATCTAGTAGATCTACCTTGCTACTCAAGTGCTTTATTAGATCTCTTCTCTCCCCATGTGTGTGAAAGTGACAGCGTGCACACCATGGTGGCACTTAGGCTAGAGATTACAAATACTTGTTATGAGTTATATTTGGAGTTGGATGTTTCTATGAAATTGTGGTGTTTGTTGGACCTATCTAGTACTCAAGGTGATAGTGTGGGGTTTTCTAGATGGGAAAGGCTTACTTTGAGGTGTGCTGTTATAGCCCTACCATCGATTAGAGTGTCCAACCAGAGATTAGTTAAGAGTAGCATCATGAAGATAATATATCTATATGAGAGTGTTCACTAGTAAAAGTATGATCCCTAGGCCTTGTTTCTAAGCACTGAAACACCGTTTGCTATTAGATCTGTTACATGTTTTCTTGCTTCCATCTTTATTTCAGTTTTACTTTAGTCTTTTCCACGCCATCAAGCTATTTTGTATCACCGTTACCACTTATAATTATCCATACCACTTGTATTTCACTATCTCTTCACCGAACTAGTGCACCTAAGCACCTGACAAGTGTATTGGGTGTGTTGGGGACACAAGAGACTTCTTGTATCTTGATTGCAGGGTTGCTCGAGAGGGGATACCTTTGACCACTTCCTCCCTGAGTTCGATAAACCTTGGGTAAGCCACTTAAGGGAAAACTTGCTGCTGTTCTACAAACCTCTGCACTTGGAGGCCCAACAACTGTCTACAAGAATAGAAGTGCGTAGACATCAATGTCATACCAATTTATGAATATAGTAATGCAAGCAAACATTCATGAGACATGCTACAAACTATTAGCGAGCTGGAGCTAATCCTAAGAAAGCAAGAACTACTAAGCATACAAAGATAACATACACCCTACTTGAATGGGCTAAGCAAGCTCACAATGATGAGTATATGTACAAAAATGAAGACAAATAGAGTTCATTACCAGCCTCTTACCACGCCTCAAGTTGTCATTGATCCTCATTATTGCTCTTCACTTGTGTAACTTGAATAATAATATGAAACCAATATCCACTGAGGACTGCCGAACCCTGTAGCAAACTCGCAAAAACCAAAGAAGAACGACAAATATTTTTGGTGTTTTCGATTTTTAAACAAGAACCAAAAGGAAAAAAACAAACAAAGCAAATTCTTTTTGTGTTTTTCGAATAGTTCAAACAAAGCAAAAAAGGGAAAAACAAACCAAGGCAAAAAAAAGAAGAAGCAAACCAAAGAGAAACAACAGAAATATTTTTGGTCTTTTTGTGTTTTTAGAAAGCAAAAGAAAAGAAGAACGAAAAATAAAAACAGGACGAAAACATGAATATACAAAGTACCGACGCAACATGATATGGAGATGAGTGCGGTGTCGGCGTACCTCCCCCCAAGCTTAGGATTTTGGTCTAAGTGGGTATCAATCCATGTACGAATAGGGGTTCCAAGCGGGCGGATCTTGGTAAGAATGGTCGTAGCTGGGCCCATGAGAGGAATAAGAAGCTCCCCAATCATAAGCGGGCTCCTGATATGAAGACTCTCCCTCATTCGAGGGCTGGAACAAATCATCCGTGACCTCCCTTCTAGTATTCTGCTCCTGTTCGGAGAGCTCTCCCAAGTACGTGTCAAGCTCCTCCTCAGTGAGGGACCATCCTTCCCTCCTATCAAGGTTAAACAAAACAGGTGCAGGCAAAAGAACGACACGCTCGGACTTGCTCTTTCTCCAACCAGCCTTGAGAAAGGTTATTTCATAAGATAACTCACTCATACTAGCCCACGAGGAAACAAATTTATGCTGTATCATAGAATTAAGATCAAGCCTTTCTATGGGAAACTGTAGGTCTAGATGATGAGGCACTAAACCATGCAATGCTAGTAAACGAGAAGCAATGAGGCCTCCACATATTCCACCTTTCTCACGGTTAGCAGCAAGACGGAAAGCTATCAAAGCACCCAAGTTGTAAGACCTATCTCGTCTAAGAGCAGTAGAGATAAATGCTAGATCAAATGAAGATAACTTATTAGCAGTTTTCCTAGCAAGAACACACTTGGCAATAAAGTAGGCAAAGTAGCGAATGGAGGGAAGATGAATGATTTTTCTAACAGACAGATTTTTTTTTGGAAACATGATGCAAGGACAAAACAAGGCGAGAACTATAGAAGTTCTAACATGCAAGCAACTAACAACACAAAGAAAACTAAACAAAAGCAAAAACTAAAATGCAAAGTATAGAAATAAACGGAGATAATCATAATGAAAACATTGTTTTGTTCAATGGAATCCTTTTGTTAACAAGGTTGATCAAGTCTTGCTACCAAAACAATTGCATATGAGACAAAACTTTGTACTCCACTAATGATTATGTTACCTCAACCTTGATAGCAATGGTCCCAATCATAATACTTTCAAATTTTTCTCTTGGTATGGGACAATATATTTCTCCAACTTGAATGCCTTCAATATGTTCAATTCAATTCAAACCATAAGTCCTTTCAATCTTCTTGGGGAAATAGACACTATGTTCCTTGTCATTAACATTGAAGGTCACCTTTCCTTGATTACAATTAATAACAGATCCTGGAGTATTAAGAAAAGGTCTCCTAAGAATAATAGACATATTATCATCTTCAGGCATCTCAAGCACAACAAAATCAGTTAATATCAAGCAATTGTGAGCCACCTGAACAAGTACATCGTCACATATACCCACAAGAATGGTGGTAGATTTATCAGCCATTTGCAAAGATATATCAGTTGGTATTAATTTTTCAAGTTGAAGCCTCTTATAGAGAGAGAAGGGCATAACACTAACTCGAGCTCCCAAATCACACAAAGCAGTTCTAACATAACTGTTCTTATAAGAGCAACGGATAGTTGGAATCCTTGGGTCTCCAAGTTTCTTAGGAACCTTACCATTGAAGGAATAATTAGCAAGCGACGTAGAAATTTCTTCATTAGGGATCTTCCTTTTATTCAAGACAATTTCCTTCATATACTTTGAGTAAGGAGGAAATTTAATAGCATCAGTCAAAGGAATTTGCAAGAATAAAGGCTTCATCCACTCCCAAAACTTATTATAGTGTTCATCTTCCTTTGACTTGTGTTTCTTATCAGGGAAATGCATATGTTTTTGGACCCAAGGTTCTCTTTCACTACCATGTTTCTTAGCAATAAAATCTTCTTTGGTGTATTTAGTATTCTTAGTGTGGTTTTCAGGTTCTTCTTCAACTTTTTCTCATTAGGAACAACATTTTCTTCATTAGCACTTTCAGTTTCAGCATCAGAGATAGATATACTATTAGGATCTATAGCAGGTTCAGAGGGTTCTACAACAGTTTTATGTTTCTTTTTCCTTTTCTTACGAGTAGAACCACTATTTTCAGCTTGTTGAGAATCCTGCTCAATTCTTTTGGGATGCCCCTTAGGATATAGAGGATCCCGGGTAGCAGCACCACTTCTAGTTCTAATTTCATAAGCATGTTTTTCTTTAGCAGCATTAACTAGCAAGTCGTTTTGCACTTTAACGAGTTGATCTATTTGAGTTTGAACCATTTGAAAGTGTTTAACAATCATTTTAACATCATTAGAGGTTCTTTCCACAATATCTTTCAACTCAACAATAGCTCTAGTGCTTTCCATTAGATGATTTTGCACCCTTTTATTAAAATTATCTTGCTTAACAATAAAGATATCAAATTCTTCTAAGCATTGATCAGGAGGTTTAGAGTAAGGGATATCACCTTCATCAAAGTGTTGGAGAGAGTGTACCTCAATAGTGGATGAGTAGGGAATAGGCTTACATAATTCTTCTATAGGAGGTAAATTTCTTGACATCTGCAACTTTAATTCCCTTATCCTTAAGACATTTCTTAGCTTCCTTCATCACTTCATCATTTAATTCAATAACTCCCCTATTCTTTGATGTTGGAATAGGCACATGAATAGATGGTTCAGGAACAATTACTTCAGGTATAGCTTGTTTAGGAGGAGTCCAATCTTCATAATTCTTGCTTATTTTAGCCATTAATTCCTCAGCTTCCTTTGGAGTCCTATTCCTGGAAACACAATCAGCACAACTATCTAGGTATGTCCTAGATTCCTCGGTTAGTCCATTATAAAATATATCAAGAAGCTCATTCTTAGGTAAAGGACTTCCAGCCTGTGCATGAATCAAAGCACAAAACCTTGCCCAAGATTCGGGCAATACCTCTTTTTCTCCCTGTTTAAAATCAAAAAGTTCCTACAAAATAGCATGTCTAGCACTAGGAGGAAAATATTTCTGCAGGAAAGTACTAATCAAGCACTCAGGGCTATCAATAGATCCAGGAGGTAAATTACTAAACCAAGTTTTAGCTTCTCCTTTCAGTGAAAAGGGAAAAATCTTAGCAACAAAGTAAGTATGCATCTTAATATCATCAGAAAACAAGCCACTCATGGTAGAAAGTTCATTCATATGTGCTACCACACTTTCATTCTTAGTCCCACAAAAAGGTTCTTTCTCGACAATAGCTATGTAAGATAGATCGAGAGAGAAATCATAATCTTCATCTATAATGTTTATGGGAGAAGCAGCAAACTTAGCATCAGGAGACAATTTGGGTCTAATAGTACGCCTCTCAAGGAGACTCTTAGCAACACTCCTATCATGGGTGTTCTTACATTCTTTAATTAACTCATCGGTCATCTCAACATAACCATCTTTAATATCATAATTCTCACTAGACTCAGGTGACCTAACAGGTGTGATAGTGTCTTCATTAGGAGTTTCGGTATTTCCAGCTATAGTTCTAGCAATCGTAGCATCTAGGAAAGGACCTAATGAACCACTCTTATCAAGCACAATAGAAGCAGCATTATAAGCATCAGAAGTTTTAGATTCAGCAGTAGTAGCAGTGTGTGTAGCATGTGTATGTGGTGGTGTAACGAGCTTACTTATAACAGATGGTGAATCAAGAGCAGCAGAGGTGTTCAAAACCGTACCTCTTCTTGTAGTCGATGGTAAAATAGGAAACTTGCCATCACGAGACTTACCCATGATGGATGGATATCAGCGAACAATAGAGAATCCAAGTGAACTTGATAAATAAATCTATGGTCCCCGGCAACGGCGCTAGAAAATAGTCTTGATGACCCACAAGTATAGGGGGTGTATCGCAGTATTTTCAAGGGAAGTGAAACCCAATTTATTGATTCGACACAAGGGGAGCCAAAGAATATTTATAAGCCTTAACAACTGAGTTGTCAATTCAGCTGCACCTAGAAACAATCTTGCTCACAGCAGTTTATCAGTAGCAACAGTTTTGTAGTAGGAATAGTAAAGTAACAGCAGTAGTAAAGCAAAGACAGTAGTAACAAAAGCAGTAAACAGTGGGATTCGAGTGTGGTAGGCATAGGGATGGATGGACGGGTGTTGCATGGACAAGACAATTCACATAGCAATCAGAACATAGGGCAATTGCAGATAAATAAGATAAAGCATCCAAGTACTAGACAATCCTAGGCATGTGTTCCATATATAGTCATACGTGCTCGCAATGAGATTTGCACAACATCTTTTGTCCTGCCAGCCTGTTTGCAGTAGGGCCTCTAGGGAACTACTGGCAATTAAGGTGCTCCTTTTAATAGAGCACCGGAGCAAATCATTAATACTCCGTGAACACATGTGATCCTCACATCAAAGCCATTCCCTCCGGTTATCCTGATTTCTGTCACTTGGGGGCCATTGGTTCCGGACAACAACGTGTGTATACAACTTGCAGATAAGACCAAAAACAATACTATCATAATGAATCAATAACATGTTCAGATCTGAAATCATGGCACTCGGGCCCTAGTGACAAGCATTAAGCACAACAAGTCGCAACAAAGTCATAAAGCACTAATAAAAGATACTAGGCACCATGCCCTAACAATCTGATGCCATTAGATGAACGAACTCATCCAATCCATACCATCCCCATAGCCTACAGCAGGGGATTACTCATTCATAGATGGGGGAAGCATGGATGGTCGATGGAGAAGCGATGGTGATGATGATGGCGATGATCTCCTCCAATTCCCCGTCCCAACAGGGTTCCAGAACGGAGTTTCTGGTGCTGTTTCGTGGAATCTGGTGGTGGCGGCAGAGCGGAACTCCTTCTAGAAAAATATCGAACCCCCTGAAGTTTTTAGGTCAGAAGGCTCCTTATAGGCGAAGAGAGAGGCCGAGGGGGTGCCTGGGGGGGCCCACACCACCCCCTCGCATGGCCTGGCCTGGCCCACGCCACCAGGTGGTGTGGCCACCCCCAGGCTCTTCTCCATCTTGTATTCTGGCTTCTGGAGTCTTCGGGTGAAATAGGATTTTTGGCATATTTTCCGGGATTTTTCCTGATAGTTGATTTTCTGCATAAAAAGTAGACACCAAGGCAATTCTGGTGAAAACAGCGTTAGTCCGCATTAGTTGTATCCAAATCACACAAGTATAGAGGAGAAACAATAGCAGAAGTCTTCGGGAAAGTAGATACGTTTTGGACGTATCAGTGAGCAAGCGCCAAGTCCACCCATATAAAGCATCAAAGGAGGATACCACTATACTATGCTTTAATATGCTAAAACAACGCATGATTCATCCAAGGCACATTAAGCAATCTCAATTGTTTATAACAAGTCATGCTACAGAAAAGAACACTAAGCATAAATCCAAAACAATATAAAGCATGGCATGACAAAGCATAGGCCACAGTCAAAAACAAGCTCTTTTTACCACATAAGTATGAACTTTCCTACTCTTTTCCAAACCAAACAAAAACTATTTGCAAACCAATGTATGCAATAGAGGGTCCAACCAATTTATTCAGCAAACTAAGAAAACAAAGAAAACGAAAAACCAAAACAAAAATGAAAAAGATGACGCTCCAAGAACAACACAACTGTGCATGAAACAATACAAATGAAGTGTTTAGAAGAAACCTAGGATTTTTATTGATGAAGAAGGGGATGCCTTGGGCATCCCCAAGCTTTGACGCTTGTATTTCTTGGATATTTCTTGGGGTGACACGCGTGGCATCCCCAAGCTTGAGCTTTAGTCCATCCTTCATCTCATTACTCATTCCTTCCATACACCTGAAATTTTTCCTTCAAACAAAACTTCACACAATCTTTATTAGCAACATTAGTGCACTCAAGATAAATAAGTCTTAAGGTTCAGCTCTAACACCAAATAAACTTCCATTAAAACACTAGCTACTGTAGCAGTTCCCTCAAAAAGCTCAATTCCCCAAAAGAACTCAAAAAGGAACCAACAAGAAGCAAGTGCAGAAAATGGCAGAAATCTGTCAAAACAGACTAGCAGGTAAAGACGAATTTTTTCGAAGACCTTCAGTTGCTCAAATGAAAAAGTGTTGAGAAAACGAAAGTTAGATAACAACCTGGGGCAGAAGCACAAAATTTCATGCCTCAAGAAGACGTTCAGAGATTTTACACGTATTTGTACGGTGAAGCACAAAAATCTGTTTCAGGACAACAACTTTCCCAATCATTACTTCTCTCTCATTAGAGGTTACTCTTGGCACAAAAAGCAAATAAAAAAGGATAAGGAGCGGTTATTACTGAAGTAATAACTTCCAAGACTCATCTAAAACTTTTGGGTTATCTTCCAATAAGTGCTTTTCTTTAACGCCTTTAAGTTAGGCATAAGCAAAAACTAAAATGGATAGAATAGAAGTAAGCGGAGATAATCATGGTGAAAACATTGTTTTGTTCAATGAAATACTTTTTGTTAACAAGGTTGATCATGTCTTGTTACCAAAACAATTCCAGATGAGACAAAACTTTGTATTCCACTAATGATTATGTTACGTCAACCTTGATAGCAATGGTCCCAATCACAATAGTTTCAAAATTTTCTCTTGGTATGGGACAATATATTTCTCCAACTTGAATGCCCTCAACATGTTCAATTGAATTCAAAACCATAAGTCCTATCAATCTTTTTGGGGAAATAGATAGTATGTTCCTTGTCATTAACATTGAAGGTCACCTTCCCTTGATTACAATTAATAACAGCTCCTGCAGTATTTAAGAAAAGGTCTCCCAAGAACAATAGATATATTATCATCTTCAGGCATGAAAGTTTGAGAGGATGCTCACATAAGAAATAAGAGTTGAATTAAAAGAGAGCATCAAGAACCAAATTCAAAACACATTTAAGTCTAACCCACTTCCTATGCATAGGAATCAAGTATGCAAATAAATTCACAAAGAACAAAGTGACAGGCATAGGAAGATAAAACAAGAGTAACTTCAAAACTTTCAGCACATAGAGAGGTGTTTCAATACCATGAAAACTTCTACAACCATATTTTCCTCTCTCATAGTAATTTTCAGTAGCCTCATGAATAAACTCAACAATATAACTATCACATAAAGCATGCTTTTCATGATCTACAAGAACTAGAGCTTTATTATAAACATTTTCAAAAGAATCCTTGGGAACATAACAGTCATCCTCCTTTAGTAAGCATGGAGGACAATCAAATAATGTAAGGGATAACAAGTTACTCTCATTAGAAGGTAGGCATGGGTAGCTAATCCATTCTTCCTCCTTTTGTTCATCACTCTCCTCCTCTTTTTCATCTAATGAGATTTCAGGTTCATCAATTTCTTCTTCCATAGGATCCTGCAAGGCATTAGGCTCTTGCATTTGTGGAAAGCATCTATTAAAATATTCAAGAATATAGCCATTTGCATCCTTGTAATTATCAAAGCAAAATTTAACTATACCATATACCTCATATTTGTAAGGTGAATCATCAATATTTTCAAGCAAACTAGCAAGTTCAAAAGAACCCTTCCAAGCAATAAATTCTTCAATTTGTTCCGCATCATAAAAGTCATAAATTCCTTTAGCATAAGAAGATATGGTAACATTATCATTATACTCACATTGAAAATGGAGGTGTTTATACCTCTTTATGCAACGGGATTTATCACAGCAATAAGTAACATTATAAGTAGAGCACACGTTTCTAGCAGTGGTATACAATTTATCAATTTGTTCCCATAATTGTTCCCTTTTTATGACAAGCGGTGTTCCTTATAATAATATTTTTGATCTTCAATGAACCCACATTGCTAATAAGATCCAGTTTCAAAGAAGCATGATAAAGCAAGACAATAACAGACCAACGAAAATAACAACTAGAGTAGGAACTACTTTTTTTGTATTTTTGATAAAGAAACAAGAAAACAAGGCGAAAATAAACTTAGCTTGAACAATAGTGATTCCAAGTGGACTTGATAAATAAAGCTATGCTCCCCGGCAAAGGCGCCAGAAAATAGTCTTGATGACCCACAAGTATAGGGGGTTTATCGCAGTATTTTCGAGGGAACTGAAACCCAATTTATTGATTCGACACAAGGGAAGCCAAAGAATATTTATAAGACTTAACAACTGAGTTGTCAATTCAGCTGCACCTGGAAACAATCTTGCTCACAGCAGTTTATCAGTAGCAACAGTTTTATAGTAGGAATAACAAAGTAGCAGCAGCAGTAAAGTAAACACAGTAGTAACAATAGCAGTAAACAGTAGGATTCGAGTGCGGTAGGCATAGGGATGGATGGACGGGCGTTGCATGGACAAGACAATTCACATAGCAATCAGAACATAGGGGAATTGCAAATAAATAAGATAAAGCATCCGAGTACTAGATAATCCTAGGCATCTGTTCCATATATAGTCATACGTGCTCGCAATGAGAACTTACACAACATCTTTTGTCCTGCCAGCCCGTTTGCAGCGGGGCCTCAAGGCAACGACTGGCAATTAAGGTGCTCCTTTTAATAGAGCACCGGAGCAAAGCATTAACACTCCGTGAACACATGTGATCCTCACATCAAAGCCATTCCCTCCGGTTATCCTGATTTCTGTCACTTTGGGGCCATTGGTTCCGGACAACAACGTGTGTATACAACTTCAGATAAGACCAAAAACAATACTATCATAATGAATCAATAACATGTTCAGATCTGAAATCATGGCACTCGGGCCCTAGTGACAAGCATTAAGCACAACAAGTCGCAACAAAGTCATAAAGCACTAATAAAAGATACTAGGCACCATGCCTTAACAATCTGATGTCATTACATGAACGATCTCATCCAATCCCTACCATCCCCATAGCCTACAGTGGGGATTACTCACTCATAGATGTGGGAAACATGGATGGTCGATGGAGATGCAATGGTGATGATGATGGCAATGATCTCCTCCAATTCCTCGTCCCGGCAGGGTGCCAGAACGGAGTTTCTGGTGCTTTTTCGTGGAATCTGGTGGTGGCGGCGGAGTGGAACTCCTTCTGGAAAAACGTCGAACCCCCCGGAGTTTTTAGGTCAGAAGGCTTCTTAGAGGCGAAGCGGGAGACCGAGGGGGCGCCTCGGGGCCCACACCACCCCCTGGCATGGCCTGGCCCAGCCCGCGCTTGGGGGGGGGGGGTGGCCAGCCCCTGGCCCTCCTCCATCTCATATTCTGGCTCCATGAGTCTTCTGGAAAAATAGGCACTTTGGTTTTTTCCCGTCCAATTCCGAGAATATTCATTTTCTGAATTTCCTGGAACCAAAAACAGCAGAAAACAGGCAGCTGGCACTATGGCTCTTGTTAATAGGTTAGTCCAAGAAATCATATGAAAAGTACTCCAAAGTGTGGACAAAACACAAGAAAGTGGATAAAACCAAGCATGGAACATCAAAAATTATGGATACATTTGCAATGTATCAACATCCCCAAGCTTAACTCCTGCTCATCCTCGAGTAGGTAAGTGATAAAAAGAAAGAATAATTTTTGAGGTGACATGCACCATCATAAACTTGATCAAATCATTTGTAAAACATTCAAAGCTGGGACCATAGTACTTCAATCATAACATGAAAGACAAAGTTCTGGCAATAAGACAAAGAAACTATGATGCAACATGAAAAGGCACAAACAAAAGATTCATGAATAACAATGCTCTGCAAGACGTTTGTTTGTTTCACATAAAGAAAACATAGCTTAGTGGCATTTAGCTTGTCTCTCATAGAGTAGCAAACATAAATGCATAGGACACCTTCAAAGTTTACAAGAGTGACTAGATACAAATAGTTTAAAACAAGCAATATCAAGGTATGCATCCATCAACAAGTCTTGGGACAATGCACAAAGAACTAAGAATGGCCACTATGCTCTCAAGAAAGTGCTCATAGAATGTGTGGAGACTCAGCAAGGAAATGAACAGGTTTTGAAAAGTTTGAAAGGCTTCCAAATGCTGAAAGTATGGTACTCATTAGATTTGAGCTCTCATTGCCCCTATCATAAGCATCTTTAATGTGATTAAAGTGAAAGTGAGGTCCAATCTGTGTTATATGCTTGACAGACTATAAACTGAAAATCCCATGTCCCTTGAGTACGAGGGACGCTCCTCATGCTAGTCAACTTTAGTTACCGGTAAGTTCTTGTCATCGTAAATATGTGCGTATCATAGTGAACCGCCAACGGGGTACCCCTTGCCCGATGATACGGAAGAATCCCCATATCAAAATGACAAGGCAAGCAGACAATGAGTATCTCAACAATCTTCTTATTTACCATGGGAAAATGGTGCTTTTTTCTCTCTTTCCTCTTTTGATAAAACTCTTTTTTGTTCTTTTTCTCAATAGCTATCTCTCTCTTTTTTATAAGAAGAATGCTTTATAGATATCATTATGGTTACGCTGCAGGTTTCCACCATGTCAGCATGGATTAGACCAGCAGCCCAGGCGTTTCTCTAACACACATACATAACTCCATGGACTTACAAGCTCCCCATTTATTTCACACCGACGACATCCGCAAACAAAAGAGCAAGGTATCAACTAGGAATATATTTACAAGTGTTGAAAGCGTTCCCCGTGACAGCACGGTTCTGCTAATCCCCAGCCTATAATTAGCAAACATATAACTTGCATGGAGAGTTCACAATGGTTCAGGTTTATTAAGTCCAGGAAATAAAGTGTGCCATCAAGTTCGTGAGAGCTTTACTAACTAACTTTCTCATAACAAGCAACATTTTATTCGGAAGAAAACAAGGCATTATGAATATGCATGGAAGTAGCAAATGATGCTAATGGGTAGGTATGGTGGACACTTTGGCAATATTTGGTTTAAGGGAGTTGGAAACATGAGTAAAACACTCAGTGGAAGTGAAGGCTAGCAATAGTAAGGGAGCGACAAACGAGAGAGAAATAATGGCCATAATCATGCAGAGCGACAAAACATCATTAATCAAAGCATAAAGTGATACACCAAGTTGAAAACTAAAGGATCATAAAGGCTTTTGGTGACTTGAGATAGTCATAACATGGTGTGAGCATGCGCCAAGTCAACCCAAATAAAGCATCAAAGGAGGATACCACTATACTATGCTTTAATATGCTAAAACAACACATGATTCATCCAAGGCACATTAAGCAATCTCAATTGTTTATAACAAGTCATGCTACAACAAAGAATACTAAGCATAAAGCCAAAACAATATCAAGCATGGCATGACAAAGCATAGGCCACAGTCAAAAACAAGCTCTTTTTACCACATAAGTATGAACTTTCCTACTCTTTTCCAAACCAAACCAAAACTATTTGCAAACCAATGTATGAAAGAGTGGGTCCAACCAATTTATTCAGCAAACAAAGAAAACAAAGCAAACGAAAAACCAAAACAAAAACGAAAAAGAAGACGCTCCAAGAACAACACAACTGTGCATGAAACAATAAAAATGAAGTGTTTGGAAGAAACCTGGGATTTTTATTGATGAAGAAGGAGATGCCTTTGGCATCCCCAAGCTTTGACGCTTGTACTTCTTGGATATTTCTTGGGGTGACATGCGTGGAATCCCCAAGCTTGAGCTTTACTCCAGCCTTCATCTCATTACTCATTCCTTCCATACACGTGAAAATTTTCCTCCATACAAAACTTCACACAATATTTATTAGCAACATTAGTGCACTCAAGATAATTAAGGCTTAAGGTTCAGTTCAAACACCAAATAAACTTCCATTAAAACACTAGACACTGTAGCACTTTGATGTCTACGCACTTCTATTCTTGTAGACAGTTGTTGGGCCTCCAAGTGCAGAGGTTTGTAGAACAGCAGCAAGTTTTCCCTTAAGTGGATCACCCAAGGTTTATCGAACTCAGGGAGGAAGTGGTCAAAGGTATCCCCTCTCAAGCAACCCTGCAATCAAGATAC
Source organism: Avena eriantha (assembly GCA_910589775.1). NCBI lineage: Eukaryota > Viridiplantae > Streptophyta > Magnoliopsida > Poales > Poaceae > Avena > Avena eriantha. The sequence continues at coordinate 479,975,497 of OU342745.1, forward strand.
AAGAAGTCTCTTGCGTCCCCAACACACTCAATACACTTGTCAGGTGTATAGGTGCACTAGTTTGGCGAAGAGATAGTGAAATACAAGTGGTATGGATAATTATAAGTGGTAACGGTGATAGAAAATAACTTGATGGCATGGAAGAGACTAATTGCAAACTGAAATAAAGATGGAAACAAGCAAACATGCAACAGATATAGTAGCAAACGGTGTATCAATGCTTAGAAACAAGGCCTAGGGATCATACTTTCACTAGTGAACACTCTCATATAAATATATTCTTCTTTATGATACTACTCTTAACTACTCTCCGGTTGAACACTCTAATCGATGGTAGGGCTATAACAGCACACCTCAAAGTAAGCCTTTCCCATCTAGAAAACCCCACACTGTCACCTTGAGTACTAGATGAGTCCAACAAACACCACAATTTCATAGAAACATCCAACTCCAAATATAACTCATAACAAGTATTTGTAATCTCTAGCCTAAGTGCCACCATGGTGAGCACGCTGTCACTTTCACACACATGGGGAGAGCAAAGATTCATTAAAGCACTTGAGTAGCAAGGTAGATCTACTAGATTATAAGCTCATGATCACAATATGATCATGCATAGATAGAGAGAGATGAACACATAGCTACTGGTAGAACCCTTAGCCTCGAGAGAGAACTACTCCCTCCTCATCATGGGAATCAACAATGGTGATGGAGATGGCGATGGAGATCGATGGATATAGCTCCTGGGGCACTTCCCCGTCCTAGCAGGGTGCTAGAACAGAGACTTTTTGTCCCCCGAATCTCCCCTTCGGTGGCGACGGCGCAGCGGAACTTTTCGTGGCTGGAGGCTTGATGATTTAGGGTTTTGGCTTCGAGAGGCTTCTTATAGGCGAAGAGGCAAGGTGGGTGGGCGGCCAGGGGCCCCACACCACCTGGTGGCGTGGCCAGGGCTAGCCCGCGCCACCACATGGTGTGGCCACCCTGTAGCCCCTCTCCGTCTTGTCTTCTGGCTCCGTGATTCTTCCGGTAAAATATCAACTTTGGCTTTTGTCCGGTCCAATTCCGAGAATGTTAATTTTTTGACTTTCCTGGAACCAAAAAACAGCAGAAAACAGGCAACTGGCACTGTGGCTCTTGTTAATAGGTTAGTCCAAGAAATCATATGAAAAGTACTCCAAAGGATGGACAAAACACAAGAAAGTAGATAAAACCAAGCATGGAACATCAAAAATTATAGATACATTTGCAATGTATCAACATACCCAAGCTTAACTCCTACTCGTCCTCGAGTAGGTAAGTGCTAAAAATAAAGAATAATTTTTGAGGTGACATGCACCATCAAAGACTTGATCAAAGTACTTGCAAAACATCCAAAGCTGGGATCATAGTACTTCAATCATAACATGAAAGACAAAGTTCTAGCAATAGGAAAAAAAACTATGTTGGAACATGAAAAGGCACAAACAAAAGATTCATGAATAACAATGCTTTGCAAGACGTTTGTTTCACATAAAGAAAACATAGCATAATAGTATTCAGCTTGTCCCTAAATAGAGTAGCAAATATAAATGCATATGACACCTTCAAAGTTCATAAGAGTGACCAGATACAAATAGTTTAAAACAAGCAATATCAAGTTATGCATTAATCAAATAGTCTTGGGACAATGCACATAGAATTAAGAATGGCCACTATGCTCTCAAAGTAGGTGCATAAAGGTAGAAGATGGAGACTCAATATATATAGTGGAAGAAAGGCCTTCATAGAAGGAAGTAGGGATTCAAGTCTCATAAAGAGCTTCCAAAAATTATGGTACTTATAGCTTTCAGCTCTCATTGCCCCTATCATAAGCATCTTGAAGTGATTAAGGTTAAAGTGAACAAACTATGGTGTACATGCTTGACGAAGTATAAGTCAGGAATCTCATGTCTCTTATATACGAGGGCCGCTCCTCATGCTACTCAAGTTTAGTCACCGGTAAGTTCTTGTCATCGTAAGTATATGTGTATCATAGAGAACCGCCAACAGGGTATCCCTTGCCCGATGATACGGAAGAATCCCAATATCAAAATGACAAGGCAAGCAGACAACGAGCATCTCAGCATTCTTCTTATTTACCATGGGAATATGGTGCTTTTTTCTCTCTTTCCTCTTTTCATAGTATCTCTTTTTTTCTCCTTTTCTCTTTTTTCTCAATACAGGACTCTTTTTTTAATAAGAAGAATGCGTCATAGACAGCTCATTATGGTTACGCTGCAGGTTTCCAGCATGTCAGCATGGATTAGACCAGCGGCCCAGGCGTTTCTCTAACACATATACATAACTCCATGGATTTACAAGCTCCCCTTTCATTTCACACCGACGACATCCATATACAAAAGAGCATGATATCAACTAGGTACAAGTACCAAGTGCAATGTTGAAAGCGTTCCCCATGAAAGCATGGTTCTACTAATTCCCAACAAATAAGTGCAAGCATATAGAACATAGACGACACAATGGTTCAAGTTTATTAAGGGCAAGAAAAGTAAAGTGTGCCATCAAGTTCGTGAGAGCTTTAATCGCTAGTTTTCTCATAACAAGTGGAAGGTAAACACAAGCATGAATATACTTGGAATAGCATAAACTAGTAGGTAGGTATGGTGGACTCTTTGGAATAACTTGGTTTAGGGAGTTGGATGCATGAGTGGAACTCATACTTGGTTGTGGAAGCTAGCAAAAGACTGGGAGCGACAAACTAAGAGAGCAATAATGGACATAATCATGCAGAGCGACAAAACATCATTGATCAAAACATAAAGTGATACTACAAGTTGAAAACTAAAGGATCATAAAGGCTTATGGTGACTTGAGATAGTCATAACATGGTGTGAGCATGTGCCAAGTCAACCCGAATAAAGCATCAAAGGAGAATACCACTATACTATGCTTTAATATGCTAAAACAACGCATGATTAATCCAAGGCACATTAAGCAATCTCAATTGTTTATAACAAGTCATGCTACATCAAAGAATACTAAGCATAAACCCAAAACAATAACAAGCATGGCATGACAAAGCATAGGCCACAGTCAAAAACAAGCTCTCTTTACCACATAAGCATGAACTTTCCTACTCTTTTCCAAACGAAACCAATGTATGAAAGAGGGGTCCAACCAATTTATTCAGCAAACTAAGCAAACCAAGCAAATGAAAAACCAAAACGAAAACGTAAATGAAGACGCTCCAAGAACAGCACAACTGTGCATGAAACAATAAAAATGAAGTGTTTGGAAGAAACCTAGGATTTTTATTGATGAAGAAGGGGATGCCTTGGGCATCCCCAAGCTTTGACGCTAGTACTTCTTGGATATTTCTTGGGGTCACACGCGTGGCATCCCCAAGCTTGAGCTTTGGTCCATCCTTCATCTCATTACTCATTCCTTCCATACACCTGTAATTTTTCCTTCATACAAAACTTCACACAATCTTTATTAGCAACATTAGTGCACTCAAGATAAATAGGTCTTAAGGTTCAGTTCTAACACCAAATAAACTTCCATTAGAACACTAGCTACTTTAGCACTTCCCTCAAAAAGCTCAATTCCCCAAAAGAACTCAAAAAGGAACCCACAAGAAGCAAATGCAGAAAATAGCAGAAATCTGTCAAAACAGACCAGCAGGTAAAGACGAATTTTTTCGAAGACCTTCTGTTCCTCAAATCAAAAAGTGTTGAACTAACGAAAGTTAGATAACAACCTGGGGCAGAAGCACAAACATTGCAGCTCAATTCGACATACAGAGCTCGCGCACGAATTTTTACGGTGAAGCACAGAAATCTGTTTTAGGACAGCAACTTTCCCAATCATTACTTCTTTCTCATTAGAGGTTAGTCTTGGCACAAAAAGCAAATAAAAAGGATAAGAGCGGTTAGTGCTGAGGTAATAACTTCCAAGACTCATCTAAAACTTTTGGGTTATCTCCCAATAAGTACTTTTCTTTAACGCCTTTAAGTTAGGCATGATAGTTTGAGAAGATGCTCACATAAGAAATATGAATTGAAGTAAAAGAGAGCATCAAGAAGCAAATTCAAAACACATTTAAGTCTAACCCACTTCCTATGCATAGGAATCTTGTATAGAAACAAGTCATGAAAGCACAAAGCAACAAGCATAGTAAAGCAAAACAAGTGCAACTTCAAAACTTTCAACATAAAGAGGGGAAACTTAATATTATTGAGATGCATAAAACCATGTTTCCCTCTCTCATAATAACTTTCAGTAGCATCATGAATAAAATTAACAATATAACTATCACATAAAACATTCTTATCATGAGCCACATGCATAAAACAATTATTACTCTCCCCATAAGAATAGTCATTCTTATTAATTGTGGTGGGAGAAAATTCAACAAAATAGCTATCATTATTATTCTCATCACCATAATCATCAAATATAGGAGGCATATTGTAGTCATAATTAATTGCCTCCTCAATAGTAGGTGGACTGAAAATATCATATTCATCATTGTAATCATCATATATTGGAGGCATAGTATCATCAAAGTAAATTTTCTCCTCCATTCTTGGGGGACTAAAAAGATCATTTTCATAAAAACTAGCTTCCCCAAGCTTAGAATTTTCCATAGCATTAGCAATAATGGTGTCCAAAGAGTTCATACTAACAACATTGCTATTAGCATGCAAATAAAGTTTCATAGGTTTTTTAATTTTCTCTTCAAACACTTCATGTCCTAACTCAAAATAAATAGTATAAAGCTCTCTAATTTTGTTGTTGTTTTCCATTAAGCCTAACTAGTGAAAACAAGAAATAAAAAGACAAAATTGCAGAATCTAAAGGAAATAACTTCGAGTACTCACACCAGAAAATAGGCGTTTGCCGTGGGAGGTTCTTCTTCTTTAATCCTACGGTGTGAATACCTTTTACCTTTCCTCCCCGGCAACGGCGCCAGAAAATATCTTGATGTCTACGCACTTCTATTCTTGTAGAGAGTTGTTGGGCCTCCAAGTGCAGAGGTTTGTAGAACAGCAACAAGTTTTCCCTTCAGTGGATCACCCAAGGTTTATCGAACTCAGGAAGGAAGTGGTCAAAGGTATCCCCTCTCAAGCAACCCTGCAATCAAGATACAAGAAGTCTCTTGTGTCCCCAACACACTCAATACACTTGTCAGGTGTATAGGTGCACTAGTTCGGCTAAGAGATAGTGAAATACAAGTGGTATGGATAATTATAAGTGGTAACGGTGATAGAAAATAACTTGATGGCATGGAAGAGACTAATAGCAAACTAAAATAAAGATGGAAACAAGCAAACATGCAACAGATCTAGTAGAAAACGGTGTATCAATGCTTAGAAACAAGGCCTAGGGATCATACTTTCACTAGTGAACACTCTCATAAAAATATATTCTTCTTTATGATACTACTCTTAACTACTCTCCGGTTGAACACTCTAATCGATGGTAGGGCTATAATAGCACACCTCAAAGTAAGCCTTTCCCATCTAGAAAACCCCACACTGTCACCTTGAGTACTCGATGAGTCCAACAAACACCACAATTTCATAGAAACATCCAACTCCAAATATAACTCATAACAAGTATTTGTAATCTCTAGCCTAAGTGCCACCATGGTGAGCACGCTGTCACTTTCACACACACTGAGTAGCAAGGTAGATCTACTAGATTATAAGCTCATGACCACAATATGATCATGCATAGATAGAGAGAGATGAACACATAGCTACCGGTAGAACCCTTAGCCTCGAGAGAGAACTACTCCCTCCTCATCATGGGAATCAGCAATGGTGATGGAGATGGCGATGGAGATCGATGGAGATAGCTCCGGGGGCACTTCCCCGTTCCAGCAGGGTGCCAGAACAGAGACTATTTGTCCCCCGGATCTCCCCTTCGGTGGCGGCGGCACAGCAGAAATTTTCGTGGCTGGAGGCTTGATGATTTAGGGTTTTGGCTTCGGGAGGCTTCTTATAGGCGAAGAGGCAAGGTCGGTGGGCGGCTTGGGGGCCCACACCACCTGGTGGCGCGGCCAGGGCTAGCCCGCGCCACCACATGGTGTGGCCACCCTGTAGCCCCTCTCCGTCTCGTATTCTGGCTCCGTGAGTCTTCCGGTAAAATATCAACTTTGGCTTTTGTCCGGTCCAATTCCGAGAATGTTGATTTTCTGACTTTCCTGGAACCAAAAACAGCAGAAACCAGGCAACTGGCACTGTGGCTCTTGTTAATAGGTTAGTCCAAGAAATCATATGAAAAATACTCCAAAGTGTGGAAAAACCACAAGAAAGTAGATCAAACCAAGCATGGAACATCAAAAATTATAGATACATTTGCAATGTATCACACTTCCCTCAAAAAGCTCAATTCCCCAAAAGAACTCAAAAAGGAACCAACAAGAAGCAAATGCAGAAAATGGCAGAAATCTATCAAAACAGACTAGCAAGTAAAGACGAATTTTTTCAAAGACCTTCTGTTGCTCAAATCAAAAAGTGTTGAACTAACGAAAGTTAGATAACAACATGGGGCAGAAGCAAAAAAATTTACGCCTCAAAAATACGTTCAGAGATTTTACACGAATTTGTACGGTGAAGCATAGAAATCTGTTTCAGGACAGTAACTTTCCCAATCATTACTTCTCTCTCATTAGAGGTTACTCTTGGCACAAAAAGCAAATAAAAAAAGGATAAGGAGAGGTTATTACTGAATTAATAACTTCCAAGACTCATCTAAAACTTTTGGGTTATCTCCCAATAAGTACTTTTCTTTAACGCCTTTAAGTTAGGCATAAGCAAAAACTAAAATGGATAGAATAGAAGTAAGCGGAGATAATCATGGTGAAAACATTGTTTGGTTCAATGAAATATTTTTTCTTAACAAGGTTGATCAGGTCTTGTTACCAAAACAATTTCATATGAGACAAAACTTTGTATTCCACTAATGATTATGTTACCTCAACCTTGATAGCAATGGTCCCAATCATAATAGTTTCAAACTTTTCTCTTGGTATGGGAAAATATATTTCTCCAACTTGAATGCCCTCCACATGTTCAATTGAATTCAAAACCATAAGTCCTATCAATCTTTTTGGGGAAATAGATAGTATGTTCCTTGTCATTAACATTCAAGGTCACCTTCCCTTGATTACAATTAATAACAGCTCCTGCAGTATTTAAGAAAAGGTCTCCCAAGAATAATAGATATATTATCATCTTCAGGCATGAAAGTTTGAGAGGATGCTCACACAAGAAATAAGAGTTGAATTAAAAGAGAGCATCAAGAACCAAATTCAAAACACATTTAAGTCTAACCCACTTCCTATGCATAGGAATCAAGTATGCAAATAAATTCACAAAGAACAAAGTGACAGGCATAGGAAGATAAAACAAGAGTAACTTCAAAACTTTCAGCACATAGAGAGGTGTTTCAATACCATGAAAACTTCTACAACCATATTTTCCTCTCTCATAGTAATTTTCAGTAGCCTCATGAATAAACTCAACAATATAACTATCACATAAAGCATGCTTTTCATGATCTACAAGAACTAGAGCTTTATTATAAACATTTTCAAAAGAATCCTCAGGAACATAACAGTCATCCTCCTTTAGTAAGCATGGAGGACAATCAAATAATGTAAGGGATAACGAGTTACTCTCATTAGAAGGTAGGCATGGGTAGCTAATCCATTCTTCCTCCTTTTGTTCATCACTCTCCTCCTCTTTTTCATCTAATGAGATTTCAGGTTCATCAATTTCTTCTTCCATAGGATCCTGCAAGGCATTAGGCTCTTGCATTTGTGGAAAGCATCTATTAAAATATTCAAGAATATAGCCATTTGCATCCTTGTAATTATCAAAGCAAAATTTAACTATACCATATACCTCATATTTGTAAGGTGAATCATCAATATTTTCAAGCAAACTAGCAAGTTCAAAAGAACCCTTCCAAGCAATAAATTCTTCAATTTGTTCCGCATCATAAAAGTCATAAATTCCTTTAGCCTAAGAAGATATGGTAACATTATCATTATACTCACATTGAAAATGGAGGTGTTTATACCTCTTTCTGCAATGGGATTTATCACAGCAATAAGTAACATTATAAGTAGAGCACACGTTTCTAGCAGTGGTATACAATTTATCAATTTGTTCCCATAATTGTTCCCTTTTTGTGACAAGCGGTGTTCCTTATAATAATATTTTTGATATTCCGTGAACCCACATTGCTAATAAGATCCAGTTTCAAAGAAGCATGATAAAGCAAGACAATAACAGACCAACGAAAATAACAACTAGAGTAGGAACTTCTTTTTTTGTATTTTTGATAAAGAAACAAGAAAACAAGGCGAAAATAAACTTAGCTTGAACAATAGTGATTCCAAGTGGACTTGATAAATAAAGCTATGCTCCCTGGCAAAGGCGCCAGAAAATAGTCTTGATGACCCACAAGTATAGGGGGTTTATCGCAATATTTTCGAGGGAACTGAAACCCAATTTATTGATTCGACACAAGGGAAGCCAAAGAATATTTATAAGACTTAACAACTGAGTTGTCAATTCAGCTGCACCTGGAAACAATCTTGCTCACAGCAGTTTATCAGTAGCAACAGTTTTATAGTAGGAATAACAAAGTAGCAGCAGCAGTAAAGTAAAGACAGTAGTAACAATAGCAGTAAACAGTAGGATTCGAGTGCGGTAGGCATAGGGATGGATGGATGGGCGTTGCATGGACAAGACAATTCACATAGCAATCAGAACATAGGGCAATTGCAGATAAATAAGATAAAGCATCCGAGTACTAGATAATCCTAGGCATGTGTTCCATATATAGTCATACGTGCTCGCAATGAGAACTTGCACAACATCTTTTGTCCTGCCAGCCCGTTTGCAGCGGGGCCTCAAGGCAACGACTGGCAATTAAGGTGCTCCTTTTAATAGAGCACCGGAGCAAAGCATTAATACTCCCTGAACACATGTGATCCTCACATCAAAGCCATTCCCTCCGGTTATCCTGATTTCTGTCACTTGGGGGCCATTGGTTCCGGACAACAACGTGTGTATACAACTTGCAGATAAGACCAAAAACAATACTATCATAATGAATCAATAACATGTTCAGATCTGAAATCATGGCACTCGGGCCCTAGTGACAAGCATTAAGCACAACAAGTCGCAACAAAGTCATAAAGCACTAATAAAAGATACTAGGCACCATGCCTTAACAATCTGATGTCATTACATGAACGATCTCATCCAATCCCTACCATCCCCATAGCCTACAGTGGGGATTACTCACTCATAGATGTGGGAAACATGGATGGTCGATGGAGATGCAATGGTGATGATGATGGCAATGATCTCCTCCAATTCCTCGTCCCGGCAGGGTGCCAGAACGGAGTTCTTGGTGCTTTTTCGTGGAATCTGGTGGTGGCGGCAGAGCAGAACTCCTTCTGGAAAAATGTCGAACCCCCCGGAGTTTTTAGGTCAGAAGGCTTCTTATAGGCGAAGAGGGAGACCGAGGGGGTGCCTGGGGGCCCACACCACCCCCGGGCGTGGCCTAGCACAACCCGCGTTTGGGGGGGGGGTGTGGCCAGCCCCTGGCCCTCCTCCGTCTCGTATTCTAGCTCCGTGAGTCTTCTGGAAAAATAGGCACTTTGGCTTTTGTCCCGTCCAATTCCGAGAATATTCATTTTCTGACTTTCCTAGAACCAAAAACAGCAGAAAACAGGCAGCTGGCACTGTGGCTCTCGTTAATAGGTTAGTCCAAGAAATCATATGAAAAGTACTCCCAAGTGTGGAAAAAACACAAGAAAGTGGATAAAACCAAGCATGGAACATCAAAAATTATGAATACATTTGCAATGTATCACCCCTCTGTCCCTTCTCCCTCTCACCTTTCCCTAATGGGCCCTCTTCCCTCCGGAATTGGCCCATTAAGCCTTTTGACCTTTTAAATTGATTTTCTCTTTATTAAATACTTATGAATAAATGATTAAATCAATATTAACATTAATTCTTATATTATTCAATCTCCATGGCTGTGGAACACCTTCCACCTCCGCTCGGGACATCCTCCGAACTTACCGAAACCCTTCCGGTTTTCTCTCTACTATTCTTCGGTGATTCTTCCGATCCTATAAACACTCTCTAAGCATCATCAAACCCTTAAGCGTGATACCCTACGGTTCGGGAACATTCCAGACATGGTCGGGACACTCCCGGACCAAAGATCAACGGAGGGACCTAGATGGCCATGTGACCCATGTGCGTTCCACGAAGATCTTTCGTTGTTTGAACTAGGACGGTCGTGTCTTATTCCCTTTGTCTCTCGATACTTGCATTGCCCGAGATCTAATAAATGACATGACCATGTCGTATTCAATCTTGTTACTGAACCACGCTACTTGACTCGTTCCGACAAGTGATATCACTATGATCAAATCACACGTTGCGCAGCTATCAGATATAACTTCTCCGAGTGGGCCCTTAAGTATCTTTCTGTCACGTGGACGGAAAAATCCCTCTCTTGACATATATTTCCTCTACTGTTTCCTCCGAGTACCTGAATACACCTTTATAACCACTATATTACCAAGTGGCGCTTGATGCTATCTAAGCACTCTCGGGAGACAGTGATTGATATAGCCTCATAGTCTAAGGAATATTCTACGAGGATCCGTTTCTAATCATCATAACTTGAACTTCGTGACATGATTGGGTCACGATGTTTAGGTTGGGTATTGGTTCATCATCTCATTCTCAGAATGAGTTGACTCCATTTCCAACTGGCATAAATACCACATGATCAGGAAACATGATCATCTGTTGACCAATGAACTAGTGACTAGAGTTTAACTAGAAACCCCTGGTTGTTTATATATCACATGTGTATTGATGTTTCCACTCAATACAGTTATAGCATGATATAAAACTTAATCATAAACTATATAAAATATGATAATAGTCCTTATTACTATTTGTCTCTAGGGCATATTTCCAACAATTTATATAGAGACCAAAATAATAGTGTGACATAGAAGTTGAATCATAGAATCCACTTGAGTGTGTGTGGTCATCAGACATCAATGTGGTTTTGGAAAAAATAACACATATGCAATATAATGTGCATGCAATGACTCTATGGGGGATCCAAGTGGAAAACCATTGTGTAGAAGAAGCAAGACACACATAGGAAATCCAAACCCAGTACACATTTAATGCACCAGTGTGACATAGAAGTTCCATCACAAATCATATAATCCACTAGAGTAGTGTGTGTATGGTCATATATAGATATGATCAATGTGGTCATGTGGATCATCAATAATGACTATCTATATATATCAATATGTGGTTTAGGAAAAGAACACATGCCAATCACTCTAGGGGATGATCCATATATATACATGTGTCAAACCATCATGGTCATATATATAGAGACCAAAAACACACTAGTGTGACAGAAGTTGAATCACAGAATCCACTGGAGTGTGTGTGTAGTCATCAGATATCAATGTGGTTTTGGAAAAGAACACATATGCAATATAATGTGCATGCAATGACTCTATGTGGGATCCAAGTGGAAAACCATGGTGTAGAAGAAGCAAAACACACATAGGAAATCAACTCCCACCACACATTTAATGCACAAGTGGGTGATAGAGAAGTTGCATCACAGAATATAATCCACTAGAGTAGTGTGTGTGTGGTCATGTATATATATGATCAATGTGGTCATGTGGATCATCAATAATGACTATATATATATCAATGTGTGTGGTTTAGGAAAAGAACACATGCAAATCACTGATGATAGCCCAAAATATATCGAGCTTGTTGGGGAACCCCAAGAGGAAGGTATGATGAGCACAGCAGCAAGTTTTCCCTCAGTACGAAACCAAGTTTATCAATCCAGTAGGAGCAAGGAAACACCCCAAAGGTGTAGCTAGCTAAACATTGGCAGGGCGCACTACCGGTGCTAGCAGCAACATGGAGACCTGCACAACACAACCCCAGAACTTCGTCCCCAACTTGCTATGAGGTTTTCAATCTCATCGGTTTTGCTGAAAACAAAGGATTAAACGTATCGAATGGAAGGAAGTAATAGTTTGCAGAAAGTAAACACAAAGCAGTAAAAAGTTTGTAGATTGATTGTAAAAGAAAGGACCGGGGTCCATAGTTCACTAGAGGTGGCTCTCCTTAAGATAGATAACATGCTGGGTGAACAAATTACAGTGGGGAAATTGACAAACATCGAGAAAGAATACAAGCATATACTAATCATCTTGACTCCTTTGAGATTCGATTGGGCATTACAACATTATACATAGACAGACATCCAACTGCATCTATGACTAATAATCCACCTTCAGGTTATCATCCAAACCCCCTCTAGTATTAAGTTGCAAGCAACAGATTATTGCTTTATGAATTGCGTGTAAAGTAAACAATACGATTGTTCTATGAACAAAGGATTGTTGTTTTCTCCCTAGTAGGAATAGCACATCTAGTACCTTAGAGATTTCTGTCACTTCCCCAGATTACCAGAGGCATGAACCCAGTATCGAGCATAAATACTAACTCTTGGAGTTGCTAGCATCTAGTTGGCCAAGATAGCTACTAACAATGGAAAGCATGCAAGATCACAAATAACAAAGACATGATAGAATCAATAATGAATCTGAAATAGCATCTCAATATCCATCGGATCCCCGCAAACACAACATGTATGGATTACAAATAGATGATCTTGATCATGAACGGAGCTCACAAGATCTAGCCATGAAAGCACAAAGGAGGAGAACCAGCCATCTAGCTACTACATGGACCCGTAGTCCAGAGCTGAACTACTCACGCATTACATCGGAGGCTTGCATGGTGATGAAGAAGGCCTCCAGGGTGAATTCCCCTCTCCGGCAGGGTGCCGGGAAGAGCTTCAGATCCCTCCCAATCTAGGGATGGAGATGACGGCGGCTACAGTCTCTTTCGTGGATTTTTGATCAGGTACTTAGGGTTTTGGTTTCGGAGGCAATATATAGGCAGAAGGACAGGCCGACGGGGTGCTGGGGTCGGCCAGACCACCCCCTGGCCCGGGCAAGGCCTGGCCGCGCGGCAGGTGGTGTGGCCGGGCCCTAGCCCTTCTCCGTCTCGTATTCTGGCTCCAGATGTCTTCCGATAAAATAGCAACTTTGGATTTTGTCCCGTCCAATTCCGAGAATATTCATTTTCTAAGTTCTTGGAACCAAAAACAACAAAAAACAGGCAGCTGGCACTGTGGCTCTTGTCAATAGGTTAGTCCAAGAAATCATATGAAAATTAATCCAAAGTGTGGACAAAACACAAGAAAGTAGATAAAACCAAGCATGAAACATCAAAAATTATAGATACATTTGCAATGTATCAACATCCCCAAGCTTAACTCCTGCTCGTCCTCAAGTAGGTAAGTGATAAAAAGAAAGAATAATATTTTAGGTGACATGCACCATCATAAACTTGATCAAAGTATTTGTAAAACATTCAAAGCTCAGATCATAGTACTTCAATCATAACAAGAAAGACAAAGTTCTAGTAATAGGACAAAGAAACTATGATGCAATATGAAAATGCACAAACAAAAGATTCATGAATAACAATGCTTTGCAAGACGTTTGTTTGTTTCACATAAAGAAAACATAGCATAATAGTATTCAGCTTGTCCCTCATAGAGTAGCAAATATAAATGCATAGGACACCTTCAAAGTTCATAAGATTGACTAGATACAAATAGTTTAAATCAAGCAATATCAAGGTATGCATCAATCAACTAGTCTTGGGACAATGCACATAGAACTAAGAATGGCCACTATGCTCTCAAAGGAGGCGCATAAAGTTAGAAGGTGGAGACTCAATATAATGGTGGAAGAAAGGCCTTCATAGAAGGAAGCAAGGATTCAAGTTTCATAAAGAGCTCACAAAAATTATGGTACTTATAGCTTTCGGCTCTCATTGCCGCTATCATAAGCATCTTGAAGGTGATTAATGTTGAAGTGACACAACTAAGAGGATATGCTTGACAAGTTATAAACCAAAATCTCGTGCCCCTTACTTACGAAGACCGAACCTCATGCTACTCAACTTTAGTCACAAGTAAGCTCTTGTCATTGTAAGTACATATGTATCATAAAGAACCGCCAACAGGGTACCCCTTGCACATGATATAGGAGCTATCCCATAATCAAAATGACAAGGCGAGCAAACAATGAGCATCTCAGCGATCTTTTTATATGCTATTTGCATAGGGTTTTATTGAGGATGCTTCATAGAGTGCTCATTATGGTGATACTGCAAGTTTCCGCCATGATTAGGCATGGCTTAGGCTAGCGGCTCAGGCGTTTTTCTAACACACATACAAACTCCATGATCTTACAAGTTCCACTTTTATTTCACACCACCGGGATCCATAAGCAAAAGAACATGATATCAATGGGGTACAAAGTACAAGTGCAATGTTGAAAGCGTTCCCCATGATACATGGTTCTGCTAACTTCAACTTATAAAGCGCAAGCATATACGCAACAAAGAAGGACCCAATGGTTCAAGTTTATTAAATGCAAAAAGTAAAGTGTGCCATCAAGTTCGTGAGAGCTTTAATCACTAGTTTTCTCATAACAACTTTAATTTGGAAGGTAAACAAAAACATGAATATACTTGGAATAGCATATGCTAATAGGTAGGTATGGTGGACTCTTTGGAATAACTTGGTTCAGGGAGTTGGATGCATGAGTGGAACTCATACTTGGTTGTGGAGGCTAGCAAAAGACTGGGAGCGACAAACTAAGAGAGCAATAATGGCCATAATCATGCAGAGCGACAGAACATCATTGATCAAAGCATAAAGTGATACTACAAGTTGAAAACTAAAGGATCATAAAGGCTATGGTGACTTGAGATAGTCATAACATGGTGTGAGCATGCGCCAAGTCAACCCAAATAAAGCATCAAAGGAGAATACCACTATACTATGCTTTAATATGCTAAAACAACGCATGATTCATCCAAGGCACATTAAGCAATCTCAATTGTTTATAACAAGTCATGCTACACCAAAGAATACTAAGCATAAAGACAAACCAATATCAAGCATGGAATGACAAAGCATAGGCCACAGTAAAAAACAAGCTCTTTTTACCACATAAGCATGAACTTTCCTACTCTTTTCCAAACCAAACCAAACTATTTGCAAACCAATGTATGAAAGAGGGGGTCCAACCAATTTATTCATAAAAATAAGCAAACAAAAGCAAACGAAAAACCAAAACGAAAACAAAAAATAAGACGCTCCAAGAACAACACAACTGTGCATGAAACAATAAAAATGAAGCGTTTGGAAGAAACCTGAGATTTTTATTGATGAAGAGGGGGATGCCTTGGGCATCCCCAATCTTTGACGCTTGTACTTCTTGGATATTTCTTGGGGTGACACGCGTGGCATCCACAAGCTTGAGCTTTAGTCCATCCTTCATCTCATTATTCATTCCTTCCATACACCTGAAATTTTTCCTTCATACAAAACTTCACACAATTTTTATTAGCAACATTAGTGCACTCAAGATAATAAGTGTTTAGGTTCAGTTCTAACACCAATAAAACTTCCATTAGAACACTATCTACTGTAGCACTTACCTCAAAAAGCTCAATTTCCCAAAAGAACTCAAAAAGGAACCAACAAGAAGCAAATTCAGAAAATGGCAGAAATTTGTCAAAACAGACCAGCAGGTAAAGAAAAATTTCTTCAAAGACCCTATTGTTTCTCAAATCAAAAAGTGTTGAACTAATGAAAGTTAAATAACAACCTGGGGCAGAAGCAAAAAAATTCACTCCTCAAAAGGTCGTACAGAGATTTTACACGAATTTTTACGGTGAAGCACAAAAATCTGTTTCGGGACAACAACTTTCCCAATCATTACTTCTCTCTCATTAGAGGTTACTCTTGGCACAAAAAGCAATCAAAAGGATAAGGAGCGGTTATTACTGGAGTAATTACTTCCAAGACTCATCTAAAATTTTGGGGTTATCTCCCAATAAGTAGTTTTCTTTAATGCCTTTAAGTTCGGCATAAGAAGCAAGAAAAAGAATCAAGTGTTCTTAAATGAAGAAGATTAAAACCAAATTTCTTGCCCTTACCTCTCTTACTTTTATTCTTAACCTTGGGGAAAATATGATTGTTTGGTGGAGAAGCAAGGTGCATGGTCCCCTTTCCCACATCTATTACTGTTCCAAGGAGTTCTAATAGGGACCTTCCAAGTGTAATTTGTCCTTTTCCTGCACATTCAATAACAAGATAATCAGTAGAATCATTTTCCCAAGGATCTTTGTAAACACTACTTCAGCTACACCAATAGGTAATATTGTACCATTATTAGCAAGAGATATTTCTTTTCCACCTTCAGGAAGCCCCCAAAGATTCAAAGATTCATAAATATCTTTGGGTATAAGACAAAATTCAGACATGATATCACATCGAGCTTGAAAAGTTTCATTATTTATATCAATCTTTATTGTGGGGAGACACTTTGATGGTTCAGAATTTATTGGAACATAATTATGATGCTCCCTAAGCGTATTATAGTAATCTTTTAAGCTAGTAGTGTGGATCTCAAGAGTGTTTAATCTAGCAAATATGCTTGCAAAATAAATATCAGTTTTGCTAGGCAAGTTGTAGGTAAAGATCAATTTCTTTATAGCATTAATAGCATCATCCTCATTACATTGGAGGAAATCTCCCCCCACAACAGCATCTAAAGCATATCTATAGCAAAGATCAATTCCAAGGTAAAATTGCTAAGGACCAAGCTTTGAGTCATTTTAGGCTCAGTTTTTTCATGTATATCAGAGATTCTAGACCAAGCTTCCTTGAAGCTCTCCCCAATTCCTTGTTTAAAAGTGAAAATCATTTTCTGAGGTGACATAGTGATTGGAGCAAGGCTAGACATAATGGCAACTTAAGATTGAAACTAATTTTTTGTGTGTTTTCAATAAAGAAAGCAAACTAGTAAAACTAATTTTTTGTGTTTTTGATAAAGAAACAAGCAAAGAAAACAAAAAGAAACTAGGCAAAACAAAAATAACAAAGTAAAGAGATTGGTTATGAGGGACTCCCCTTATGAAGATGTCCTTGACTCTTCGGCAACGGCGCAAGAAAAAGCTTGATGATAGCACAAAATATATCGAGCTCGTTGGGGAACCTCAAGAGGAAGGTATGATGAGCACAGCAGCAAGTTTCCCTCAGTAAGAAACCAAGGTTATCAATCCAGTAGGAGCAAGGAAACACCCCAAATGTGTAGCTAGCTGAACGTTGGCAGGGCGCACTACCGGTGCTAGCAGCAACGTGGAGACCTGCACAACACAACCATAGAACTCTATCCCCAACTTGTGATGAGGTTGTCAATCTCATCGGTTTTGCTGAAAAGAAAGGATTAAACGCATCGAATGGAAGGAAGTAATAGTTTGCAGAAAGTAAACACAAAGAAGTAAATAGTTTGTAGATTGATTGTAAAAGAAAGGACCGGGATCCATAGTTCACTAGAGGTGGCTCTCCTTAGATAACATGCTGGGTGAACAAATTACAGCAGGGAAATTGACAAACATCGAGAAAGCATACAAGCATATACTAATCATCTTGACTCCTTTGATATTCGATTGGGCATTACAACATTATACATAGACCGCCATCCAATTGCATCTATGACTAATAATCCACCTTCAGGTTATCATCTGAACCCCCTCTAGTATTAAGTTGCAAGCAATAGATTATTGCTTTACAAATTGCGGGTAAAGTAAACAATACGATTGTTCTATGAACAAAGGATTGTTGTTTTCTCCCTAGTAGCAACAACACATCTAGTACCTTAGATATTTCTGTCACTTCCCCAGATTACCAGAGGCATGAACCCACTATCGAGCATAAATACTAACTCTTGGAGTTGCTAGCATCTACTTGGCCAAGATAGCTACTAGCAACGAAAAGCATGCAAGATCACAAATAACAAAGACATGATGGAATCAATAATCAATCTGAAATAGCATCTCAATATCCATTGGATCCCCGCAAACACAACATGTATGGAATACAAATAGATGATCTTGATCATGAACGGAGCTCACAAGATCTAGACATGAAAGCACAAAGGAGGAGAACCAGCCATCTAGATACTACATGGACCCATAGTCCAGAAATGAACTACTCATCCATCACACCGGAGGCTTGCATGGTGATGAAGAAGGCCTCCAGGGTGAATTCCCCTCTCCGGCAGAGTGCTGGGAAGAGCTTCAGATCCCTCTTGATCTAGGGATGTAGATGACGGCGGCTACATACTCTTTCATGGATTTTTGATCGGGTACTTAGGGTTTTGGTATCGGAGGCAATATATAGGCGGAAGGAGAGGCCGAGGGGGTGCTGGGGTCAGCCAGACCACCCCCTAGCGCGGGCCAGGCCTGGCCACGTGGTCAGGTGGTGTGGCCGGGCCCTAGCCCTTCTCCTTCTCGTATTTTGGCTCCAGAGGTCTTCCAGTAAAATAGCAACTTTCGCTTTTGTCCGGTCCAATTCCAAGAATATTCATTTTCTGACTTCCTGGAACCAAAAACAGCAAAAGACAGGCAGCTGGCACTTTGGCTCTTGTCAATAGGTTAGTCCAAGAAATCATATGAAAAGTACTCCAAAGAGTGGAAAAACACAAGACAGTAGATACAACCAAGCATGGAACATCAAAAATTATAGATACATTTGCAATGTATCAATCACTCTAGGGGATGATCCATATATATATATACATGTGTCAAACCATCATGGTCATATATAGAGACCAAAAACACACTAGTGACACAGAAGTTGAATCACAGAATCCACTAGAGTGTGTGTGGTCATCAGATATCAATGTGGTTTTGGAAAATAACACATATGCAATATAATGTGCATGCAATGACTCTATGGGGGATCCAAGTGGAAAACATGGTGTAGAAGAAGCAAGTCACACATAGGAAATCAACTCCTAGTACACATTTAATGCACCAGTGGGTGATAGAGAAGTTGCATCACAGATCATATAACCCACTAGAGTAGTGTGTGTGTGTGGGGTCATGTATAGATATGATCAATGTGGTTATGTGGATCATCAATAATGACTATCTATATATATCAATGTGCGGTTTAGGAAAAGAACACATGCAAATCACTCTAGGGGGATGATCCATATATATACATGTGTCAAACCATCATGGCCATATATAGAGACCAAAAACACACTAGTGCGACAGAAGTTGAATCACAGAATCCACTAGAGTGTGTGTGGTCATCAGATATCAATGCGGTTTTGGAAAACAACACATATGCAATATAATGTGCATGCAATGACTCTATGTGGGATCCAAGTGGGAAAACATGGTTTAGAAGAAGCAAAACACACATAGGATATCAACTCCCTGTACACATTTAATGCCCCAGTGGGTGACAGAGAAGTTGCATCACAGAATATAATCCACTAGAGTAGTGTGTGTGTGTGGTCATGTATAGATATGATCAATGTGGTCATGTGGATCATCAATAATGACTATCTATATATATCAATGTGTGTGGTTTAGGAAAAGAACACATGCAAATTACTCTAGGGGATGATCCATATATATATATACATGTGTCAAACCATCATGGTCATATATATAGAGACCAAAAACACACTAGTGTGATAGAAGTTGAATTTCAGAATCCACTAGAGAGTGGGTGTGGTCATCGGATATCAACGTGGTTTTGGAAAAGAACACATATGCAATATAATGTGCATGCAATTACTCTATGTGGGATCCAAGTGGAAAACCATGGTGTAGAAGAAGCAAAACACACATATGAAATCAACTCCCACTACACATTTAATGAACCGGTGGGTGACGTACAAGTTGCATCACAGAATATAATCCACTAGAGTAGTGTGTGTGTGGTCATGTATAGATATGATCAATGTGGATCATCAATAATGACTATCTATATATATATATATCAATGTGTGGTTTAGGAAAAGAACACATGCAAACCACTCTAGAGGATGATCCATATATGTACATGTGTCAAACCATCATGGTCATATATATAGAGACAAAAAACACACTAGTGTGACAGAAGTTGAATGATAGAATCCACTGGAATGTGTGTGGTCATTAGATATCAATGTGGTTTTGGAAAAGAACACATCTGCAATATAATATGCATGCAATGACTCTATGTGGGATCCAAGTGGAAAACCATGGTGTAGAAGAAGCAAAACACACAGAGGAAATCAACTCCCAGTACACATTTAATGCACCAGTGGGTGACAGAGAAGTTGAATCACAGATCATATAATCCACTAGAGTAGTGTGTGTGTGGTCATGTATACATATGATCAATGTGATCATGTGGATCATCAATAATTCCTATCTATATATCAATATGTGGTTTAGGAAAAGAACACATGCAAATCACTCTAGGGGATGATCCATATATATACATGTGTCAAACCATCATGGTCACATATATAGAGACCAAAAACACACTAGTATGACAGAAGTTGAATCACAGAATCCACTGGAGTGTGTGTGGTCATGAGATATCAATGTGGTTTTGGAAAAGAACACATATGCAATATAATGTGCATGCAATGACTCTATGTGGGATCCAAGTGGAAAACCATGGTGTAGAAGAAGCAAAACACACATAGGAAATCAACTGCCACTACACATTTAATGCACTAGTGGGTGACATAGAAGTTGCATCACAGAATATAATCCACTAGTGTAGTGTGTGTGTGGTCATGTATAGATATGATCAATGTGGTCATGTGAATCATCAATAATGAATATCTATATATATCAATATGTGGTTTAGGAAAAGAACACATGCAAACCACTAGGGGATGATCCATATATATACATGTGCCAGACCATCATGGTCATATATATAGAGACCAAAAACACACTAGTGTGACATAAGTTGAATTACAGAATCTACTGGAGTGTGTGTGGTCATGAGATGTCAATGTGGTTTTGGAAAAGAACACATATGCAATATAATGTGCATGCAATGACTCTATGTGGGATCCAAGTGGAAAACCATGGTGTAGAAGAAGCAAAACACACATAGGAAATCAACTCCCAGTACACATTTAATGCACCAGTGGGTGATAGAGAAGTTGCATCACAGATCATATAATCCACTAGAGTAGTGTGTGTGTGGTCATGTATAGATATGATCAGTGTGGTCATGTGGATCATCAATAATGACTATCTATATATATATCAATGTGTGGTTTAGGAAAAGAACACATGCAAATCACTCTAGGGGATGATCCATATATATACATGTGTCAAACCATCATGGTCATATATATAGAGACCAAAAACACACTAGTGTGACAGAAGTTGTATCACAGAATCCACTGGAGTGTGTGTGGTCATCAGATATCAATGTGGTTTTGGAAAGAACACATATGCAATATAATGTGCATGGAATGACTCTATGTGGGATCCAAGTTGAAAACCATGGTGTAGAAGAAGCAAAACACACATAGGAAATCAACTCGCAGTACACATCTAATGCACTAGTGGGTGACAGAGAAGTTGTATCACAGATCATATAATCCACTAGAGTAGTGTGTGTGTGTGGTCATGTATAGATATGATCAATGTGGTCATGTGGATCATCAATAATAACTATCTATATATATCAATGTGTGGTTTAGGAAAAGAACACATGTAAATCACTCTAGGGGATGATCCATTACATGTGGCAAACCATCATGGACATATATATAGAGACCAAAAACACACTATTGTGACAGAAGTTGAATCACAGAATCCACTGGAGTGTGTGTGGTCATCAAATATCAATGTGGTTTTTGAAAAGATAACATATGCAATATAATGTGCATGCAATGACTCTATGTGGTATCCAAGTGGAAAACCATGGTGTAGAAGAAGCAAAACAAACATAGGAAATCAACGCCCAGTACACATTTCATGCACTAGTGGGTGACAGAGAAGTTGCATCACAAAATATAATCCACTAGAGTAGTTGATATGTCCAAAACGTATCTACTTTCCCGAACACTTTTGCTATTGTTTCTCCTCTAAACTTGTGTGATTTGGATGCAACTAACACGGACTGACACTGTTTTTAGCAGAATTGCATTGGTGTCTACTTTTTGTGCAGAAAATCAACTATCAGGAAAAATCCCGAAAAATATGCCAAAAATCCTATTTCACCAGAAGACTCCTAGAGCCAGAATACGAGACGGAGGGGGGCTGGGCCCAGGCCACACCACCTGGCCGCGTGGGCAAGCCCAGGCCACGCCAGGGGTGGTCTGGCCGCCTGAGACTCCCCCTCGGTCTCTCTCTTCGCCTATAAGTTGCCTTGTGACCTAAAAACTCAGGGGGGTTCGACGTTTTTCCAGAAGGAGTTCCGCTCCGCCGCCACCACCAGATTCCACGAAATAGAACCACAAATTCCGTTATGGCACCCTGCCGGGACGGGGAATTGGAGGAGATCATCGCCATCATCATCACCATCGCTTCTCCATTGACCATCCATGTTTCCCCCATCTATGAGTGAGTAATCCCCCGCTATAGGCTATGTGGATAGGTTATGAGAGATGATGGGGATGCTCACCCATCTACTTTTCCTTGTTTTACTTTCTTACAAGCTGCAGGGATTCTTGATGATTTCTTGCTATTGATTGAGAGGGTTGTTTTGACCTCATATATGCAAGATGAGAGTGAGCAATACACTATGCTCACCAAAACCTTTGTTGAGAGCTTCAAGTTTACTAACACGCCCTATAAGTCAATTGTCTCTTTCAAAATTTATAATCTGCCCTTTACTATGCCATTGGAAAGATTTTGCAGTATTGTACGTGTAAGCATGACAGGGACCGTGAAGAAAATTCAAGGGCGACCCGCTGATTTGCTGGAGCTTTACCGAGGGGTGACCAATGATGATGACTGTGTGGCGCAATGCGGAAAGATAAGAAACATCCAACTCCCTGCTCTCAGATACTTTGCATATTATCTTCCTCCTAGCATACTTGGTAGGGAGAACACAAGTAATATCTCCAACTTTCATTTAGCCATCCTTACTACTGCGCTTAACAATGATACTCGGTAAACCTTGGCTCGCTTATTGCTCGCCACCTAGCTACTAGGGGGCCTATCTATGGGGTCATCATTGCCTTGCGTATGGTTAATGCATTAGGTCTTTTAGTGGACCCCAATGATACTGTATTGGCACCACAAAGGCTTGACCTTGTTGCTATGAAAACTCATCACTTTGTCACTGTTTCTTCTGATTTGGACAGTCTAGTATTTAGGATGCTGTTTACTGACGGGGATGAGAGGGAGATCCCTTTGCCACAGTCTTCTTTGTTTAGTGTTCACAGGAGACAGTGTCGCGCTCCAAGGAGGAGGTGGACGAGCAGCTTCGCTTGCTAGGTTTCCACGACCAGCACCAGGAGGATGTACCCTCCTACGATTACTCCGCACGCTACAGAGGGACGTACTCGAGCTCGCACCAGGACGAGGGTACCTCCTCGTCATACTACGGTGACACGTCATCCTTGCCGGCTTGGGATTGATACCCACTTTGGGAAAAAGCCTAAGCTTGGGGGGAGGTACGCTGACATCGCACTGATCTCCCTATCATGTTGCGTCAGTACTTTGTATATTCATGTTCCGTTTTATTTTTGGTTTTCATTCTTTCTTTGATTTTGCTTTCTAAAACACAAAAGGACCAAAAATATTTCAGTTTTTTCTCTTTGGTTTGCTTCTTCTTCTTTTTGCCTTGGTTGATTTTCCCTTTTTGCTTTGTTTGAATTATTTAAAAACCAAAAAAGATTTTGCTTTTCTTGTTTTCCCTTTTTGGTTCTTGTTTTAAAAATCAAAAACAACAAAAATATTTGTCATTCTTCTTTGGCTTTGTGAGTTTGTTGCAGGGTTCAGCAGTCCTCAGTGGATATTGGTTTCATATTATTATTCAAGCCACATAAGTGAAGACCAATATTGATAATTAATGACAACTTGAGGCGTGGTAAGAGGCTGGTAACGAACTCTATTTGTTTTCATTTTTGTACATATACTCATCACTGTGGGCATGCTTAGTCTGTTCATGTAAGGTGTATGTTATCTTTGGATGCTTAGTAGTTCTTGCTTTCGTATGATTAGCTCCAGCTTGCTAATAGTTTGTAGCATGTCTTATGAATGTTTGCTTGCATTACTCTACTCATAATTTGGTATGACACCGTGGTATCCTCCTCTGAATGTTTCATTTGAATTGACTTGGCACATGCTAACGTATGCACATGACTGTAATAATCAGTTAAGCCTCAATGAATTATTTTTCCTTGAGGATCTTGAATCACTTTCATGCCATGATTAGTCCTGATTTGTTGCAAGCATGATTATGACAGCTATTGCTCTCTCATTTGTCGCTCCCTTACTATTGCTAGCCTTCACTTTCATTGAGTATGTTTTACTCATGTTTCCAATTCCCTAAAACCAAATATTGCCAATGTGTCCACCATACCTACCTATTAGCATCATTTTCTACTTCCGTGCATATTCAGTATGCCTTGTTTTCTTTCGAATAAAATGTTTGCTTGTTATGAGAAAGTTAGTTAGTAAAGCTCTCACAAACTTGATGGCACACTTTATTTTCTTGCATTTAATAAACCTGAACCATTGCGTCCTTCTTTGTTGCGTATATGCTTGCGCCTTATAAGTTGAAGTCAGCAGAACCATGTGTCATGGGGAACGTTTTCAATATTGCATTGGTACTTAGTACCTCGTTGATATCATGTTCTTTTGCTTATGGATCCCGGCGGTGTGAAATAAAAGTGGAACTTGTAAGATCATGGAGTTTGTATGTATGTTAGAGAAACACCTGGGCCGCTAGCCTAAGCATGCCTAATCATGGTGGAAACTTGTAGCATAACCATAATGAGCATTCTATGAAGCATCCTCAATAAAAATCTATGCACATAGTAAATAAAAAGATCGCTGAGATGCTCATTGTCTGCTCGCCTTGTCATTTTGATTATGGGTTAGCTCCTGTGTCATGTGCAAGGGGTACCCCGTTGGCGGTTCTCTATGATACGTATATACTTACAATGACAAGAGCTTACTTGTGACTAAAGTTGAGTAGCATGAGGATCGGTCTTCGTAAGTAAGGGGCATGAGACTTCGATTTATAACTTGTCAATCATATCCTCTTAGTTGTGTCACTTTAACCTTAACCATTGAAAGATGCTTATGATAGGGGCAATGAGAGCTCAAAGCTAACAAGTACCATACTTTCAGCATTTGCAAGCCTTTCAAACTATTCAAAACCTTTTCTTTTACTTGTTGAGTCTCCACATATTCTTTGAGCACCTTCTTGAGAGCATAGTTGTCATTCTTTGTGCTTGTCTCAAAACATGATTATTTGTGTTATGACTTTGATGCTTGTATCTTTGATATCTTTACTTCTAGTCTTCACCTGAATTTCAGAGGTGCCTTAAATCAAAGGCAAGCGAGATACCACTCTATCATACCTTTTTATGAGCACTGTAATGTTGCTTATGTTTATACTTCATGCTACTTATTATTTTTGAGTTGGAATATCTTCATAGCTTGCAATGCCTGTTAAGTAAACTTAGTTGCATACTCCTTATTATGAATTGTCTAAGTAGTTGATCACATGCTGAGAATATATACATCATATGAAGCAAATGTGTTCGTGAAAATTCTTTTATCGCACTCAGTTTTCAACTGAATTGCTTGAGGATAAGCAATAAGCTAAGCTTGGGGGGAGTTGATACGTCCAAAACGTATCTACTTTCCCGAACACTTTTTCTATTGTTTCTCCTCTAAACTTGTGTGATTTGGATGCAACTAACATGGACTGACGCTGTTTTCACCAGAAAATCAACTATCTGGAAAAATCCCGGAAAATATGCCAAAAATCCTATTTCACCAGAAGACGCCCGGAGCTAGAATACGAGACGGAGGGGGGCTGGGCCCAGGCCACACCACCTGGCCGCGCAGGCAAGCCCAGGTCACGCCAGGGGGTGGTTTGGCTGCCCCAGACACCCCCTCGGTCTCTCTCTTCGCCTATAAGTTGCCTTTTGACCTAAAAAATCAGGGGGTTCAACGATTTTCCAGATGGAGTTCCACTCCGCCGCCACCACCAGATTCCATGAAACAACACCAGAAACTCTGTTCTGGCACCCTGCCGGGACGAGGAATTGGAGGAGATCATCGCCATCATCATCACCATCGCTTCTCCATTCACCATCAATGTTTCCCCCATCTATGAGTGAGTAATCCCCCGCTATAGGCTATGTGGATGGTAGGGATTGGATGAGATCGTTCATGTAACGGCATCAGATTGTTAGGGCATGGTGCCTAGTATCTTTTATTAGTGCTTTATGACTTTGTAGCGACTTGTTATGCTTAATGCTTGTCACTAGGACCCGAGTGCCATGATTTCAGATCTGAACATGTTATTGATTCATTATGATAGTATTGTTTTTTGGTCTTATCTGCAAGTTGTATACACACGTTGTTGTCCGGAACCAATGGCCCCGAAGTGATAGAAATCGGGATAAACGGAGGGAATGGCTTTATGTGAGGATCACATGTGTTCAGGGAGTGTTAATGCTTTGCTCCGGTGCTCTATTAAAAGGAGCACCTTAATTGCCAGTAGTTCCCTTGAGGCCCCGCTGCAAATGGGCTGGCAGGACAAAAGATGTTGTGCAAGTTCTCATTGCGAGCACGTATGACTATATATGGAACACATGCCTAGGATTATCTAGTACTTGGATGCTTTATCTTATTTATCTGCAATTGCCCTATGTTCTGATTGCTATGTGAATTGTCTTGTCCATGCAACGCCCGTCCATCCATCCTTATGCCTACGGCACTCGAATCCCACTATTCACTGCTATTGTTACTGCTCTCTTGACTGTACTAATGCTGCTACTTCACTATTCCTACTACAAAACTGTTGCTACTGATAAACTGCTATGAGCAAGATTGTTTCCAGGTGCAACTGAATTGACAACTAAGTTGTTAAGGCTTATAAATATTCTTTGGCTCCCCTTGTGTCGAATCAAAAAATTGGGTTTCACTTCCCTCAAGAATACTGCGATACACCCCTATACTTGTGGGTCATCAGTAGTGTGTGTGTGGTCATGTATATATATGATCAATGTGGTCATGTGGATCATTAATAATGACTATCTATATATATCAATGTGTGTGGTTTAGGAAAAGAACACATGCAAATCACTCTAGGGGATGATCCATATATATATATACATGTGTCAAACCATCATGGTCATATATATAGAGACCAAAAACACAATAGTGTGACAGAAGTTGAATCACATAATCCATTGGAGTGTGTGTGTGGTCATCAAATATCAATATGGTTTTGGAAAAGAACACATATGAAATATAATGTGCATGCAGTGACTCTACGTGAGATCCAATTGGAAAACCATGGCGTAGAAGAAGAAAAACACACATAGGAAATCAACTCCCAGTACACATTTATTGCACTACTAGGTGACAGAGAAGTTGCATCACAAAATATAATCCACTAGAGTAGTGTGTGTCTGTGGGCATGTATATATATATGATCAATGTGGCCATATGGATCATCAATAATGGCCATATATATATATATATCAATGTGTGGTTTAGGAAAGGAACACATGCAAAACACTCTAGGGGATGATCCATATATATAAATGTGTCAAACCATCATGGTCATATATATAGAGACCAAAAACACACTAGTGTGTCATAGAAATTGAATCACATAATCCACTGGAGTGTGTGTGGTCATCAGATATCAATGTGGTTTTGGAAAAGAACACATATGCAATATAATGTGCATGCAATGACTCTATGGGGGATCCAAGTGGAAAACCATGGTGTAGAAGAAGCAAGACACATATAGGAAATCAACTCCCAGTACATATTTAATGCACCAGTGTGTCAGAGAAGTTGCATCACATAATGTAATCCACTAGAGTAGTGTGTGTGTGTGGTCATCAGATATCAATGTGGTTTTGGGAAAAAAACATGTTGGAAATCTTTTTGGTCCACATGCATGCATGCATGAAGTATCTAGAGTAACAATGATTTACTCAATAATTTAGATGAAATTAAATCGAGTGTGGGTTTTGCATTTTCCATTGACATGCCGATCAAAAAATGATTAACTGCAAAAGAAATCGAGTTGTGTATACGTGCGTTTTGCATTCCCACTCGTGCATTTTGCATTGAAACGTGCGATGTACACGTCTCCCACCCCACGTGGGCTCCTACCGCCCAACTTCCCCATCGTCTCACAGTCATTTAAAAGACATCAGCCACACGGTCTCCCCATCGTCTCGCAGTCATTTCTCCACACTCCATTGTCCCACTCTTCCCTACACCCCAAAGAGCAGAAGGAAACCATAGAAACAAGTACGAGATCGTTTTCTCACGAAGATGAAGAGATCAAGACCGGTGGTCGCCGAGGACGCCAAGGTCATCATCGCCGAGGACGCTAATGCCATCGGTTAGAAGCAAGCGGATAACAAGGTTGAAGAGGAAGCGGTTGCAGATCAGGTGGCAGTTGCAGATAACAAGTTGCACTACGATTACTATGACGACAGCGAGGATGAAGAACCTACGGATCCTTTCGTGTTCGAGCAAGAACTCAGCGACAGAGAACCGAAGGTAATTAGATCTGAACTGTGAATGGGGTTTTCAGATTTTACTGTTCATATTTTAATTTTTAGGATTTTCTGACCTTGTAGAGTTTGATTAATTAGTTTTATCTCCGCCTAGTAATTAGTTTGTTCTCGTTTTGATCTGCCCCTAGTCATTCCAGTCGCACATTTTCTAGTTTGATTTGATAGCTAGTAGTTTTAGGTGCCTAGTAGTTCTATACATGCTCATCTTTTGTTGGTCGTTTTAATTAGTTTGTAGGGTTCAGAGATCTCTTATCTAGGTTGTGTTCATGATATCCAATGTATAGTTTGATTTGTATGATAAAAGTCACACACACATATATATATATAGTAATCATACGAGCTCCTGACTACATTAATAGAAATTTAATGTCCATATCTGTTATAATTAGGGAAACAAATTATATGTACAGATGCATTAAAATGCAGATAAATGTCCATCTCTGTTATATTTAGGGAAACAAATTGTTAAATTCCTAATTAACTGAGTATATTTAGGAGAAAGCAAATTCCTTTTTGTACCATGTTCTAGTCATAACTTCTTTTTGTTTTTCCAATTTACTGATAAGATTAGTGGAAATAATTACTCCATCTGTCCTCTCAGATTTCTTATTAAATTTGGATGTATCTTTATATATACTGAAACTTGTATAGATATTCATTCAAATTATTTGAAAGAAATAGTATAATTTTAACTTAAGTGGAGTGTATATGTTAAATACTGGATCATGCATGTTTTATCCAATCTCTATTATAGTAAATTGTGTATTTATATAAACATATGCATTAAAATAATGCCGATAAATTAAATTTCTCTATGTAGTCCATCTCTGTTATTTGTTTAGGGAAGCAAATTGTTAAATTCATAATACATCAAATATATATTTAAGAGAAAACAAATTCCTATTTATACCATGTTCAAACTGAATAAAACTAGCTAGTCATAACTTCTTTTTGTTTTGCCAATTTACTGATAATATAAATGGAAAGAATTACTCCATCTTTCCTAGAAAAAGGATGTCTCAATTTTGTTAAAATTTGGACATATCTTTATATACTGAAACTTTTATAGATTCTTTCAAACTATATTTGGAAGAACAGTATAATTTTATATAGCACTTGTTTTATCATATATGTATGCAAAACAGATATATATTTGATGGACTAGTTTTATCAAAAGTTGTGCGCACATGCTAAAATTAATCTCTCAACACAACCCTTTCCTAGTTTGATCTCATGATCTTGGGAGAGTAATTTGTTTTCATTCACTGACTTCTTCTCTCTACTTACCAATTCGCAGGAACCAGATAGCGATGTCGGTGAAAGTATGTGGTCCAGGCATGCAAAAAGCCACGACATCGTGAAGCAAATGAGGAATGGGAGGTTCCCCTTCCGCCGAGGTGCAAACAAGTACATGTGCCCCTTCTGCGCAAGAAGGATGCGGAAGACCTGAACATCATCGTGCAGCATGCCGGGCGCATTGCCCGTGGAGGACAGCGGCGTGTGAATCATACGAAAGCCAAGCACGCTGCCCTCATGGTTTACCTGAGCAAGTATGCCAACCTCGGTCACATTGCTCTGGGGCCGTAACTGCTTGCTCCTGCTGCCTCAACTGCCTCCTGCTGCCGCCTCGTGTTGCCTCTACTACCGTCTCCTATTGCTTCTGCTGCCTCCTATTGCCTGTTGCCTGTTGCTGCCTCATGTTTATGTAATGGGTGTACTATTATATTATATCCTTTGGGTTGTGTAATTATTAAGTACTACTAGTAGTATGTGGTGGTTGTGATCGAACCTATTTAGCTAGTACCTCCATATATTGTCAGTACCTTTTAAGTTGTTTGTTATGATTGTTTCTAGTTGCACATATTTCTGACATTTCGAAATATTTTTTAGTGTGAATCTTTCATAAACACACACGCGATTGTTCCTGGTTTTGCAACAATATAGAAAATCCATGGTTATTGTTCCTAGTTGCACCATGTTTGAAATCAACAAAAGATAAATACACATTACTTTTGCAACCATGATTTCTCCCAATTTCAACAAGTTTGGTACAACAAGTTAACATCTGATGAATACTGAAAACAACTGACTAGCTAGCTAGCTAACTAAACATCCAACAAACTCATTCCTCTTACTGTTTTCTAAAATGTCAAAATAACCAAGAGGAAGCAGAATACATTCATAATTCAATACTTATTTCCACAATTGCCAACAACAAAAATAAGAACACACCCTAAAGTCACTGCCACACTAAGCATCATCATGAACCAAACATGCTTGCATTCCATTTCTTTTCTCATTTTCTTTAACCTTAGTTTAGATATCTACAGATCCGTGTCTTTATCTGCCAGCCTCAGCTCAATCATCATCTTATCATCTGCCTTCTTACATAGCCGGGCAAGCATCCTCTGCATCTGTGCTGGCCATGGGTTGTCCATCCAGTACAAGTAACAGCAAACCTCATCTGGATAACCTAAAAAATTTCTACTAATGTCTACACCATAGGAGACAACCTTCCTAGTAGGAACATGGTTGCACTGGCATCTCCAACTAGGATCTAGATCCTTCCCACCAATCTCTTGATCTAGGATGGAAATTGGCAGCTCCCCATCGATTCCAACCCAACTATGTAGAACAAGTCATTGAAACAGTTAAATTCCCCTAACTGCTAGAACCCTAGGTAGAACAGATTTCGGGACGGAGCAAGACCTAATTTACCTGGTCCACAACATCGCCCTCTCCTGCCGGCTTGCGCATACCCATGACAGCCGAGATGTGGCAGCGACGGCAGCGATGGCGGTGGAGATGTGACGGCAACGATGGCGGCTGTACGGTGCGGTGCGGCGTTGCGCGGTGCGGTGCGGTCTGGTGCAGTGCGGTCGGGGCAACAACTCGTTATGGGGCCATTCGTCAGCTCCAGCGTGGGCTCCGCCTATCGTTGGGTATTACGGGTCCCTTCCACACTCTCCCAAATCCACTCACCTCCTAACGCTGGGAAAACCCTCTTCGACGACGGCCGAATCCCCTCCCCGGTGACGGACAAATCCCGTCCCCTCCCCTCCCCGGCAATGGATAAATCCCCTCCCCTCTCGTACCCTCCCCGGAGACGACCAAATCCCCACCCCTCCCCTCCCCTGTGATGGCCAAATCACCTCCCCTCCCTTTCCCAGCGACGACCAACCACCCTCCCCTCCCCGGCCACGACGGCTGCAACGTAAGTGCTCCTCGACCTATTTCCCTTCACCGCGTCACCTCCTCGTTATAGGTTCACCGCGTAAGTGCTCCATCTAGGTCACCAGCGATGGATCTTGACCTCAGTGTCACCGCCTCATTATTGGGCAGAGCGGTGGCGTTGCTGTCTATGTCACTGGATGATCTTGAAGTATTTGCCAAATCAATGCCCTAAATTGTTGTTTTTCATAGCTATATGTTAGTGCTGATGGATAATCTTAGGATATTAACTATTTACAACTGGCCAATGAATAATATGTGGAACTTAGCTTGTTGATGGGATGATCTCCATCTACTTAGTGTCTTTGTACAACGACTATGAATCTACAGCTCCTTGGTAGATAGAGATTCATCTCATTCGCTTGTGTGTGGTATCTTTCTATGGAGCCCACATTATATATTGATATAGGTCATTGTATTCTCTTCACATGCATTTGGCTAATGATTAAATGGTGGCACTATATATGTCCATGGGATAATGTGCATATAGCATGTGTTCTGTACAAACACATTTTTTGTTCATGCTTCTTGCTATATGTTCAATTATCTTATTGATTTATGTGTGCTTTGTTTGTATGAGGCCCAGATTGATGTTTTTCATAGCTATGTTAGTGTTAAGGGATAATATTGTGATTTTCACTGTTTACAACTGGTCAATGATGAAAATGTGGCACTTTGACTGTTGATTGGATGATAGGCATCTACTTACTGTCTTTGCATGGCCACTATGGTTGTACATGCTACTTGGTATATACAGACTCATCTCACTGGATGATGCTTGTAGTTGTGACCAAAACATATGCTTTTAAATTTGATTTTTGTAGTTCACTAATTATTATTTGATTCTTCTAGTTAGCAAGTCCCAAATGGCTGCACTGTCAAGGGAAGAATTAGAAAGAGGCGCTTGTAGAAACTGTGAATACTGCAAAATGGAAGGGCTGATGTAGAAGGAGCCTACTATACAACATAGCATTGAAATTGAGGTTTTAAAATTGTTGCTACTGACTCTAAGATAGTAGTTAAATCTACTATACAGCAGCAAAACAAAACATTAATTCTAATTACTACAATGTCCATTTAGGTTTCTAAAACCAACGCTGGCTTAATCGATGTCACATCCGATGATGATGATGATGATGATGATGTGAAGCAACCTATAGTCAAGAGACCTAAAAAAGCGAGGTTCACAACATCTGATGACGATGTGAAGCAACTATTCAAGAGACCTCAGAAAGCGAGGTTCAGAGCACCTGATGATGTGGTTGTTAGAATCGCCAAAGCTAAGAAAACTAGGATCCCAACTCAGGTGTTTAAATCATAATACGTTTAATGTATATATACAGTCTATTTATTTTGGGAGTTTAGTTCCATATATCATTTAAGCATTCATCATTTATTGCCTAACAGGATCTGGCGTCATGTCTAGTATGCAAGAGCAATTGTGAATGCAGGTTGTCATCGGGCATGTCCTTTTGTATCTACTTGTTAGAGTCAGAGGGGTTCTAGAACTCAGTGGTAAGTGGTAACAAGCAATCTTCTTTCAAACTACACTGTAAGTCTGTAACCGTTTGTTTAATGTCTGATTCTTTTTGTTTTTGGTGCACAGACTGGCCATGCAATTCAAGTTTCATGTTCAATCTAGCCACAACTGAACATGAGATTGTGCCCTTCAAGGTGCTTGGGCGCACCTACAAGATTGACCTCGAGGAAAGAAAGAACATGACAATCATGGGAGGTGAAGGATGGAAGCAATTCATTACACAGAACGATCTTACCGGGGAATAAATGTTATGTTTTTCTTTGACAGGACCCGTGCCGAGGATAACTGTTCTCTATATCTGTGGTCTAGGTGGAGAGGAAGACGTATATGAATCTACGGTTTTTGCCCAAAGATGCCACCTTACCGATGATGAGAAGGAACACCTCCTAGCTACCCTACCGCCAATCAACACCTTCATCAGGGTTCCATTTGTGACCCGTTTGACAAGGACAAATCTTGTCCAACATAAGATGGTATGGCAACTACCTTTTGTTTGTTCCTTGTGTGGCTTCATATATAACTTGTGCTGGTCGTCTGACATGATTACTTCTTCTTTTTAATCGACAACGTGACATCGCAGAGATTACCTACAAAAGTGGTTTCCTCCATGGGCATCCCTGATGATGGCGTGGCTGGAGTACAGCTAGGAGATTTTGACATCACCCTAATTGCATACAAGACTAACCCAGATGGTCGTGCCGTCTTCAGCAATCAGGGGTGGAATAAATTCCACGAGAGTGAAGATGATCTAAAGGTTGGACAAGCCGCACTAGCAGGAAGACCACAAAAGAGATGTTGGACATGAAGTTTGTGTCTGAGACCATCTATAGTGTAGTTGTGATTGGGAACTATTAAACTTAACTCGTACGACGTAGTTTGTAACAGTTAATTAGTCGTTTGAAACCTAGTTTATATATATATAATATATTTGCCTGTTTAGTTTACTCTTCAAAGATTTTGCCGAGTATGGTTATGATTGTGTGAACTGGAAGCTACTACAAAGAATTATATGGAAGCTACTAGTACAAAAGAATTCTGAAAGATTTCCTGTCCACATGCATTCTGGTCGTTTGGGCTGCTCGCGAGGGTCCCTCTTCGCGAGTTCGAGAGATTTCTCCATGATGAGACTCTGATCTCCGTTAGATTTTTGTAATCCGTAATTACAAC
Source organism: Avena eriantha (assembly GCA_910589775.1). Taxonomy (NCBI): domain Eukaryota; kingdom Viridiplantae; phylum Streptophyta; class Magnoliopsida; order Poales; family Poaceae; genus Avena; species Avena eriantha. The sequence goes on from OU342745.1 coordinate 480,010,230, forward strand.
AACTTGAGTACTATGATTGTAAAAGTTAAAAGATAATACTTGCACATAATTCTGAATACTAACATAGAGAATTCTGAAAGAAACTACTAAAAATAAATACTTTGAATTCTGAAAGTACTAAAATTAAATACATTACAATTTTGCCTGAAAGGTAATACGCATACTGCTGATCGAAATAATGTAAATACAGTACAAATTTCTACTTCGAAAAATAGACCTGAAAATGCTAGCAAATAACCTGGGAAGAATATAAGATTCATTCTCCCCTATATTTTTCGTCGTTGTCGGCTCTCGCGTGCTGCAAGACATGTTCAGAGAACTCTCTCCGTCTGCAATGTGCTGCCAGTATCTTGTCCAGAGGGTAAGGCCTCGGGGTATGTTCCAGACTTAAGCCATACGTTACCATTGTTGGTTCCTCTTCTCAGGTTTGAACCTCATGATCGTACAGTCTGATATAATTCCTGTAGTATATGCAACCGGGTTTGACTATGGGGTGTAACCTGGTGTCAATGGAGATAGACCGATGGTAATCAACAAAGAGGGCACGCCTTCCAATGTCACCGACAGCCTTGAGAGAGCGTTTCTCAGTGTCCACCCAGTACAACACCGATTGCCCTTTGGCGAAATCCCCGTTCAACACAAGAAGCAGATCACCATCCGACTCAACTAGATAAAATCTGTAGCCTCCGCGTACCTATTCAAAGTCTGGGGCTGAAATTATTTTGGCCATCATGACAGTGCTCACGCGTTGCTCTAACTGGATGTTGGTGGACATGATGTCTATATTCTCAAGTAATGCATATACTTCCCCTCGGAATGCCTTCATGCAAACCAGAAACATATCAGGAGGTGGCGAATACAATCCTTCTCCAAATGATTCATTGATTTTCCCCGTTGGGGTGATCTCATCGGCCCATGCAATCTGATCTGAATAATCTGTGCAAACGAACACCGTCGTCTGGGACTTCGTCACGACGACAGATTGCAAAAGATCAGATGGAATGTGTGCTTGAAACTCAGTGTTAGACTTATGAGTGATTGGGTTCAGAAGCCGAATCTTGTACGGCTCCACCCTCTGAGCAAGCATGATGACGCCACGAGAAACACCGACGAAGTAGAAACTTTTGGAAGAAGAGGGCATCAATTAGCACTAAGACGTTTACAATGGAAAATACAAATAAATGAATGTTATATATATATCGGATGTGAATGTGAACCTGCGATGGATGTCCATTAGATTCATCCTGAAGCAACGACCAGTGGCGAGGTTGAGGAAGGTGAAGTCGCCAACGTCTGAAAGTGTGTGATCTATCATGATCCAGTTGTTGAGATGGAATTCCGGCACCTTTAAAGTGCGGCGCTAATCGGTGTAGACTTCCTGACAAGCAGCATAGGTGTCGACGTACTCCTCTTTCTCCAGCAAGTAGTCGACGATCTTTCGGAGTGGGTCGGTCGGGAGATCAGACCAGTTCCTCTTCATCCGACTACTGGCCATGGCTTACGTGCGGGAATGTTTTGATCGAGGAAGAAAAAAGAACTACCACTGCGAGGAGAAGAAGAAGAGGAGAACCGACAAGGGAGACGAAGTGGAACTGCCACTGTGAGGAGACAAGGGAGAAGAAGCGGAACTGCAAATTCAAGTTTGGATCAACGGGCTTTTTTTCGGAACTAGCGGGTGAACTAGCCATGCACTGCATGCAAGTTTTGATCAAATAGAGTGACATGTGGGACCGGCTAAAAAATTCCGTGAAGTGCTACTGTGCATAGTGCGCTGACAGGTGGGGTTGAAGCACGGAGGAGACAGTCGATGGGAAAAAAGTCTCGAATATGTGTCGTGTCGAATTCCACGACGAATTTTGCACCAGACGAAATGGCAAACTGGGCTTCAGGGCCTAGGACGACATCTGCGACGAATTTGCCACGACGAAAACAAGGAACGTCATGGATAACCGGGCTGGAGGGGCTTGGAGCTCGTTACGACGAAACATTCTAGAACGTCAGGAATCCGCGACATTTTAGGTCGCCTCATACAAAAAAGTCACGGATCGTCCAGATTCTTGTAATGAGAATAGATTTTTTATTGGGAGAATTCTAGAACTTCTGTGTTTACAAGATTGGTGTTTCTGGCCGAAAGGACCGAAATCATACCTTGTACTTTACAAGATCAGGCTTTCTGGTCGAAAGGACAAAGACCCTAACTTGTACTTGTATAAGATCAGGCTTTCCGGCCAAAAGGACCGAAATCATACCTTGTACATGTACGAGATCAGGCTTTCTGGTCTCCTAACTTGTACTTGTACAAGATCGGTCTTTCCGGTCGAAAGGACTGAAATCATACCTTGTACCTCTAAAAGATTGGGCTTTCGGATCCAAAGGACCGAAACCCTAACTTGTGCTTGTATATGACCGGGCTTTCCGGCTGAAAGAGGACCGAAATCATACCTTGTACTTGTACAAGATTGGGCTTTAATTTCCAATCCAAAGGACTGAAACCCTAACTTGTGCTTGTATAAAATCGGGCTTTTAGGCCGAAAGGACCGAAACCCTAATTAACTTGTATACATGTATAAAATCGGACTGAAACCGTACCTTGTACATGCATGGATACACGGACGTTTGCTGGATTGATGACACATGGAGTCGAAAGGTCACCATGAGGCCACGTTGTACATTCTGACATCTAGTCATGGCTTCGTATTTAATCTACACATGGATTCTTGATGAGTGACGGCCCAGCTGGTACAAGATGGGGTTGCATTTATATTTACTAGTACTATAAGTACAAAAGAGCGGCGCTTATCACCAACCCTCTGGCAAAACCAATTAGAACTAGTTACTCCTCCGCATCTATAATAATAATAACTAAATAGATCATTCCCACTATCTATTTCTCTAAACATGCAGCCTATCCACCTCATCAAACTGCCATATCAACAATTTATCCACCTAAGCAATCTTGCCATCTCAGCTGCCGTTTGTTCGTTTCGTTTACTATAGCAATTCATTGCATTTTTCTTGATGTTCATCCCGCGCTCATCAAATCGCAGCAAACGGCCACATCAGGCCTGATACCTTTTTTTTCTCTGTCAATCACTTCAGCTACCGAGCAAAGTTCTAAAAAGTAAAATTCTCAACGCTTTGTATGCTCTGGAGATGAACCGATCCGATGGCAAACGAGGGTAGCCGAGCAGCCGGTTGCCTATTTATTGATCTCCTCCTCGCATCCTGTCACTCCACGCCTCCATAGAACTACGGCCATCGTGCTTCTGCGCTGAGACGCGTCGCTCCCAATTCCCTATCCACAATGTCTTCTTATCAGCGTAGCCATCGTGCCACACACCACCCAAACATATCGACGACCCTCTGATTCGGATTTCCACTTCATCGTCTACATGGAGCCATCCGGAAAAAGAAGAAGAGGAAGCACATCGGCATAGCAGGTCGTCTGGTTGATTCTATATCACTAGGTGTTTGTTTTCTATTTCGTGAGAGCCCCATGGGCCATGGAGATCGAGGTGCTATCCACTCCACCAACAGACAAAAGCAGCCTCACTAATTCTCTTGAAAACTTAGCGGGTAAATTTTCCTAAAGAAATCATGATAGCTAGAACCAAGTAGTGCCCCTCGACCAAATATACCAATCAACGCCTTCCTCATGTATATATACAAAGTAATGTTGTTGGTTTTCTTGGTAGGAAGATCTCATTTCCATTCATCCAGCAACTGTGGTCAAGTGGTTGTCTGCCAACCGATCCATACTCCCATAGCGTCTCACAAGGTCACACACCTAATTATGCAGTATAAGATTGGTAAGAAAATCTCAGCTTTCTTTTTATCTATCATATGGCATGCTTTTAATCCTTTTGAAGGAAGCTATGCTTTTCCATATGTTAGTTCTCGTATTTCAGTAATATATGTTATGTACACACGTCTGACAAATGGCTTATTATTGATGTAAATACCTGCCCACGCTGCTAGCACGTTACAACTGTTTTTTCATTATTTGCAACAATTTCGTCACTTCTTCCTTTCAATTTCAGCGCTCTTACAAGGTATATGATATATACTCTTAGGACATGTGTATTTCTGTGTAGATTTTCTATTGTTACGTACAAATAGGATGGAGGACTAGAGTGAGCTCTACATATAAGAATTAGGAAAATTTGATTGGCCAAATTATTAGTATGTTCATTGGCTACTATCAAGTTCTGTTAAATATGTTTATGTATCATCAAAAAAGGATTATAATTTTGTCATACCCTTGGATAATAGTACATTGGTCGAGGAACATAAGACTTTTTTTTGCAGCTTGAGGAAGCTTTACCCTTTATTTCCCTTTTACTTTTGTGTGATAATGCAGGAAAAAATGAAATCAAGATGCCAACACGATTATTGCCGACATATTTTAGAGAACACTTCTTGCTGGTATTTATTTGAATCCAAACCTTTCTTAGTAAGATAAAATATGCTCTCGATGCACTTAACATATTTATTCTGATTTAAGGGGATTATACAATATTTCAGTACTTGCTCTTTTCCCTTTGTTGATAATGTGGAGGGAGAGAGAGAGCACACTCCCAGTTCCCTCTCCACAATGTCTTCTTATCAGCGTAGCCATCATGCCACACACCACCCAAACATATCGACGACCCTCTGATTCGGATTTCCACTTCTTCGTCTACATGGAGCCATCCGGAAAAAGAAGCAGAGGAAGTACATCGGCATAGCAGGTCGTCTGGTTGATTCTATATCACTAGGTGTTTGTTTTCTATTTCGTGAGAGCCCCATGGGCCATGGCGATCGAGGTGCTATCCACTCCACCAATGGACAAAAACAGCCTCACTAATTCTCTTGAAAACTGAGCAGGTAAATTTTCCTAAAGAAATCAAGATAGCTAGAATCAAGTAGTGCCCCTCGACCAAATCTACCAATCAACGCCTCCCTCATGTATATATACAAACTAATGTTGTTGATTTTCTTGGTAGGAAGATATCTTTTCCATTCATCCAGCAACTGTGGTCAAGAAGTTGTCTGCCAACCGATCCATACTCCCATAGCGTCTCACAAGGTCACACACCTAATTATGCAATATAAGATTGGTAAGAAAATCTCAGCTTTCTTTTTATCTATCATATGGCATACTTTTAATCCTTTTGAAGGAAGCTATGCTTTCCCATATGTTAGTTCTGGCATTTCAGTAATATATGTTATGTACACACCTCGGAGAAATGGCTTATTATTGATGTAAATACCTGCCCCCGCTGCTAGCACGTTACAACAGTTTTTTTCATTATTTGCAACAATTTTGTCACTTCTTACTTTCAATTCCAGCGCTCTTACAAGGTATATGATATATACTCTTATGACATGTGTATTTATGTGTAGATTTTCTTTTGTTACGTACAAATAGGATGGAGGACTAGAGTGAGCTCTACATATAAGAATCAGGAAAAGTTGATTGGCCACATTATTAGTATGTTCATTGGCTACTATCAAGTTCTGTTAAATATGTTTATGTATCATCACAAAAGGTTTATAATTTGTCGGACCCTTGGATAATAGTATATTGGTCAAGGAACATAAGACTTTTTTTTGCAGCTTGAGGAAGGTTTACCCTTTATTTCCCTTTTACTTTTGTGTGATAATGTAGGAAAAAAAGAAATCAAGATGCCAACACGATTATTGATGACATATTTTAGAGAACACTTCTTGCTAGTATTTATTCGAATCCAAACCTTTCTTAGTAAGATAAAATATGCTCTCAATGCACTTAACAGATTTATTCTGATTTAAGGGGATTATACATTATTTCAGTACCTGCTCTTTTTCCTTTGCTGATAATGTGGAGGGAGAGAGAGCACACTCCCAGTTCCCTCTCCACAATGTCTTCTTATCAGCGTAGCCATCGTGCCACACACCACCCAAACATATCGACGACCCTCTGATTCGGATTTCCACTTCGTCGTCTACATGGATCCATCCGAAAAAAGAAGCAGATGAAGTACATCGGCATAGCATGTTGTCTGGTTCATTCTATATCACTAGGTGTTTGTTTTCTATTTCATGAGAGCCCCATGGGCCATGGCGATCGAGGTGCTATCCACTCCACCAATGGACAAAAGCAGCCTCACTAATACTCTAGAAAACTTAGCAGGTAAATTTTCCTAAAGAAATCAAGATAGCTAGAACAAAGTAGTGCCCCTCGACCAAATCTACCAATCAACACCTCCCTCATGTATATATACAAGGTAATGTTGTTGATTTTCTTGGTAGGAAGATCTCTTTTCCATTCATCTAGCAACTGTGGTCAAGTGGTTGTCTGCCAACCGATCCATACTCCCATAGCGTCTCACAAGGACACACACCTAATTATGCAGTATAAGATTGGTAAGAAAATCTCAGCTTTCTTTTTATCTATCATATGGCATGCTTTTAATCCTTTTGAAGGAAGCTATGCTTTCCCATATGTTATTTCTCGCATTTCAGTAATATATGTTATGTACACACCTCTGACAAATGGCTTATTATGTATGTAAATACCTGCCCACGCTGCTAGCACGTTACAACAGTTTTTTCATTATTTGCAACAATTTTGTCACTTCTTCCTTTCAATTTCAGCGCTCTTACAAGGTATATGATATATACTCTTATGACATGTTTATTTCTGTGTAGATTTTCGTTTTTTACGCACAAATAGAATGGAGGACTAGAGTGAGCTCTACATATAAGAATCAGGAAAATTTGATTGGCCAAATTATTAGTATGTTCATTGGCTACTATCAAGTTCTGTTAAATATGTTTATGTATCATCAAAAAAGGTTTATAATTTTGTCAGACCCTTGTATAATACTACATTGGTCGAGGAACATAAGACTTTTTTTTGAAGCTTGAGGAAGGTTTACCCTTTATTTCCATTTTACTTTTGTGTGATAATGCAAGAAAAAAAGAAATCCAGATGCCAACACGATTATTGCCGACATATTTTAGAGAACACTTCTTGCTGGTATTTATTTGAATCAAAACCTTTCTTAGTAAGATAAAATATGCTCTCGATGCACTTAACATGTTTATCCTGATTTAAGGGGATTATACAATATTTGAGTACCTACTCTTTTCCCTTTGCTGATAATGTGGAGGGAGAGAGAGCACACTCCCAGTTCCCTCTCCACAATGTCTTCTTATCAGCATAGCCATCATGCCACGCACCACCCAAACTTATCGACGACCCTCTGATTCGGATTTCCACTTCTTCGTCTACATGGAGCCATCCGAAAAAAGAAGCAGAGGAAGTACATCGGCATAGCAGGTCGTCTGGTTGATTCTGAAGGAAATATGCCCTGAGAGGCAATAATAAAGTTGTTATTATATATTTCTTGTATATGTAGATGTTTATTTTGCATGCTGTAATTGTATTGATAGGAAACATCAATACATGTGTGTTTAATAAACAAAAAGGGTTCCTAGTTATGCCTCTCTTATAGACTAGCTTGTTGATTAACAAGATGATCAAAGTTTCCTGATCATGGACATTGGATGTTGTTAATAACAAGGTCACAACATTTGTGAAATGATGTGATGAACATGCATCCGAAGTATAGCATTACGATCAAGTCATTATGTTTATATTGCTATAACACCATAGAAAGTATTCTTTGTCCTTACACCATGAGATCATGTTAATTGCTAACACCGGAAGAGTATCTTGATAACATCAAACGTCACACCGTAACAGGGTGACTATAAAGATGGGTTCAGTACTACGACGGTGTTATGTTGAGGCTCATTGATCAAGAGTGGAATTTGTCAATCCAGATGACGGATAGATATACTCTGGGCCCTCTCGATGATATCACATTAAGATAGCTTGCAAGCAAGTGATGTGATCACTAGAATGTTATATCACGGGAACGAGAAAAGAGTGCATGTCGGTAACGACATCAAACTAGGTATTTGGATACCGATGATCGAATCTCGGACATGTATTATATCATGAGACAAAGGGATTAAATTGCTAACGTTAAAGGTTCTCACGATCACAGAAGTCATCGTTGAATGTGCAGGAGTCAGTATGGATCTCCAGGTCCCGCTTCTGATTATTGATCTGAGAGGAGTCTCAATCATGTCTGCATTATTCGCGAACCATAGGGTGACACACTTAAGGGTTGCCGGACACCATTTAGGAGCACATATGTTCCAGACAAAAGGTTTGCAAAGCACAGGAAATGTTTCGATAGAAACCGGAATTGTTTTGGGTGAAATTGCAGAAAGTGGTTCTGCATGTAATATTGAAATGTTGCAAGGGGTTTTATGTGAATGTTTGTTAATTAAAGTAATTAACAAAATTCTGAATAAAATAAATAAAAGAGTTTTATTAAATGAGAGAGCATTAAATTTGGAGAAATTTAATGCATTTAAAGTGGAGACTTTAAAAGAGAATGTTAAGGGGCATTTTAATGTGGAGGGGTTACCACCACATGAATGGGGAGGTGAGGGGTCACCCCCCATGCGCCGGCCATGGAGAGAGGGGGCACCCCCTCCTCCTATAAAAGGCCACCCATTCCCTCCTTCATCCACACACCTCCTCGTGAAGGATCTCTCTCCCCATCTAGATATTCCCCCATGGTCTCGGATTAGCGAGATACATGTTCCCGGTGGCCTTGCGTCTGGAAGGAGTTACTGCTTCCGCTGATTCGCTGGAGCGAGGAGGTGGAGGTTGTCCGGTGGCTTGAACGTGTGTGCGAGGACGGATGCGCTGCTGATTTGCGGCGCTCGGACTTCCACACGGTCTTGAGATCGGCAAGCGTACGACTACATCAACCACGAGTTCCTACTCGTTAACAAAACTCGTTGTCTTCGAGGGTAAGTTCTCCATGGATGTATATCCACCCGTTGCTCTGTATCTTGTAGATAGATCTTGGCGTATATTTCTCATCGTAGGAAATTTTTTGTTTTCTATGCTGCGGAACCAACAGTGGTATCAGAGCCTGATCTATGCGTAGGTGCTTTGCACAGGTAGTACACATATGTTTATATGTGGGCGATGATGATCATGTTATTGCATATTCTATGTACTTTGGATATTGGTGGCATAGTGGGATGAAGCGGCCCGGACCAACCTTACATGTCATCGTACATGAGACCGGTTCCACGACTGACATGCAACTTGTTTTGCATAAGTGGCTGGCGGGTGTCTGTCTCTCCTACTATAGTCAATATCTCATTTACAACGATTTGCTAATAACTTGGTTATCCTCGTTGTGGTTCATGTTGGTAGGTAGGACCGGTTCTATCTCTGAAAGCCCTAAGCCACGTAAAACTTGCAATTGATAAATTAGAGGCGTCTAGTTTAGATCGTTGCTGGGCTAGTGTCTTGATATGGTATTGTTGTAAGTAGATGTATGATAGATACTCTTACAACTGACTTAACGTGTAAGTTCCATAGACCTTGGCCTTACACACAAAGGAATGATAGAGATCATACCACGATGCAAATGATAGAGATCAAATGCATGGACCATATCACCTCACTTCACACATTAGATGTTAGCATCTTATATTGCTAGTTTGGCGCTTTTGGTAGCATTATAAGATGATCCCTCATTTAGATATCAAGATAAAATGTGTTCTTCCTTAAGTATGCACCGTTTTGTGGATCATGTTTTGAGGCATCACGTGATGATCGGGTGTTCTCGACTCTACGCTTTCATACAACGGGTGTAAGACAGTTTTACACACGCGAATACTAAGGTTCTTACTTAACGAGCCTAGCATGTACAGACATGGCCTCGGAACACGGACCGAAAGGTTAAGCATGAGTCATGTAGTTGATATGATTCCTATATAGATACTCGCCTTTGAAGCTACACCGACTCACGTGATGATCGGACTTGGTGTAGTGGATTTGGTTCATGTAATCACCAAAAGGACACGAGGGATGTCGTTTTTGAGTGGGAGTTCATTAGTAATTTGGATTAGTTGAACTCAATCTATCATAAACTTAGTCTAAATATATTTTACAAATTCTGTTGTAGATGGCACCACCTGCTTTTAATTTCAATGTGTTCATGGAGAAAGAGAAGCTTGCTGCGAATGGTAGCAACTTCACCAACTGGGCTATGAATTTGAGGATTCTCCTCACTGCTGCACAAAAACAATATGTGCTAGAGGCGCCGCTAGGCCCCCCACCAGCTCCTGATGCCCCTGACGAGGAAAAGAACGTCTATATAACTCGTCAGGAGGACCACAACTTAGTTCATTGCGGCATACTGTATGGGCTAGAACCAGAACTTTGAAAATGTTTTGAAAATGGCAATGCCTTTGATACCATGGGAGAATTGAAAATGATTTTCGATACCCATGCTGCCGTAGAGAGTTATAATGCTTCTGAAAAGTTCTTTAGCTGCATGATGGAAGAGAACAGCTCTGTTAGTGAGCACATACTCAAAATGTCTAGGTATGCCGATAAGCTTGTGTCCTTGGGAATAACGATTCCCACTGACTTAGGCATACATCGTGTTCTCCAATATCTGCCACCTAGCTACAAGAGCTTCGTGATGAACTATAATATGCAGGGCATGAAGAAGTCTCTTCCCGAGCTTCCATCAATGCTTAAGACAACATAAGTGGAGATTAGGAAAGAACATCAAGTGTTGATGATCAATAAGACCACTAGTTTCAAGAAGGACAAGAAAGGCAAGCAGAAGGGAAAGAAGGGCGGCAAATCTGTTGCCGCGCCTGAAAAGAAACCCTGAGCTGGCCCTAAGTCTGACACCGAGTGCTACTATTGCAAGGGGACTGGCCATTGGAAGCGCAACTGCCCCAAGTATTTGGCAGACAAAAAGGCCGGCAAGGCAAACAAAGGTATATGTGATATACATGTTATTGATGTGTACTTGACTAGTACTCGCAGTAGCACCTGGGTATTTGATACGGGATCGGATGCTAATATATGTAACTCGGTTCAGGGGCTGTGGAACAAGCGACAACTAGCAAGGGATGAGGTCACGATGCGGGTCGGCAATGGATCAAGAGTTGATGTGATCGCCGTCGGAACGCTGCCTCTCCATATGCCGTCGGGATTAGTTATAAACCTGAATAATTGTTATTTGGTGCCTGCACTGAGCATGAACATTGTATCCGGATCATGTTTGATGAAAAGTGGTTATTCGTTTAAATCTGAAAACAATGGTTGTTCAATTTATATGAATAATATCTTTTATGGTCATGCACCTGTGTTGAATGGTTTATTTCTATTGGATCTCAATAGAAGTATTACGCATATTCATAATGTTGATGCTAAAAGGATTAAACTTGATAATGATATATCTGCATATATGTGGCACTGCCGTCTAGGTCATATTGGCGTTAAACGCATGAAGAAACTCCATTCTGATGGACTTTTGGAATCACTTGATTTTGAATCATTTGATACATGTGAGCCATGCCTTATGGGCAAGATGACTAGAACGCCGTTTTCCGGTTCAATGGAACGGGTGACAGATTTATTGGAATCATACATACTGATGTGTGTTGGCCAATGAGTGTGTCGGCGCGAGGTGGATTTCGTTATTTTGTTACTTTCACTAATGATTTGAGTAGATACGGGTATATCTATTTGATGAAACACAAGTCTAAAACTTTTGAAAAGTTCAAAGAATTTCAGAATGAAGTGGAAAATCATCGTAATAGAAAGATCAAATTTCTACGGTCTGACCGTGGAGGAGAGTATCTTAGATACGAGTTTAGCACACACATGAAAGAGTGTGGAATAGTTTCACAACTCACGCCTGCCGGAACACCACAACGTAATGGTGTGTCAGAACGTCGTAATCATACTTTATTGGATATGGTTCGATCTATGATGTCTCTGACTGACTTGCCACTGTCATTTTGGGGTTATGCACTGGATACCGCTACATTCACTTTAAATAGGGCACCATTTAAATCCATTGAAAAGACACCGTATGAATTATGGTTTGGAAACAAACCTAAGCTGTCACTTCTTAAAGTTTGGGGATGTGATGTTTATGTGAAGAAACTTCAACCGGATAAACTCGAACCCAAAGCGGAAAAATGCGTCTTCATAGGATACCCTAAGGAAACGATTGGGTATACCTTCTATCACAGATCTGAGGGCAAGGTCTTTGTTGCCAAGAATGGATCCTTTCTTGAGAAGGAGTTTCTCGCGAAAGGTGTTAGTAGTCGGAAGGTAGAACTCGAAGAGGTTATTGAAACTTCTCTTCATGAAATGGTGAGTAGCGCAGCACCGGAAGTTGTTTCGGGGTTGACTTCACCTAATGAAGAGAGAGCTAATGATATTGATCATGAAACTCCGAAAGAGGACACTACCGAACCTCGCAGGTCAAGCAGGACACGTGCAGCTCCTGAACTGTACGGCAATCCGGTTATGAATTTCATGATTGATGAAATAGATGACCTGCGACGTATGAAGAAGCGATGATTAGCCCTGATTCCAACAAATGTCTAGAAGCCATGAAATCCGAGATGGAATCCATGTACGAAAACCAGGTTTGGACCTTGGTGGACTTACCTCACGATCGGAAGGCCGTTGAGAATAAATGGAATTTCAAAAGAAAAACTGATGCTGATGGTAATGTAACCATCTATAAGGCTCGACTTGTCGCAAAGGGGTTTCGACAAATTCAAGGAGTTGACTACGATGAGACATTCTCTCCCGTAGCGATGCTTAAGTCGGTTAGGATTACGTTAGCAATTGTTGCATATTTCGATTATGAAATATGGTAGATGGATGTCAAAACTGTGTTCCTTAATGGTAATATTGAAGAAGAGTTGTATATGATACAACCAAAGGGTTTTGTCGATCCTAAGGATGCTAATAAGGTGTGCAAACTTCAGCGATCCACCTATGGACTAAAGCAAGCATCCCGGAGTTGGAATCTCCGCTTTGATGAGGTGATCAAAGAGTTTGGATTTGTCCAAACTTATGGAGAGGCTTGTATTTACAAGAAAGTGAGTGGGAGCAATGTGGCATTTCTGATATTATATGTGGATGACATATTATTGATTGGAAATGATATAGATCTTTTAAACAGTGTTAAAAGTTATCTAAACAGCAAAATTTCGATGAAGGACCTTGGTGAAGCTTCATATATATTAGGCATTAAAATCTATAGAGATAGATCAAGACGCCTAATTGGGCTATCGCAGAGTACATACCTTGATAAGATATTAAAGAAGTTTAATATGGACGAAAGTAAGAAGGGGTTCTTACCTATGTTGCAAGGCAAGACATTGAGTAAGACTCAAAGTCCGGCTACGGCGGAAGAAAGAGAGATGATGGATAAGATCCCCTATGCCTCGGCCATAGGCTCTATTATGTATGCCATGCTATGTACAAGACCAGATGTGGCACATGCTATTAGTTTGACTAGTAGGTACCAATCTGATCCAGGTTCGGAACACTAGATAGCGGTAAAGAACATCCTCAAGTACTTGAGAAGAACTAAGGATATGTTTCTTATATACGGAGGTGAAGAAGAGCTAGTCGCTAAGTGTTATGTCGATGCTAGCTTTGACACCGATCTGGATGACTCTAAGTCTCAATCCGGATACGTATTTCTCTTGAACGGAGCAACAGTTAGTTGGAGGAGTTCCAAACAACCTGTGGTGGCTGGATCAACAATAGGGGCGGAATATGTTGCTGCTTCAGAAGCGGCGCAGGAGGCAGTTTGGATGAAAGAGTTCATTACAAAACTGGGTGTGGTTCCCAGTGTGTTGGACCCGATGGTGATCTATTGTGACAACAATGGAGCCATAGCCAACGCAAAGGAACCAAGGTCTCACAAGAATTCCAAACATATTAAGCGCCGGTTTCACTCAATCCGCGAGCATGTCAAGGATGGAGATATAAAGATTTGTAAAGTCCACACGGACCTAAATGTAGCAGATCCGTTGACTAAAGTACTCCCTAGGGCAAAACATGATCAACACCAGAACTCCATGGGTGTTAGATTTATCACTATGTGAACTAGATTATTGTCTCTAGTGCAAGTGGGAGACTGAAGGAAATATGCCCTGAGAGGCAATAATAATGTTGTTATTATATATTTCTTGTATATGATAGATGTTTATTTTGCATGCTATAATTGTATTGATAGGAAACATCAATAGATGTGTGTTTAATAAACAAAAAGGGTTCCTAGTTATGCCTCTCTTATAGACTAGCTTGTTGATTAACAAGATGATCAAAGTTTCCTGATCATGGACATTGGATGTTGTTAATAACAAGGTCACAGCATTTGTGAAATGATGTGATGAACATTCATCCAAAGTATAGCATTACGATCAAGTCATTATGTTTATATTGCTATAACATCATACAAAGTAGTCTTAGTCCTTAGACCATGAGATCATGTTATTTGCTAACACCGGAAGAGTATCTTGATAACATCAAACGTCACACCGTAACAGGGTGACTATAAAGATGGGTTCAGTACTACGAAGGTGTTATGTTGAGGCTCATGGATCAAGAGTGGAATTTGTCAATCCAGATGACAGATAGATATACTCTGGGACCTCTCGATGATATCACATTAAGATAGCTTGCAAGCAAGTGAGGTGATCACTAGAATGTTATATCACGGGAACGAGAAAAGAGTGCATGTCGGTAACGAGATCAAACTAGGTATTTGGATACCGATGATCGAATCTCGGACATGTATTATATCATGAGACAAAGGGATTAAATTGCTAATGTTAAAGGTTCTCACGATCACAGAAGTCATCGTTGAATGTGCAGGAGTCAGTATGGATCTCCAGGTCCCGCTTCTGATTATTGATCTGAGAGGAGTCTCAATCATGTCTGCATTAGTCGCGAACCGTAGGGTGACACACTTAAGGGTTGCCGAACACCATTTAGGAGCACATATGTTCCAGACAAAAGGTTTGCAAAGCGCAGGAAATGTTTCGATAGAAACAGGAATTGTTTCGATAGAAACCGGAATTGTTTCGGGTGAAATTGCAGAAAGTGGTTCTGCATGTAATATTGAAATGTTGCAAGGGGTTTTATGTGAATGTTTGTTAATTAAAGTAATTAACAAAATTCTGAATAAAATAAATAAAAGAGTTTTATTAAATGAGACAGCATTAAATTTAGAGAGAAATTTAATGCATTTAAAGTGGAGACTTTAAAAGAGAATGTTAAGGGGCATTTTAATGTGGAGGGGTAACCACCACATGAATGGGGAGGTGAGGGGTCACCCCCCCATGCGCCGGCCATGGAGAGAGGGGGCACCCCCTCCTCCTATAAAAGGCCACCCATTCCCTACTTCATCCACACACCTTCTCGTGAAGGATCTCTCTCCCCCTCTAGATATTCCCCCATGGTCTCGGATTAGCGAGATACATGTTCCCGGTAGCCTTGCGTCTGGAAGGAGTTACTGCTTCCGCTGATTCGCTGGAGCAAGGAGGTGGAGGTTGTCCGGTGGCTTGAACATGTGTGCGAGGACGGATGCGCTGCTGATTTGCGGCGCTCGGACTTCCACACGATCTTGAGATCGGCAAGCGTACGACTACATCAACCACAAGTTCCTACTCGTTAACAAAACTCGTTGTCTTCGAGGGTAAGTTCTCCATGGATGTATGTCCACCGGTTGCTTTGTATCTAGTAGATAGATCTTGGCGTATAGTTCTCATCATAGCAAATTTTTTTGTTTTCTATGCTGCGGAACCAACAGATTCTATATCACTAGGTGTTTGTTTTCTAATTCGTCAGAGCCCCATGGGCCATGGCGATCGAGGTGCTATCCACTCCACCAATGGACAAAAGCAGCCTCACTAATTCTCTTGAAAACTTAGCAGGTAAATTTTCCTAAAGAAATCAAGATAGCTAGAACCAGGTAGTGCCCCTCGACCAAATCTACCAATCAACGCCTCCCTCATGTATATATACAAAGTACTATTGTTGATTTTCTTGGTAGGAAGACCTCTTTTCCATTCATCCACCAACTGTGGTCAAGTGGTTCTCTGCCAACCGATCCATACTCCCATAGCGTCTCACAAGGACACACACCTAATAATGAAATATAAGATTCGTAAGAAAATCTCAGCTTTCTTTTTATCTATCATATGGCATGATTTTAATCCTTTTGAAGGAAGCTATGCTTTCCCATATGTTAGTTCTCGCATTTCAGTAATATATGTTATGTACACACCTCTGACAAATGTCTTATTATGTATGTAAATACCTGTCCACGCTGCTAGCACGTTACAACCGTTTTTTCATTATTTGCAACAATTTCGTCACTTCTTCCTTTCAATTTCAGCGCTCTTCCAAGGTATATGATATATACTCTTATGACATGTGTATTTCGTGTAGGTTTTTGTTTGTTACGTACAAATATGATGGAGGACTAGAGTGAGCTCTACATATAAGAATCAGGAAAATTTAATTGGCCATTGGCTACTATCAAGTTCTGTTAAATATGTTTATGTATCATCACAAAAAGGTTTATAATTTTGTCGGACCCTTGGATAATAGTATATTGGTCAAGAAACATAAGACTTTTTTTTGCAGCTTGAGGAAGGTTTACCCTTTATTTCCCTTTTACTTTTGTGTGATAATGAAGGAAAAAAAGAAATGAAGATGCCAACATGATTATTGATGACATATTTTAGAGAACACTTCTTGCTAGTATTTATTTGAATCCAAACCTTTCTTAGTAAGATAAAATATGCTCTCAATGCACTTAACAGATTTATTCTGATTTAAGGGGATAATACAATATTTCAGTACCTGCTCTTTTTCCTTTGCTGATAATGTGGAGGGAGAGAGAGCACACTCCCAGTTCCCTCTCCACAATGTCTTCTTATCAGCGTAGCCATCGTGCCACACACCACCCAAACATATCGATGACCCTCTGATTCGGATTTCCACTTCGTCGTCTACATGGAGCCATCCGAAAAAAGAAGCAGAGGAAGTACATCGGCATAGCAGGTCGTCTGGTTGATTCTATAGCACTAGGTGTTTGTTTTCTATTTCGAGAGAGCCCCATGGGCCATGGCGATCGAGGTGCTATCCACTCCACCAATGGACAAAAGCTGCCTCACTAATTCTCTTGAAAACTTAGAAGGTAAATTTTCATAAAGAAATCAAGATAGCTAGAACCAAGTAGTGCCCCTCGACCAAATCTACCAATCAACGCCTCCCTCATGTATATATACAAAGTAATGTTGTTGATTTTCTTGGTAGGAAGATCTATTTTCCATTCATCCAGCAACTGTGGTCAAGTGGTTGTCTGCCAACCGATCCATACTCCCATATCGTCTCACAAGGACACACACCAAATTATGCAGTATAAGATTGGTAAGAAAATCTCAGCTTTCTTTTTATCTATCATATGGCATGCTTTTAATCCTTTTGAAGGAAGCTATGCTTTCCCATATGTTAGTTCTCGCATTTCAGTAATATATGTTATGTACACACCTCTGACAAATGGCTTATTATGTATGTAAATACCTGCCCACGCTGCTAGCACGTTACAACAGTTTTTTCATTATTTGCAACAATTTCGTCACTTCTTCCTTTCCATTTCAGCGCTCTTACAAGGTATATGATATATACTCTTATGACATGTGTATTTCTGTGTAGATTTTCGTTTGTACGCACAAATAGGATGGAGGACTAGAGTGAGCTCTACATATAAGAATCAGGAAAATTTGATTGGCCAATATATTAGTATGTTCATTGGTTACTATCAAGTTCTGTTAAATATGTTTATGTATCATCAAAAAAGGTTTATAATTTTGTCAGACCCTTGGATAATAGTACAATGGTCGAGGAACATAAGACTTTTTTTGCAGCTTGAGGAAGGTTTACCCTTTCTT
Organism: Avena eriantha; assembly: GCA_910589775.1. Taxonomy (NCBI): domain Eukaryota; kingdom Viridiplantae; phylum Streptophyta; class Magnoliopsida; order Poales; family Poaceae; genus Avena; species Avena eriantha. The sequence continues at coordinate 480,028,095 of OU342745.1, forward strand.
CCTCTATTACTTTTGTGTGATAATGAAGGAAAAAAAGAAATCAAGATGCCAACACGATTATTGCCGACATATTTTACAGAACACTTCTTGCTGGTATTTATTTGAATCCAAACCTTTCTTAGTAAGTTAAAATATGCTCTCGATGCACTTAACATATTTATCCTGATTTAAGGGGATTATACAATATTTCAGGACCTGCTCTTTTCCCTTTGTTGATAATGTGGAGGGAGGGAGAGCACACTCCCAGTTCCCTCTCCACAATGTCTTCTTATCAGCGTAGCCATCATGCCACACACCACCCAAACATATCGACGACCCTCTGATTCGGATTTCCACTTCTTCGTCTACATGGAGCCATCCGGAAAAAGAAGCAGAGGAAGTACATCGGCATAGCAGGTCGTCTGGTTGATTCTATATCACTAGGTGTTTGTTTTCTATTTCGTCAGAGCCCCATGGGCCATGGCGATCGAGGTGCCATCCACTCCACCAATGGACAAAAGCAGCCTCACTAATTCTCTTGAAAACTTAGCAGGTAAATTTTCCTAATGAAATGAAGATAGCTAGAATCAAGTAGTGCCCCTCGACCAAATCTACCAATCAACGCCTCCCTTATGTATATATACAAAGTAATGTTGTTGATTTTCTTGGTAGAAAGATCTCTTTTCCATTCATCCAACAACTGTGGTCAAGAAGTTTTCTCCCAACCGATCCATACTCCCATAGCGTCTCACAAGGTCACACACCTAATTATGCAGTATAAGATTGGTAAGAAAATCTCAGCTTTCTTTTTATCTATCATATGGCATACTTTTAATCCTTTTGAAGGAAGCTATGCTTTCCCATATGTTAGTTCTGGCATTTCAGTAATATATGTTATGTACACACCTCTAAGAAATGGCTTATTACTGATGTAAATACCTGCCCACGCTGCTAGCACGTTACAACCGGTTTTTTCATTATTTGCAACAATTTTGTCACTTCTTACTTTCAATTTCAGCGCTCTTACAAGGTATATGATATATACTCTTATGACATGTGTATTTATGTGTAGATTTTCTTTTGTTACGTACAAATAGGATGGAGGACTAGAGTGAGCTCTACATATAAGAATCAGGAAAATTTGATTGGCCACATTATTAGTATGTTCATTGGCTACTATCAAGTTCTGTTAAATATGTTTATGTATCATCACAAAAGGTTTATAATTTTGTCGGACCCTTGGATAATAGTATATTGGTCGAGGAACATAAGACATTTTTTGCAGCTTGAGGAAGGTTTACCCTTTATTTCCCTTTTACTTTTGTGTGATAATGCAGGAAAAAAAGAAATCAAGATGCCAACACGATTATTGATGACATATTTTAGAGAACACTTCTTGCTAGTATTTATTCGAATCCAAACCTTTCTTAGTAAGATAAAATATGCTCTCAATGCACTTAACAGATTTATTCTTATTTAAGGGGATTATACAATATTTCAGTACCTGCTCTTTTCCCTTTGCTGATAATGTGGAGGGAGAGAGAGCACACTCCCAGTTCCCTCTCCACAATGTCTTCTTATCAGCGTAGCCATCGTGCCACACACCACCCAAACATATCGACGACCCTCTGATTCGGATTTCCACTTCGTCGTCTACATGGAGCCATCCGAAAAAAGAAGCAGAGGAAGTACATCGGCATAGCAGGCCGTCTGGTTGATTCTATATCACTAGGTGTTTGTTTTTTATATTTCGTGAGAGCCCCATGGGCCATGGCGATTGAGGTGCTATCCAACCCACCAATGGACAAAAGCAGCCTCACTAATTCTCTTGAAAACTTAGCAGGTAAATTTCCTAAAGAAATCAAGATAGCTAGAATCAAGTAGTGCCCCTCGACCAAATCTACCAATCAACGCCTCCCTCATGTATATATACAAAGTAATGTTGTTGATTTTCTTGGCAGAAAGATCTCTTTTCCATTCATCCAGCAACTTTGGTCAAGTGGTTGTCTGCCAACCGATCCATACTCCCATAGCGTCTCACAAGGACACACACCTAATTATGCAGTATAAGATTGGTAAGAAAATCTCAGCTTTCTTTTTATCTATCATATGGCACGATTTTAATCCTTTTGAAGGAAGCTATGCTTTCCCATATGTTAGTTCTCGCATTTCAGTAATATATGTTATGTACACACCTCTGACAAATGGCTTATTATGTATGTAAATACCTGCCCACGCTGCTAGCACGTTACAACAGTTTTTTCATTATTTGCAGCAATTTCGTCACTTCTTCCTTTCAATTTCAGCGCTCTTACAAGGTATATGATATATACTCTTATGACATGTGTATTTCTGTGTAGGTTTTTGTTTGTTACGTACAAATAGGATGGAGGACTAGAGTGAGCTCTACATATAAGAATCAGGAAAATTTGATTGGCCAAATTATTAGTATGTTCATTGGCTGCTATCATGTTCTGTTAAATATGTTTATGTATCATCACAAAAGGTTTATAATTTTGTCGGACCCTTGGGGAATAGTACAATGGTCGAGGAACATAAGACTTTTTTTTGCAGCTTGAGGAAGGTTTACCCTTTCTTTCCCTTTTACTTTTGTGTGATAATGCAGGAAAAACAGAAATCAAGATGCCAACACGATTATTGATGACATATTTTAGAGAACACTTCTTGCTAGTATTTATTTGAATCCAAACCTTTCTTAGTAAGATAAAATATGCTCTCAAAGCACTTAACAGATTTATTCTGATTTAAGGGGATTATACAATATTTCAGTACCTGCTCTTTTTCCTTTGCTGATAATGTGGAGGAAGACAGAGCACACTCCAAGTTCCCTCTCCACAATGTCTTCTTATCAGCGCAGCCATCGTGCCACACACCACCCAAACATATCGACGACCCTCTGATTCGGATTTCCACTTCGTCGTCTACATGGAGCCATCCGGAAAAAGAAGCAGAGGAAGTACATCGGCATAGCATGTCGTCTGGTTGATTCTATATCACTAGGTGTTTGTTTTCTATTTCGTCAGAGCCCCATGGGCATGGCGATCGAGGTGCTATCCACTCCACCAATGGACAAAAGCAGCCTCACTAATTCTCTTGAAACTTAGCAGGTAAATTTTCCTAAAGAAATCAAGATAGCTAGAACCAAGTAGTGCCCCTCGACCAAATATACCAATCAACGCCTCCCTCATGTATATATACAAAGTAATGTTGTTGATTTTCTTGGTAGGAAGATCTCTTTTCCATTTATCCAGCAACTGTGGTCAAGTGGTTGTCTGCCAACCGATCCATACTCCCATAGCGCCTCACAAGGACACACACCTAATTATGCAGTATAAGATTGGTAAGAAAATCTCAGCTTTCTTTTTATCTATCATATGGCATGCTTTTAATCCTTTTGAAGGAACCTATGCTTTCCCATATGTTAGTTCTCGCATTTCAGTAATATATGTTATGTACACACCTCTGACAAATGGGTTATTATGTATGTAAATACATGCCCACGCTGCTAGCACGTTACAACAGTTTTTTCATTATTTGCAACAATTTCGTCACTTCTTCCTTTCCAGTTCAGCGCTCTTACAAGGTATATGATATGTACTCTTATGACATGTGTATTTCTGTGTAGATTTTCGTTTGTTACGCACAAATAGGATGGAGGACTAGAGTGAGCCCTACATATAAGAATCAGGAAAATTTGATTGGCCAATATATTAGTATGTTCATTGGCTACTATCAAGTTCTGTTAAATATGTTTATGTATCATCAAAAAAGGTTTATAATTTTGTCAGACCCTTGGATAATAGTACAATGGTCGAGGAACATAAGACTTTTTTTGCAGCTTGAGGAAGGTTTACCCTTTCTTTCTCTTTTACTTTTGTGTGATAATGCAGGAAAAAAAGAAATCAAGATGCCAACACGATTATTGCCGACATATTTTACAGAACACTTCTTGCTGGTATTTATTTGAATCCAAACCTTTCTTAGTAAGATAAAATATGCTCTCGATGCACTTAACATATTTATCCTGATTTAAGGGGATTATACAATATTTCAGGACCTGCTCTTTTCCCTTTGTTGATAATGTGGAGGGAGGGAGAGCACACTCCCAGTTCCCTCCCAACAATGTCTTCTTATCAGCGTAGCCATCATGCCACACACCACCCAAACATATCGACGACCCTCTGATTCGGATTTCCACTTCTTCGTCTACATGGAGCCATCCGGAAAAATAAGCAGAGGAAGTACATCGGCATAGCAGGTCGTCTGGTTGATTCTATATCACTAGGTGTTTGTTTTCTATTTCGTCAGAGCCCCATGGGCCATGGCGATCGAGGTGCTATCCACTCCACCAATGGACAAAAGCAGCCTCACTAATTCTCTTGAAAACTTAGCAGGTAAATTTTCCTAATGAAATGAAGATAGCTAGAATCAAGTAGTGCCCCTCGACCAAATCTACCAATCAACGCGTCCCTTATGTATATATACAAAGTAATGTTGTTGATTTTCTTGGTAGAAAGATCTCTTTTCCATTCATCCAACAACTGTGGTCAAGAAGTTTTCTCCCAACCGATCCATACTCCCATAGCGTCTCACAAGGTCACACACCTAATTATGCAATATAAGATTGGTAAGAAAATCTCAGCTTTCTTTTTATCTATCATATGGCATACTTTTAATCCTTTTGAAGGAAGCTATGCTTTCCCATATGTTAGTTCTGGCATTTCAGTAATATATGTTATGTACACACCTCTAAGAAATGGCTTATTACTGATGTAAATACATGCCCACGCTGCTAGCACGTTACAACCGTTTTTTTCATTATTTGCAACAATTTTGTCACTTCTTACTTTCAATTTCAGCGCTCTTACAAGGTATATGATATATACTCTTATGACATGTGTATTTATGTGTAGATTTTATTTTGTTACGTACAAATAGGATGGAGGACTAGAGTGAGCTCTACATATAAGAATCAGGAAAAGTTGATTGGCCACATTATTAGTATGTTCATTGGCTACTATCAAGTTCTGTTAAATATGTTTATGTATCATCACAAAAGGTTTATAATTTTGTCGGACCCTTGGATAATAGTATATTGGTGGAGGAACATAAGGCATTTTTTTGCAGCTTGAGGAAGGTTTACCCTTTATTTCCCTTTTACTTTTGTGTGATAATGCAGGAAAAAAAATAAAGATGCCAACACGATTATTGATGACATATTTTAGAGAATACTTCTTGCTAGTATTTATTTGAATCCAAACCTTTCTTAGTAAGATAAAATATGCTCTCAATGCACTTAATAGATTTATTCTGATTTAAGGGGATTATACAATATTTCAGTACCTGCTCTTTTCCCTTTGCTGATAATGTGGAGGGAGAGAGAGCACACTCCCAGTTCCCTCTCCACAATGTCTTCTTATCAGCGTAGCCATCATCCCACACACCACCCAAACATATCGACGACCCTCTGATTCGGATTTCCACTTCGTCGTCTACATGGAGCCATCCGAAAAAAGAAGCAGAGGAAGTATATCGGCATAGTAGGTCGTCAGGTTGATTCTATGTCACTAGGTGTTTGTTTTCTATTTCGTGAGAGCCCCATGGGCCATGGCGATCGAGGTGCTATCCACTCCACCAATGGACAAAAGCTGCCTCACTAATTCTCTTGAAAACATAGCAGGTAAATTTTCCTAAAGCAATCAAGATAGCTAGAACCAAGTAGTGCCCCTCGACCAAATCTACCAATCAACGCCTCCCTCATGTATATATAGAAAGTAATGTTGTTGATTTTCTTGGTGGGAAGATATCTTTTCCATTCATCCAGCAACTGTGGTCAAGTGGTTGTCTGCCAACCGATCCATACTCCCGTAGCGTCTCACAAGGACACACACCTAATTATGCAGTATAAGATTGGTAAGAAAATCTCAGCTTTCTTTTTATCTATCATATGGCATGCTTTTAATCCTTTTGAAAGAAGCTATGCTTTCCCATATGTTAGTTCTCGCATTTCAGTAATATATGTTATGTACACACCTCTGACAAATGGCTTATTATGTATGTAAATACCTGCCCACGTTGCTAGCACGTTACAACAGTTTTTTCATTATTTGCAACAATTTCGTCACTTCTTCCTTTCAATTTGAGCGCTCTTACAAGGTATATGATATATACTCTTATGACATGTGTATTTCTGTGTAGATTTTTGTTTGTTACGCACAAATAGGATGGAGGACTAGAGTGAGCTCTACATATAAGAATCAGGAAAAGTTGATTGGCCAAAATATTAGTATGTTCATTGGCTACTATCAAGTTCTGTTAAATATATTTATGTATCATCAAAAAAGGTTAATAATTTTTTTAGACCATTGGATAATAGTACAATGGTCGAGGAACATAAGTCTTTTTTTTGCAGCTTGAGGAAGGTTTACCCTTTCTTTCTCTTTTACTTTTGTGTGATAATGCAGGAAAAAAGAAATCTAGATGCCAACACGATTATTGCCGACATATTTTACAGAACACTTCTTGCTGGTATTTATTTGAACCCAAACCTTTCTTAGTAAGATAAAATATGCTCTCGATGCACTTAACATATTTATCCTGATTTAAGGGGATTATACAATATTTCAGTACCTGCTCTTTTCCCTTTGCTGATAATGTGGAGGGAGAGAGAGCACACTCCCAGTTCCCTCTCCACAATGTCTTCTTATCAGCGTAGCCATCATGCCACACACCACCCAAACATATCGACGACCCTCTGATTCGGATTTCCACTTCTTCGTCTACATGGAGCCATCCGGAAAAAGAAGCAGAGGAAGTACATCGGCATAGCAGGTCGTCTGGTTGATTCTATATCACTAGGTGTTTGTTTTCTATTTCGTCAGAGCCCCATGGGCCATGGCGATCGAGGTGCTATCCACTCCACCAATGGACAAAAGCAGCCTCACTAATTCTCTTGAAACTTAGCAGGTAAATTTTCCTAATGAAATCAAGATAGCTAGAATCAAGTAGTGCCCCTCGACCAAATCTACCAATCAACGCCTCCCTTATGTATATATACAAAGTAATGTTGTTGATTTTCTTGGTAGGAAGATGTCTTTTCCATTCATCCAACAACTGTGGTCAAGAAGTTGTCTGCCAACCGATCCATACTCCCATAGCGTCTCACAAGGTCACACACCTAATTATGCAGTATAAGATTGGTAAGAAAATCTTAGCTTTCTTTTTATCTATCATATGGCATACTTTTAATCCTTTTGAAGGAAGCTATGCTTTCCCATATGTTAGTTCTGGCATTTAGTAATATATGTTATGTACACACCGCTAAGAAATGGCTTATTATTGATGTAAATACCTGCCCATGCTGCTAGCACGTTACAACAGTTTTTTTCATTATTTGTAACAATTTTGTCACTTCTTACTTTCAATTTGAGCGCTCTTACAAGGTATATGATATATACTCTTATGACATGTGTATTTATGTGTATCTTTTCTTTTGTTACGTACAAATAGGATGGAGGACTAGAGTGAGCTCTACATATAAGAATCAGGAAAATTTGATTGGCCACATTATTAGTATGTTCATTGGCAACTATCAAGTTCTGTTAAATATGTTTATGTATCATCACAAAAGGTTTATAATTTTGTCGGACCCTTGGATAATAGTATATTGGTCGAGGAACATAAGACATTTTTTTGCAGCTTGAGGAAGGTTTACCCTTTATTTCCCTTTTACTTTTGTGTGATAATGTAGGAAAAATAAAACATAAAGATACCAACACGATTATTGATGACATATTTTAGAGAACACTTCTTGCTAGTATTTATTTGAATCCAAACATTTCTTAGTAAGATAAAATATGCTCTCAATGCACTTAACAGATTTATTCTGATTTAAGGGGATTATACAATATTTCAGTACCTGCTCTTTTCCCTTTGCTGATAATGTGGAGGGAGAGAGAGCACACTCCCAGTTCCCTCTCCACAATGTCTTCTTATCAGCGTAGCGATCGTGCCACACACCACCCAAACATATCGACGACCCTCTGATTCGGATTTCCACTTCGTCGTCTACATGGAGCCATACGAAAAAAGAAGCAGAAGAAGTACATCGGCATAGGAGGTCGTCTGGTTGATTCTATGTCACTAGGTGTTTCTTTTCTATTTCGTGAGAGCCCAATGGGCCATGGCGATCGAGGTGCTATCCACTCCTCCCTCATGTATATATACAAAGTAATGTTGTTGATTTTCTTGGTAGGAAGATCTCTTTTCCATTCATCCAGCAACTGTGGTCAAGTGGTTGTCTGCCAACCGATCGATACTCCCATAGCGTCTCACAAGGACACACACCTAATTATGCAGTATAAGATTGGTAAGAAAATCTCAGCTTTCTTTTTATCTATCATATGGCATGCTTTTAATCCTTTTGAAGGAAGCTATGCTTTCCCATATGTTAGTTCTCGCATTTCAGTAATATATGTTATGTACACACCTCTGACAAATGGCTTATTATGTATGTAAATACCTGCCCACGTTGCTAGCATGTTACAACAGTTTTTTCATTATTTGCAACAATTTCGTCACTTCTTCCTTTCCATTTCAGCGCTCTTACAAGGTATATGATATATACTCTTATGACATGTGTATTTCTGTGTAGATTTTTGTTTGTTACGCACAAATAGGATGGAGGACTAGAGTGAGCTCTACATATAAGAATCAGGAAAATTTGATTGGCCAAAATATTAGTATGTTCATTGGCTACTATCAAGTTCTGTTAAATATGTTTATGTATCATCAAAAAAGGTTTATAATTTTGTCAGACCCTTGGATAATACTACAATGGTCGAGGAACATAAGTCTTTTTTTTTGCAGCTTGAGGAAGGTTTACCCTTTCTTTCCCTTTTACTTTTGTGTGATAATGCAGGAAAAAAAGAAATCAAGATGCCACCACGATTATTGCCGACATATTTTAGAGAACACTTCTTGCTGGTATTTATTTGAATCCAAATCTTTCTTAGTAAGATAAAATATGCTCTCGATGCACTTAACATATTTATCCTGATTTAAGGGGATTATACAATATTTCAGTACCTGCTCTTTTCCCTTTGCTGATAATGTGGAGGGAGAGAGAGCACACTCCCAGTTTCCTCTCCACAATGTCTTCTTATCAGCGTAGCCATCATGCCACACACCACCCAAACATATCGACGACCCTCTGATTCGGATTTCCACTTCTTTGTCTACATGGAGCCATCCGGAAAAAGAAGCAGAGGAAGGACATCGGCATAGCAGGTCGTCTGGTTGATTCTACATCACTAGGTGTTTGTTCTCTATTTCGTCAGAGCCCCATGGGCCATGGCGATCGAGGTGCTATCCACTCCACCAATGGACAAAAGCAGCCTCACTAATTCTCTTGAAAACTTAGCAGGTAAATTTTCCTAATGAAATCAAGATAGCTAGAATTAAGTAGTGCCCCTCGACCAAATCTACCAATCAACGCCTCCCTTATGTATATATAAAAAGTAATGTTGTTGATTTTCTTGGTAGGAAGATCTCTTTTCCATTCATCCAACAACTGTGGTCAAGAAGTTGTCTGCCGACCGATCCATACTCCCATAGCGTCTCACAAGGGCACACACCTAATTATGCAGTATAAGATTGGTAAGAAAATCTTAGCTTTCTTTTTATCTATCATATGGCATACTTTTAATCCTTTTGAAGGAAGCTATGCTTTCCCATATGTTAGTTCTGGCATTTAGTAATATATGTTATGTACACACCTCTAAGAAATGTCTTATTATTGATGTAAATACCTGCCCATGCTGCTAGCACGTTACAACAGTTTTTTTCATTATTTGTAACAATTTTGTCACTTCTTACTTTCAATTTGAGCGCTCTTACAAGGTATATGATATATACTCTTATGACATGTGTATTTATGTGTATATTTTCTTTTGTTACATACAAATAGGATGGAGGACTAGAGTGAGCTCTACATATAAGAATCAGGAAAATTTGATTGGCCACATTATTAGTATGTTCATTGGCAACTATCAAGTTTTGTTAAATATGTTTATGTATCATCACAAAAGGTTTATAATTTTGTCGGACCGTTGGATAATAGTATATTGGTCGAGGAACATAAGACATTTTTTTGCAGCTTGAGGAAGGTTTACCCTTTATTTCCCTTTTACTTTTGTGTGATAATGCAGGAAAAATAAAACATAAAGATGCCAACACGATTATTGATGACATATTTTAGAGAACACTTCTTGCTAGTATTTATTTGAATCCAAACCTTTCTTAGTAAGATAAAATATGCTCTCAATGCACTTAACAGATTTATTCTGATTTAAGGGGATTATACAATATTTCAGTACCAGCTCTTTTCCCTTTGCTGATAATGTGGAGGGAGAGAGAGCACACTCCCAGTTCCCTCTCCACAATGTCTTCTTATCAGCGTAGCCATCGTGCCACACACCACCCAAACATATCGACGACCCTCTGATTCGGATTTCCACTTCTTCGTCTACATGGAGCCATCCGGAAAAAGAAGCAGAGGAAGGACATCGGCATAGCAGGTCGTCTGGTTGATTCTACATCACTAGGTGTTTGTTCTCTATTTCGTCAGAGCCCCATGGGCCATGGCGATCGAGGTGCTATCCACTCCTCCCTCATGTATATATACAAAGTAATGTTGTTGATTTTCTTGGTAGGAAGATCTCTTTTCCATTCATCCAGCAACTGTGGTCAAGTGGTTGTCTGCCAACCGATCGATACTCCCATAGCGTCTCACAAGGACACACACCTAATTATGCAGTATAAGATTGGTAAGAAAATCTCAGCTTTCTTTTTATCTATCATATGGCATGCTTTTAATCCTTTTGAAGGAAGCTATGCTTTCCCATATGTTAGTTCTCGCATTTCAGTAATATATGTTATGTACACACCTCTGACAAATGGCTTATTATGTATGTAAATACCTGCCCACGTTGCTAGCATGTTACAACAGTTTTTTCATTATTTGCAACAATTTCGTCACTTCTTCCTTTCCATTTCAGCGCTCTTACAAGGTATATGATATATACTCTTATGACATGTGTATTTCTGTGTAGATTTTTGTTTGTTACGCACAAATAGGATGGAGGACTAGAGTGAGCTCTACATATAAGAATCAGGAAAATTTGATTGGCCAAAATATTAGTATGTTCATTGGCTACTATCAAGTTCTGTTAAATATGTTTATGTATCATCAAAAAAGGTTTATAATTTTGTCAGACCCTTGGATAATACTACAATGGTCGAGGAACATAAGTCTTTTTTTTTGCAGCTTGAGGAAGGTTTACCCTTTCTTTCCCTTTTACTTTTGTGTGATAATGCAGGAAAAAAAGAAATCAAGATGCCACCACGATTATTGCCGACATATTTTAGAGAACACTTCTTGCTGGTATTTATTTGAATCCAAATCTTTCTTAGTAAGATAAAATATGCTCTCGATGCACTTAACATATTTATCCTGATTTAAGGGGATTATACAATATTTCAGTACCTGCTCTTTTCCCTTTGCTGATAATGTGGAGGGAGAGAGAGCACACTCCCAGTTTCCTCTCCACAATGTCTTCTTATCAGCGTAGCCATCATGCCACACACCACCCAAACATATCGACGACCCTCTGATTCGGATTTCCACTTCTTTGTCTACATGGAGCCATCCGGAAAAAGAAGCAGAGGAAGGACATCGGCATAGCAGGTCGTCTGGTTGATTCTACATCACTAGGTGTTTGTTCTCTATTTCGTCAGAGCCCCATGGGCCATGGCGATCGAGGTGCTATCCACTCCACCAATGGACAAAAGCAGCCTCACTAATTCTCTTGAAAACTTAGCAGGTAAATTTTCCTAATGAAATCAAGATAGCTAGAATTAAGTAGTGCCCCTCGACCAAATCTACCAATCAACGCCTCCCTTATGTATATATAAAAAGTAATGTTGTTGATTTTCTTGGTAGGAAGATCTCTTTTCCATTCATCCAACAACTGTGGTCAAGAAGTTGTCTGCCGACCGATCCATACTCCCATAGCGTCTCACAAGGGCACACACCTAATTATGCAGTATAAGATTGGTAAGAAAATCTTAGCTTTCTTTTTATCTATCATATGGCATACTTTTAATCCTTTTGAAGGAAGCTATGCTTTCCCATATGTTAGTTCTGGCATTTAGTAATATATGTTATGTACACACCTCTAAGAAATGTCTTATTATTGATGTAAATACCTGCCCATGCTGCTAGCACGTTACAACAGTTTTTTTCATTATTTGTAACAATTTTGTCACTTCTTACTTTCAATTTGAGCGCTCTTACAAGGTATATGATATATACTCTTATGACATGTGTATTTATGTGTATATTTTCTTTTGTTACATACAAATAGGATGGAGGACTAGAGTGAGCTCTACATATAAGAATCAGGAAAATTTGATTGGCCACATTATTAGTATGTTCATTGGCAACTATCAAGTTTTGTTAAATATGTTTATGTATCATCACAAAAGGTTTATAATTTTGTCGGACCGTTGGATAATAGTATATTGGTCGAGGAACATAAGACATTTTTTTGCAGCTTGAGGAAGGTTTACCCTTTATTTCCCTTTTACTTTTGTGTGATAATGCAGGAAAAATAAAACATAAAGATGCCAACACGATTATTGATGACATATTTTAGAGAACACTTCTTGCTAGTATTTATTTGAATCCAAACCTTTCTTAGTAAGATAAAATATGCTCTCAATGCACTTAACAGATTTATTCTGATTTAAGGGGATTATACAATATTTCAGTACCAGCTCTTTTCCCTTTGCTGATAATGTGGAGGGAGAGAGAGCACACTCCCAGTTCCCTCTCCACAATGTCTTCTTATCAGCGTAGCCATCGTGCCACACACCACCCAAACATATCGACGACCCTCTGATTCGGATTTCCACTTCTTCGTCTACATGGAGCCATCCGGAAAAAGAAGCAGAGGAAGGACATCGGCATAGCAGGTCGTCTGGTTGATTCTACATCACTAGGTGTTTGTTCTCTATTTCGTCAGAGCCCCATGGGCCATGGCGATCGAGGTGCTATCCACTCCACCAATGGACAAAAGCAGCCTCACTAATTCTCTTGAAAACTTAGATGGTAAATTTTCCTAATGAAATCAAGATAGCTAGAATTAAGTAGTGCCCCTCGACCAAATCTACCAATCAACGTCTCTCTTATGTATATATACAATGTAATGTTGTTGATTTTCTTGGTAGGAAGATGTCTTTTCCATTCATCCAACAACTGTGGTCAAGAAGTTGTCTGCCAACCGATCCATACTCCCATAGCGTCTCACAAGGTCACACACCTAATTATGCAGTATAAGATTGGTAAGAAAATCTTAGCTTTCTTTTTATCTATCATATGGCATACTTTTAATCCTTTTGAAGGAAGCTATGCTTTCCCATATGTTAGTTCTGGCATTTAGTAATATATGTTATGTACACACCTCTAAGAAATGGCTTATTATTGATGTAAATACCTGCCCATGCTGCTAGCACGTTACAACAGTTTTTTTCATTACTTGTAACAATTTTGTCACTTCTTACTTTCAATTTGAGCGCTCTTACAAGGTATATGATATATACTCTTATGACATGTGTATTTATGTGTATATTTTCTTTTGTTACGTACAAATAGGATGGAGGACTAGAGTGAGCTCTACATATAAGAATCAGGAAAATTTGATTGGCCACATTATTAGTATGTTCATTGGCAACTATCAAGTTCTGTTAAATATGTTTATGTATCATCACAAAAGGTTTATAATTTTGTCGGACCCTTGGATAATAGTATATTGGTCGAGGAACATAAGACATTTTTTTGCAGCTTGAGGAAGGTTTACCCTTTATTTCCCTTTTACTTTTGTGTGATAATGTAGGAAAAATAAAACATAAAGATACCAACACGATTATTGATGACATATTTTAGAGAACACTTCTTGCTAGTATTTATTTGAATCCAAACCTTTCTTAGTAAGATAAAATATGCTCTCAATGCACTTAACAGATTTATTCTGATTTAAGGGGATTATACAATATTTCAGTACGTGGTCTTTTCCCTTTGCTTATAATGTGGAGGGAGAGAGAGCACACTCCCAGTTCCCTCTCCACAATGTCTTCTTATCAGCGTAGCCATCGTGCCACACACCACCCAAACATATCGACGACCCTCTGATTCGGATTTCCACTTCGTCGTCTACATGGAGCCATCCGAAAAAAGAAGCAGAGGAAGTACATCGGCATAGTAGGTCGTCTGGTTGATGCTATGTCACTAGGTGTTTGTTTTCTATTTCGTGAGAGCCCCATGGGCCATGGCGATCGAGGTGCTATCCACTCGACCAATGGACAAAATCTGCCTCACTAATTCTCTTGAAAACATAGCAGGTAAATTTTCCTAAAGAAATCAAGATAGCTAGAACCAAGTAGTGCCCCTCGACCAAATCTACCAATCAACGCCTCCCTCATGTATATATACAAAGTAATGTTGTTGATTTTCTTGGTAGGAAGATATCTTTTCCATTCATCCAGCAACTGTGGTCAAGTGGTTGTCTGCCAACCGATCCATACTCCCATAGCGTCTCACAAGGACACACACCTAATTATGCAGTATAAGATTGGTAAGAAAATCTCAGCTTTCTTTTTATCTATCATATGGCATGCTTTTAATCCTTTTAAAAGAAGCTATGCTTTCCCATATGTTAGTTCTCGCATTTCAGTAATATATGTTATGTACACACCTCTGACAAATGGCTTATTATGTATGTAAATACCTGCCCACGTTGCTAGCAAGTTACAACAGTTTTTTCATTATTTGCAAAAATTTCGTCACTTCTTCCTTTCAATTTCAGCGCTCTTACAAGGTATATGATATATACTCTTATGACATGTGTATTTCTGTGTAGATTTTTGTTTGTTACGCACAAATAGGATGGAGGACTAGAGTGAGCTCTACATATAAGAATCAGGAAAATTTGATTGGCCAAAATATTAGTATGTTCATTGGCTACTATCAAGTTCTGTTAAATATGTTTATGTATCATCAAAAAAGGTTTATAATTTTGTCAGACCCTTGGATAATAGTACAATGGTCGAGGAACATAAGTCTTTTTTTTTGCAGCTTGAGGAAGGTTTACCCTTTCTTTCCCTTTTACTTTTGTGTTATAATGCAGGAAAAAAAGAAATCAAGATGCCACCACGATTATTGCCGACATATTTTAGAGAACACTTCTTGCTGGTATTTATTTGAATCCAAATCTTTCTTAGTAAGATAAAATATGCTCTCGATGCACTTAACATATTTATCCTGATTTAAGGGGATTATACAATATTTCAGTACCTGCTCTTTTCCCTTTGCTGATAATGTGGAGGGAGAGAGAGCACACTCCTAGTTTCCTCTCCACAGTGTCTTCTTATCAGCGTAGCCATCATGCCACACACCACCCAAACATATCGACGACCCTCTGATTCGGATTTCCACTTCTTCGTCTACATGGAGCCATCCGGAAAAAGAAGCAGAGGCAGGACATCGGCATAGCAGGTCGTCTGGTTGATTCTACATCACTAGGTGTTTGTTCTCTATTTCGTCAGAGCCCCATGGGCCATGGCGATCAAGGTGCTATCCACTCCACCAATGGACAAAAGCAGCCTCACTAATTCTCTTGAAAACTTAGCAGGTCAATTTTCCTAATGAAATCAAGATAGCTAGAATTAAGTAGCGCCCCTCGACCAAATCTGCCAATCAACGCCTCCCTTATGTATATATACAAAGTAATGTTGTTGATTTTCTTGGTAGGAAGATCTCTTTTCCATTCATCCAACAACTGTTGTCAAGAAGTTGTCTGCCACCCGATCCATACTCCCATAGCATCTCACAAGGTCACACACCTAATTATGCAGTATAAGATTGGTAAGAAAATCTCAGCTTTCTTTTTATCTATCATATGGCATACTTTTAATCCTTTTGAAGGAAACTATGCTTTCCCATATGTTAGTTCTGGCATTTCAGTAATATATGTTATGTACACACATCTAAGAAATGGCTTATTATTGATGTAAATACCTGCCCACGCTGCTAGCACGTTACAACAGTTTTTTTCATTATTTGCAACAATTTTGTCACTTCTTCCTTTCAATTTCAGCGCTCTTACAAGGTATATGATATATACTCTTATGACATGTGTATTTATGTGTAGATTTTATTTTGTTACGTACAAATAGGATGGAGGACTAGAGTGAGCTCTACATATAAGAATCAGGAAAAGTTGATTGGCCACATTATTAGTATGTTCATTGGCTACTATCAAGTTCTGTTAAATATGTTTATGTATCATCACAAAAGATTTATAATTTTGTCGGACCCTTGGATAATAGTATATTGGTCGAGGAACATAAGACATTTTTTTGCAGCTTGAGGAAGGTTTACGCTTTATTTCCCTTTTACTTTTGTGTGATAATGCAGGAAAAAAAAATAAAGATGCCAACACGATTATTGATGACATATTTTAGAGAACACTTCTTGCTAGTATTTATTTGAATCCAAACCTTTCTTAGTAAGATAAAATATGCTCTCAATGCACTTAACAGATTTATTCTGATTTAAGGGGATTATACAATATTTCAGTACCTGGTCTTTTCCCTTTGCTGATAATGTGGAGGGAGAGAGAGCACACTCCCAGTTCCCTCTCCACAATGTCTTCTTATCAGCGTAGCCATCATGCCACACACGACCCAAACATATCGACGACCCTCTGATTCGGATTTCCACTTCTTCGTCTACATGGAGCCATCCGGAAAAAGAAGCAGAGGAAGTACATCGGCATAGCAGGTCGTCTGGTTGATTCTATATCACTAGGTGTTTGTTTTCTATTTCGTCAGAGCCCCATGGGCCATGGCGATCGAGGTGCTATCCACTCCACCAATGGACAAAAGCAGCCTCAGTAATTCTCTTGAAACTTAGCAGGTAAATTTTCCTAATGAAATCAAGATAGCTAGAATCAAGTAGTGCCCCTCGACCAAATCTACCAATCAACGCCTCCCTTATGTATATATACAAAGTAATGTTGTTGATTTTCTTGGTAGGAAGATCTCTTTTCCATTCATCCAACAACTGTGGTCAAGAAGTTGTCTGCCAACCGATCCATACTCCCATAGCGTCTCACAAGGTCACACACCTAATTATGCAGTATAAGATTGGTAAGAAAATCTTAGCTTTCTTTTATCTATCATATGGCATACTTTTAATCCTTTTGAAGGAAGCTATGCTTTCCCATATGTTAGTTCTGGCATTTCAGTAATATATGTTATGTACACACATCTAAGAAATGGCTTATTATTGATGTAAATACCTGCCCACGCTGCTAGCACGTTACAACAGTTTTTTTCATTATTTGCAACAATTTTGTCACTTCTTCCTTTCAATTTCAGCGCTCTTACAAGGTATATGATATATACTCTTATGACATGTGTATTTATGTGTAGATTTTATTTTGTTACGTACAAATAGGATGGAGGACTAGAGTGAGCTCTACATATAAGAATCAGGAAAAGTTGATTGGCCACATTATTAGTATGTTCATTGGCTACTATCAAGTTCTGTTAAATATGTTTATGTATCATCACAAAAGGTTTATAATTTTGTTGGACCCTTGGATAATAGTATATTGGTCGAGGAACATAAGACTTTTTTTTGCAGCTTGAGGAAGGTTTACCCTTTATTTCCCTTTTACTTTTGTGTGATAATGCAGGAAAAAAGAAATCAAGATGCCAACACGATTATTGATGACATATTTTAGAGAACACTTCTTGCTAGTATTTC
Source organism: Avena eriantha (assembly GCA_910589775.1). Lineage (NCBI taxonomy): Eukaryota > Viridiplantae > Streptophyta > Magnoliopsida > Poales > Poaceae > Avena > Avena eriantha. Next base: position 480,045,985 of record OU342745.1, read on the forward strand.
TTTGAATCCAAACCTTTCTTAGTAAGAAAAAATATGCTCTCAATGCACTTAGCAGATTTATTCTGATTTAACGGGATTATACAATATTTCACTACCTGCTCTTTTCCCTTTGCTAATAATGTGGAGGAAGAGAGAGCACACTCCTAGTTCCCTCTCCACAATGTCTTCTTATCAGCGTAGCCATCGTGCCACACACCACCCAAACATATCGACGACCCTCTGATTCGGATTTCCACTTCGTCGTCTACATGGAGCCATCCGAAAAAAGAAGCAGAGGAAGTACATCGGCATAGTAGGTCGTCTGGTTGATTCTATGTCACTAGGTGTTTGTTTTCTATTTCGTGAGAGCCCCATGGGCCATGGCGATCGAGGTGCTATCCACTCCACCAATGGACAAAAGCTGCCTCACTAATTCTCTTGACAACTTAGTAGGTAAATTTTCCTAAAGAAATCAAGATAGCTAGAACCAAGTAGTGCCCCTCGACCAAATCTACCAATCAACGCCTCCCTCATGTATATATACAAAGTAATGTTGTTGATTTTCTTGGTAGGAAGATGTCTTTTCCATTCATCCAGCAACTGTGGTCAAGTGGTTGTCTGCCAACCGATCCATACTCCCATAGCATCTCACAAGGACACACACCTAATTATGCAGTATAAGATTGGTAAGAAAATCTCAGCTTTCTTTTTATCTATCATATGATATGCTTTTAATCCTTTTAAAAGAAGCTATGCTTTCCCATATGTTAGTTCTCGCATTTCAGTAATATATGTTATGTACACACCTCTGACAAATGGCTTATTATGTATGTAAATACCTGCCCACGTTGCTAGCTCGTTACAACAGTTTTTTCATTATTTGCAACAATTTCGTCACTTCTTCCTTTCAATTTCAGCGTTCTTACAAGGTATATGATATATACTCTTATGACATGTGTATTTCTGTGTAGATTTTTGTTTGTTAGGCACAAATAGGATGGAGGACTAGAGTGAGCTCTACATATAAGAATCAGGAAAATTTGATTGGCCAAAATATTAGTATGTTCATTGGCTACTATCAAGTTCTGTTAAATATGTTTATGTATCATCAAAAAAGGTTTATAATTTTGTCAGACCCTTGGATAATAGTACAATGGTCGAGGAACATAAGTCTTTCTTTTTTGCAGCTTGAGGAAGGTTTACCCTTTCTTTCCCTTTTACTTTTGTGTGATAATGCAGGAAAAAAAGAAATCTAGATGCCAACACGATTATTGCCGACATATTTTACAGAACACTTCTTGCTGGTATTTATTTGAATCCAAACCTTTCTTAGTAAGATAAAATATGCTCTCGATGCACTTAACATATTTATCCTGATTTAAGGGGATTATACAATATTTCAGTACCTGGTCTTTTCCCTTTGCTGATAATGTGGAGGGAGAGAGAGCACACTCCCAGTTCCCTCTCCACAATGACTTCTTATCAGCGTAGCCATCATGCCACACACCACCCAAACATATCGACGACCCTCTGATTCGGATTTCCACTTCTTCGTCTACATGGAGCCATCCGGAAAAAGAAGCAGAGGAAGTACATCGGCATAGCAGGTCGTCTGGTTGATTCTATATCACTAGGTGTTTGTTTTCTATTTCGTCAGAGCCCCATGGGCCATGGCGATCAAGGTGCTATCCACTGCACCAATGGACAAAAGCAGCCTCAGTAATTCCCTTGAAACTTAGCCGGTAAATTTTCCTAATGAAATCAAGATAGCTAGAATCAAGTAGTGCCCCTCGACCAAATCTACCAATCAACGCCTCCCTTATGTATATATACAAAGTAATGTTGTTGATTTTCTTGGTAGGAAGATCTCTTTTCCATTCATCCAACAACTGTGGTCAAGAAGTTGTCTGCCAACCGATCCATACTCCCATAGCGTCTCACAAGGTCACACACCTAATTATGCAGTATAAGATTGGTAAGAAAATCTTAGCTTTCTTTTTATCTATCATATGGCATACTTTTAATCCTTTTGAAGGAAGCTATGCTTTCCCATATGTTAGTTCTGGCATTTCAGTAATATATGTTATGTACACACCTCTAAGAAATGGCTTATTATTGATGTAAATACCTGCCCATGCTGCTAGCACGTTAAAACAGTTTTTTTCATTATTTGTAACAATTTTGTCACTTCTTACTTTCAATTTCAGCGCTCTTACAAGGTATATGATATATACTCTTATGACATGTGTATTTATGTGTATGTTTTCTTTTGTTACGTACAAATAGGATGGAGGACTAGAGTGAGCTCTACATATAAGAATCAGGAAAATTTGATTGGCCACATTATTAGTATGTTCATTGGCTACTATCAAGTTCTGTTAAATATGTTTATGTATCATCACAAAAGATTTATAATTTTGTCGGACCCTTGGATAATAGTATATTGGTCGAGGAACATAAGACATTTTTTTGCAGCTTGAGGAAGGTTTACGCTTTATTTCCCTTTTACTTTTGTGTGATAATGCAGGAAAAAAAAATAAAGATGCCAACACGATTATTGATGACATATTTTAGAGAACACTTCTTGCTAGTATTTATTTGAATCCAAACCTTTCTTAGTAAGATAAAATATGCTCTCAATGCACTTAACAGATTTATTCTGATTTAAGGGGATTATACAATATTTCAGTACCTGGTCTTTTCCCTTTGCTGATAATGTGGAGGGAGAGAGAGCACACTCCCAGTTCCCTCTCCACAATGTCTTCTTATCAGCGTAGCCATCGTGCCACACACCACCCAAACATATCGACGACCCTCTGATTCGGATTTCCACTTCGTTGTCTACATGGAGCCATCCGAAAAAAGAAGCAGAGGAAGTACATCGGCATAGTAGGTCGTCTGGTTGATTCTATGTCACTAGGTGTTTGTTTTCTATTTCGTGAGAGCCCCATGGGCCTATGGCGATCGAGGTGCTATCCACTCCACCAATGGACAAAATCTGCCTCACTAATTCTCTTGAAAACATAGCAGGTAAATTTTCCTAAATAAATCAAGATAGCTAGAACCAAGTAGTGCCCCTCGACCAAATCTACCAATCAACGCCTCCCTCATGTATATATACAAAGTAATGTTGTTGATTTTCTTGGTAGGAAGATATCTTTTCCATTCATCCAGCAACTGTGGTCAAGTGGTTGTCTGCCAACCGATCCATACTCCCATAGCGTCTCACAAGGACACACACCTAATTATGCAGTATAAGATTGGTAAGAAAATCTTAGCTTTCTTTTTATCTATCATATGGCATGCTTTTAATCCTTTTAAAAGAAGCTATGCTTTCCCATATGTTAGTTCTCGCATTTCAGTAATATATGTTATGTACACACCTCTGACAAATGGCTTATTATGTATGTAAATACCTGCCCACGTTGCTAGCACGTTACAACAATTTTTTCATTATTTGCAACAATTTCGTCACTTCTTCCTTTCAATTTCAGCGCTCTTACAAGGTATATGATATATACTCTTATGACATGTGTATTTCTGTGTAGATTTTTGTTTCTTACGCACAAATAGGATGGAGGACTAGAGTGAGCTCTACATATAAGAATCAGGAAAATTTGATTGGCCAAAATATTAGTATGTTCATTGGCTACTATCAAGTTCTGTTAAATATGTTTATGTATCATCAAAAATGGTTTATAATTTTGTCAGACCCTTGGATAATAGTACAATGGTCGAGGAACATAAGTCTTTTTTTTTGCAGCTTGAGGAAGGTTTACCCTTTCTTTCCCTTTTACTTTTGTGTGATAATGCAGGAAAAAAAGAAATCAAGATGCCACCACGATTATTGCCGACATATTTTAGAGAACACTTCTTGCTGGTATTTATTTGAATCCAAATCTTTCTTAGTAAGATAAAATATGCTCTCTCGATGCACTTAACATATTTATCCTGATTTAAGGGGATTATACAATATTTCAGTACCTGCTCTTTTCCCTTTGCTGATAATGTGGAGGGAGAGAGAGCACACTCCTAGTTCCTCTCCACAATGTCTTCTTATCAGCATAGCCATCATGCCACACACCACCCAAACATATCGACGACCCTCTGATTCGGATTTCCACTTCTTCGTCTACATGGAGCCATCCGGAAAAAGAAGCAGAGGAAGGACATCGGCATAGCAGGTCGTCTGGTTGATTCTACATCACTAGGTGTTTGTTTTCTATTTCGTCAGAGCCCCATGGGCCATGGCGATCGAGGTGCTATCCACTCCACCAATGGACAAAAGCAGCCTCACTAATTCTCTTGAAACTTAGCAGGTAAATTTTCCTAATGAAATCAAGATAGCTAGAATTAAGTAGTGCCCCTCGACCAAATCTACCAATCAACGCCTCCCTTATGTATATATACAAAGTAATGTTGTTGATTTTCTTGGTAGGAAGATCTCTTTTCCATTCATCCAACAACTGTGGTCAAGAAGTTGTCTGCCAACCGATCCATACTCCCATAGCATCTCACAAGGTCACACACCTAATTATGCAGTATAAGATTGGTAAGAAAATCTCAGCTTTCTTTTTATCTATCATATGGCATACTTTTAATCCTTTTGAAGGAAGCTATGCTTTCCCATATGTTAGTTCTCGGCATTTCAGTAATATATGTTATGTACACACATCTAAGAAATGGCTTATTATTGATGTAAATACCTGCCCACGCTGCTAGCACGTTACAACAGTTTTTTCATTATTTGCAACAATTTTGTCACTTCTTCCTTTCAATTTCAGCGCTCTTACAAGGTATATGATATATACTCTTATGACATGTGTATTTATGTGTAGATTTTATTTTGTTACGTACAAATAGGATGGAGGACTAGAGTGAGCTCTACATATAAGAATCAGGAAAAGTTGATTGGCCACATTATTAGTATGTTCATTGGATACTATCAAGTTCTGCTAAATATGTTTATGTATCATCACAAAAGGTTTATAATTTTGTCGGACCCTTGGATAATAGTATATTGGTCGAGGAACATAAGACATTTTTTTGCAGCTTGAGGAAGGTTTACCCTTTATTTCCCTTTTAGTTTTGTGTGATAATGCAGGAAAAAAGAAATCAAGATGCCAACACGATTATTGATGACATATTTTAGAGAACACTTCTTGCTAGTATTTCTTTGAATCCAAACCTTTCTTAGTAAGACAAAATATGCTCTCAATGCACTTAGCAGATTTATTCTGATTTAAGGGGATTATACAATATTTCACTACCTGCTCTTTTCCCTTTGCTAATAATGTGGAGGAAGAGAGAGCACACTCCCAGTTCCCTCTCCACAATGTCTTCTTATCAGCGTAGCCATCGGGCCACACACCACCCAAACATATCGACGACCCTCTGATTCGGATTTCCACTTCGTCGTCTACATGGAGCCATCCGAAAAAAGAAGCAGAGGAAGTACATCGGCATAGTAGGTCCTCTGGTTGATTCTATGTCACTAGGTGTTTGTTTTCTATTTCGTGAGAGCCCCATGGGCCATGGCGATCGAGGTGCTATCCACTCCACCAATGGACAAAAGCTGCCTCACTAATTCTCTTGAAAACATAGCAGGTAAATTTTCCTAAAGAAATCAAGATAGCTAGAACCAAGTAGTGCCCCTCGACCAAATCTACCAATCAACGCCTCCCTCATGTATATATACAAAGTAATGTTGTTGATTTTTTGGTAGGAAGATATCTTTTCCATTCATCCAGCAACTGTGGTCAAGTGGTTGTCTGCCAACCGATCCATACTCCCATAGCGTCTCACAAGGACACACACCTAATTATGCAGTATAAGATTGGTAAGAAAATCTCAGCTTTCTTTTTATCTATCATATGGCATGCTTTTAATCCTTTTAAAAGAAGCTATGCTTTCCCATATGTTAGTTCTCGCATTTCAGTAATATATGTTATGTACACACCTCTGACAAATGGCTTATTATGTATGTAAATACCTGCCCACGTTGCTAGCACGTTACAACAGTTTTTTCATTATTTGCAACAATTTCGTCACTTCTTCCTTTCAATTTCAGCGCTCTTACAAGGTATATGATATATACTCTTATGACATGTGTATTTCTGTGTAGATTTTTGTTTCTTACGCCCAAATAGGATGGAGGACTAGAGTGAGCTCTACATATAAGAATCAAGAAAATTTGATTGGCCAAAATATTAGTATGTTCATTGGCTACTATCAAGTTCTGTTAAATATGTTTATGTATCATCAAAAAGGTTAATAATTTTGTCAGACCGTTGGATAATAGTACAATGGTCGAGGAACATAAGTCTTTTTTTTGCAGCTTGAGGAAGGTTTACCCTTTCTTTCCCTTTTACTTTTGTGTGATAATGCAGGAAAAAAAGAAATCCAGATGCCAACACGATTATTGCCGACATATTTTACAGAACACTTCTTGCTGGTATTTATTAGAATCCAAACCTTTCTTAGTAAGATAAAATATGCTCTCTCGATGCACTTAACATATTTATCCTGATTTAAGGGGATTATACAATATTTGAGTACCTGCTCTTTTCCCTTTGCTGATAATGTGGAGGGAGAGAGAGCACACTCCCAGTTCCCTCTCCACAATGTCTTCTTATCAGCGTAGCCATCATGCCACACACCACCCAAACATATCGACGACCCTCTCATTCGGATTTCCACTTCTTCGTCTACATGGAGCCATCCGGAAAAAGAAGCAGAGGAAGTACATCGGCATAGCAGGTCGTCTGGTTGATTCTATATCACTAGGTGTTTGTTTTCTATTTCGTAAGAGCCCCATGGGCCATGGCGATCGAGGTGCTATCCACTCAACCAATGGACAAAAGCAGGCTCACTAATTCTCTTGGAACTTAGCAGGTAAATTTTTCTAATGAAATCAAGATAGCTAGAATCAAGTAGTGCCCCTCGACCAAATCTACCAATCAACGCCTCCCTTATGTATATATACAAAGTAATGTTGTTGATTTTCTTGGTAGGAAGATCTCTTTTCCATTCATCCAACAACTGTGGTCAAGAAGTTGTCTGCCAACCGATCCATACTCCCATAGCGTCTCACAAGGTCACACACCTAATTATGCAGTATAAGATTGGTAAGAAAATCTTAGCTTTCTTTTTATCTATCATATGGCATACTTTTAATCCTTTTGAAGGAAGCTATGCTTTCCCATATGTTAGTTCTGGCATTTCAGTAATATATGTTATGTACACACCTCTAAGAAATGGCTTATTATTGATGTAAATACCTGCCCATGCTGCTAGCACGTTACAACAGTTTTTTTCATTATTTGTAACAATTTTGTCACTTCTTACTTTCAATTTCAGCGCTCTTACAAGGTATATGATATATACTCTTATGACATGTGTATTTATGTGTATGTTTTCTTTTGTTACGTACAAATAGGATGGAGGACTAGAGTGAGCTCTACATATATGAATCAGGAAAATTTGATTGGCCACATTATTAGTATGTTCATTGGCTACTATCAAGTTCTGTTAAATATGTTTATGTATCATCACAAAAGGTTTATAATTTTTTCGGACCCTTGGATAATTGTATATTGGTCGAGGAACATAAGACATTTTTTTGCAGCTTGAGGAAGGTTTGCCCTTTATTTCCCTTTTACTTTTGTGTGATAATGCAGGAAAAAAAGAAATCAAGATGCCAACACGATTATTGATGACATATTTTAGAGAACACTTCTTGCTAGTATTTATTTGAATCCAAACCTTTCTTAGTAAGATAAAATATCCTCTCAATGCACTTAGCAGATTTATTCTGATTTAAGGGGATTATACAATATTTCACTACCCGCTCTTTTCCCTTTGCTAATAATGTACACACCTCTGACAAATGGCTTATTATGTATGTAAATACCTGCCCACGTTGCTAGCACGTTACAATAGTTTTTTCATTATTGGCAACAATTTCGTCACTTCTTCCTTTCAATTTTAGCGCTCTTACAAGGTATATGATATATACTCTTATGACATTGGTATTTCTGTGTAGATTTTTCTTTGTTACTACAAATAGGATGGGGGACTAAAGTGAGCTCTACATATAAGAATCATGAAAATTTGATTGGCCAAATTATTAGTATGTTCATTGGCTACTATCAAGTTCTGTTCAATATGTTTATGTATCATCACAAAAGGTTTATAATTTTGTCGGACCCTTGGATAATAGTATATTGGTCGAGGAACATAAGACTTTTTTTTGCAGCTTGAGGAAGGTTTACCCTTTATTTCCCTTTTACTTTTGTGTGATAATGCAGGAAAAAAGAAATCACGATGCCAACACGATTATTGATGACATATTTTAGAGAACACTTCTTGCTAGTATTTCTTTGAATCCAAACCTTTCTTAATAAGACAAAATATGCTCTCAATGCACTTAGCAGATTTATTCTGATTTAAGGGGATTATACAATATTTCACTACCCGCTCTTTTCCCTTTGCTAATAATGTAGAGGAAGAGAGAGCACACTCCCAGTTCCCTCTCCACAATGTCTTCTTATCAGCGTAGCCATCGTGCCACACACCACCCAAACATATCGACGACCCTCTGATTCGGATTTCCACTTCGCCGTCTACATGGAGCCATCCGAAAAAAGAAGCAGAGGAAGTACATCGGCATAGCAGGTCGTCTGGTTGATTCTATATCACTAGGTGTTTGTTTTCTATTTCGTGAGAGCCCCATGGGCCATGGCAATCGAGGTGCTATCCACTCCACCAATGGACAAAAGCTGCCTCACTAATTCTCTTGACAACTTAGCAGGTAAATTTTTCCTAAAGAAATCAAGATAGCTAGAACCAAGTAGTGCCCCTCGACCAAATCTACCAATCAACGCCTCCCTCATGTATATATACAAAGTAATGTTGTTGATTTTCTTGGTAGGAAGATCTCTTTTCCATTCATCCAGCAACTGTGGTCAAGTGGTTGTCTGGCAACCGATCCATACTCCCATAGCGTCTCACAAGGACACACACCTAATTATGCAGTATAAGATTGGTAAGAAAATCTCAGCTTTCTATTTATCTATCATATGGCATGCTTTTAATCCTTTTGAAGGAAGCTATGCTTTCCCATATGTTAGTTCTCGCATTTCAGTAATATATGTTATGTACACACCTCTGAAAAATGGCTTATTATGTATGTAAATACCTGCCCACGTTGCTAGCACGTTACAACAGTTTTTTCATTATTTGCAACAATTTCGTCACTTCTTCCTTTCAATTTCAGCGCTCTTACAAGGTATATGATATATACTCTTATGACATGTGTATTTCTGTGTAGATTTTCTTTGTTACTACCAATAGGATGGAGGACTAGAGTGAGCTCTACATATAAGAATCATGAAAATTTGATTGGCCAAATTATTAGTTTGTTCATTGGCTACTATCAAGTTATGTTCAATATGTTTATGTATCATCACAAAAGGTTTATAATTTTGTCGGACCCTTGGATAATAGTATATTGGCCGAGGAACATAAGACTTTTTTTTGCAGCTTGGGGAAGGTTTACCCTTTATTTCCCTTTTACTTTTCTTTGATAATGCAGGAAAAAAAGAAATCAAGATGCCAACACGATTATTGATGACATATTTTAGAGAACACTTCTTGCTAGTATTTATTTGAATCCAAACCTTTCTTAGTAAGATAAAATATCCTCTCAATGCACTTAAGAGATTTATTCTGATTTAAGGGGATTATACAATATTTCAGTACCTCCTCTTTTCCCTTTGCTGATAATGTGGAGGGAGAGAGAGCACACTCCCAGTTCCCTCTCCACAATGTCTTCTTATCAGCGTAGCCATCGTGCCACACACCATCCCAAACATATCGACGACCCTCTGATTCGGATTTCCACTTCGTCGTCTACATGGAGCCATCCGAAAAAAGAAGTAGAGGAAGTACATCGGCATAGCAGGTCGTCTGGTTGATTCTATGTCACTAGGTGTTTGTTTTCTATTTCGTGAGAGCCCCATGGGCCATGGCGATCGAGGTGCTATCCACTCCACCAATGGACAAAAGCTGCCTCACTAATTCTCTTGAAAACTTAGCAGGTAAATTTTCCTAAAGAAATCAAGATAGCTAGAACCAAGTAGTGCCCCTCGACCAAATCTACCAATCAACGCCTCCCTCATGTATATATACAAAGTAATGTTGTTGATTTTCTTGGTAGGAAGATATCTTTTCCATTCATCCAGCAACTGTGGTCAAGTGGTTGTCTGCCAACCGATCCATACTCCCATAGCGTCTCACAAGGACACACACCTAATTATGCAGTATAAGATTGGTAAGAAAATCTCAGCTTTTTATTTATCTATCATATGGCATGCTTTTAATCCTTTTGAAGGAAGCTATGCTTTCCCATATGTTAGTTCTCGCATTTCAGTAATATATGTTATGTACACACCTCTAACAAATGGCTTATTATGTATGTAAATACCTGCCCACGTTGCTAGCACGTTACAATAGTTTTTTCATTATTTGCAACAATTGCGTCACTTCTTCCTTTCAATTTTAGCGCTCTTACAAGGTATATGATATATACTCTTATGACATGGGTATTTCTGTGTAGATTTTTCTTTGTTACTACAAATAGGATGGAGGACTAGAGTGAGCTCTACATATAAGAATCATGAAAATTTGATTGGCCAAATTATTAGTATGTTCATTGGCTACTATCAAGTTCTGTTAAATATGTTTATGTATCATCACAAAAGGTTTATAATTTTGTCGGACCCTTGGATAATTGTATATTGGTCGAGGAACATAAGACATTTTTTTGCAGCTTGAGGAAGGTTTACCCTTTATTTCCCTTTTACTTTTGTGTGATAATGCAGGAAAAAAAGAAATCAAGATGCCAACACGATTATTGATGACATATTTTAGAGAACACTTCTTGCTAGTATTTATTTGAATCCAAACCTTTCTTAGTAAGATAAAATATCCTCTCAATGCACTTAAGTGATTTATTCTGATTTAAGGGGATTATACAATATTTCAGTACCTCCTCTTTTCCCTTTGCTGATAATGTGGAGGGAGAGAGAGCACACTCCCAGTTCCCTCTCCACAATGTCTTCTTATCAGCGTAGCCATCATGCCACACACCATCCAAACATATCGACGACCCTCTGATTCGGATTTCCACTTCGTCGTCTACATGGAGCCATCCGAAAAAAGAAGCAGAGGAAGTACATCGGCATTGCAGGTCCTCTGGTTGATTCTATATCACTAGGTGTTTGTTTTCTATTTCGTGAGAGCCCCATGGGCCATGGCGATCGAGGTGCTATCCACTCCACCAATGGACAAAAGCTGCCTCACTAATTCTCTTGAAAACTTAGCATGTAAATTTTCCTAAAGAAATCAAGATAGCTAGAACCAAGTAGTGCCCCTCGACCAAATCTACCAATCAACGCCTCCCTCATGTATATATACAGAGTAATGTTGTTGATTTTCTTGGTAGGAAGATCTCTTTTCCATTCATCCAGCAACTGTGGTCAAGTGGTTGTCTGCCAACCGATCCATACTCCCATAGCGTCTCACAAGGACACACACCTAATTATGCAGTATAAGATTGGTAAGAAAATCTCAGCTTTCTATTTATCTATCATATGGCATGCTTTTAATCCTTTTGAAGGAAGCTATGCTTTCCCATATGTTAGTTCTCGCATTTCAGTAATATATGTTATGTACACACCTCTGACAAATGGCTTATTATGTATGTAAATACCTGCCCACGTTGCTAGCACGTTACAACAGTTTTTTCATTATTTGCAACAATTTCGTCACTTCTTCCTTTCAATTTCAGCGCTCTTACAAGGTATATGATATACTCTTATGACATGTGTATTTCTGTGTAGATTTTTGTTTCTTACGCACAAATAGGATGGAGGACTAGAGTGAGCTCTACATATAAGAATCAGGAAAATTTGATTGGCCAAAATATTAGTATGTTCATTGGCTACTATCAAGTTCTGTTAAATATGTTTATGTATCATCAAAAAGGTTAATAATTTTGTCAGACCGTTGGATAATAGTACAATGGTCGAGGAACATAAGTCTTTTTTTTTGCAGCTTGAGGAAGGTTTACCCTTTCTTTCCCTTTTACTTTTGTGTGATAATGCAGGAAAAAAAGAAATCCAGATGCCAACACGATTATTGCCGACATATTTTACAGAACACTTCTTGCTGGTATTTATTAGAATCCAAACCTTTCTTAGTAAGATAAAATATGCTCTCTCGATGCACTTAACATATTTATCCTGATTTAAGGGGATTATACAATATTTGAGTACCTGCTCTTTTCCCTTTGCTGATAATGTGGAGGGAGAGAGAGCACACTCCCAGTTCCCTCTCCACAATGTCTTCTTATCAGCGTAGCCATCATGCCACACACCACCCAAACATATCGACGACCCTCTCATTCGGATTTCCACTTCTTCGTCTACATGGAGCCATCCGGAAAAAGAAGCAGAGGAAGTACATCGGCATAGCAGGTCGTCTGGTTGATTCTATATCACTAGGTGTTTGTTTTCTATTTCGTAAGAGCCCCATGGGCCATGGCGATCGAGGTGCTATCCACTCAACCAATGGACAAAAGCAGGCTCACTAATTCTCTTGGAAACTTAGCAGGTAAATTTTCCTAATGAAATCAAGATAGCTAGAATCAAGTAGTGCCCCTCGACCAAATCTACCAATCAACGCCTCCCTTATGTATATATACAAAGTAATGTTGTTGATTTTCTTGGTAGGAAGATCTCTTTTCCATTCATCCAACAACTGTGGTCAAGAAGTTGTCTGCCAACCGATCCATACTCCCATAGCGTCTCACAAGGTCACACACCTAATTATGCAGTATAAGATTGGTAAGAAAATCTCAGCTTTCTTTTTATCTATCATATGGCATACTTTTAATCCTTTTGAAGGAAGCTATGCTTTCCCATATGTTAGTTCTCGCATTTCAGTAATATATGTTATGTACACACATCTAAGAAATGGCTTATTATTGATGTAAATACCTGCCCACGCTGCTAGCACGTTACAACAGTTTTTTCATTATTTGCAACAATTTTGTCACTTCTTCCTTTCAATTTCAGCGCTCTTACAAGGTATATGATATATACTCTTATGACATGTGTATTTATGTGTAGATTTTATTTTGTTACGTACAAATAGGATGGAGGACTAGAGTGAGCTCTACATATAAGAATCAGGAAAAGTTGATTGGCCACATTATTAGTATGTTCATTGGATACTATCAAGTTCTGCTAAATATGTTTATGTATCATCACAAAAGGTTTATAATTTTGTCGGACCCTTGGATAATAGTATATTGGTCGAGGAACATAAGACATTTTTTTTGCAGCTTGAGGAAGGTTTACCCTTTATTTCCCTTTTAGTTTTGTGTGATAATGCAGGAAAAAAGAAATCAAGATGCCAACACGATTATTGATGACATATTTTAGAGAACACTTCTTGCTAGTATTTCTTTGAATCCAAACCTTTCTTAGTAAGACAAAATATGCTCTCAATGCACTTAGCAGATTTATTCTGATTTAAGGGGATTATACAATATTTCACTACCTGCTCTTTTCCCTTTGCTAATAATGTGGAGGAGAGAGAGCACACTCCCAGTTCCCTCTCCACAATGTCTTCTTATCAGCGTAGCCATCGGGCCACACACCACCCAAACATATCGACGACCCTCTGATTCGGATTTCCACTTCGTCGTCTACATGGAGCCATCCGAAAAAGAAGCAGAGGAAGTACATCGGCATAGTAGGTCCTCTGGTTGATTCTATGTCACTAGGTGTTTGTTTTCTATTTCGTGAGAGCCCCATGGGCCATGGCGATCGAGGTGCTATCCACTCCACCAATGGACAAAAGCTGCCTCACTAATTCTCTTGAAAACATAGCAGGTAAATTTTCCTAAAGAAATCAAGATAGCTAGAACCAAGTAGTGCCCCTCGACCAAATCTACCAATCAACGCCTCCCTCATGTATATATACAGAAGTAATGTTGTTGATTTTCTTGGTAGGAAGATCTCTTTTCCATTCATCCAGCAACTGTGGTCAAGTGGTTGTCTGCCAACCGATCCATACTCCCATAGCGTCTCACAAGGACACACACCTAATTATGCAGTATAAGATTGGTAAGAAAATCTCAGCTTTCTATTTATCTATCATATGGCATGCTTTTAATCCTTTTGAAGGAAGCTATGCTTTCCCATATGTTAGTTCTCGCATTTCAGTAATATATGTTATGTACACACCTCTGACAAATGGCTTATTATGTATGTAAATACCTGCCCACGTTGCTAGCACGTTACAACAGTTTTTTCATTATTTGCAACAATTTCGTCACTTCTTCCTTTCAATTTCAGCGCTCTTACAAGGTATATGATATATACTCTTATGACATGTGTATTTCTGTGTAGATTTTTGTTTCTTACGCACAAATAGGATGGAGGACTAGAGTGAGCTCTACATATAAGAATCAGGAAAATTTGATTGGCCAAAATATTAGTATGTTCATTGGCTACTATCAAGTTCTGTTAAATATGTTTATGTATCATCAAAAAAGGTTAATAATTTTGTCAGACCGTTGGATAATAGTACAATGGTCGAGGAACATAAGTCTTTTTTTTTGCAGCTTGAGGAAGGTTTACCCTTTCTTTCCCTTTTACTTTTGTGTGATAATGCAGGAAAAAAAGAAATCCAGATGCCAACACGATTATTGCCGACATATTTTACAGAACACTTCTTGCTGGTATTTATTAGAATCCAAACCTTTCTTAGTAAGATAAAATATGCTCTCTCGATGCACTTAACATATTTATCCTGATTTAAGGGGATTATACAATATTTGAGTACCTGCTCTTTTCCCTTTGCTGATAATGTGGAGGGAGAGAGAGCACACTCCCAGTTCCCTCTCCACAATGTCTTCTTATCAGCGTAGCCATCATGCCACACACCACCCAAACATATCGACGACCCTCTCATTCGGATTTCCACTTCTTCGTCTACATGGAGCCATCCGGAAAAAGAAGCAGAGGAAGTACATCGGCATAGCAGGTCGTCTGGTTGATTCTATATCACTAGGTGTTTGTTTTCTATTTCGTAAGAGCCCCATGGGCCATGGCGATCGAGGTGCTATCCACTCAACCAATGGACAAAAGCAGGCTCACTAATTCTCTTGGAACTTAGCAGGTAAATTTTCCTAATGAAATCAAGATAGCTAGAATCAAGTAGTGCCCCTCGACCAAATCTACCAATCAACGCCTCCCTTATGTATATATACAAAGTAATGTTGTTGATTTTCTTGGTAGGAAGATCTCTTTTCCATTCATCCAACAACTGTGGTCAAGAAGTTGTCTGCCAACCGATCCATACTCCCATAGCGTCTCACAAGGTCACACACCTAATTATGCAGTATAAGATTGGTAAGAAAATCTCAGCTTTCTTTTTATCTATCATATGGCATACTTTTAATCCTTTTGAAGGAAGCTATGCTTTCCCATATGTTAGTTCTCGCATTTCAGTAATATATGTTATGTACACACATCTAAGAAATGGCTTATTATTGATGTAAATACCTGCCCACGCTGCTAGCACGTTACAACAGTTTTTTCATTATTTGCAACAATTTTGTCACTTCTTCCTTTCAATTTCAGCGCTCTTACAAGGTATATGATATATACTCTTATGACATGTGTATTTATGTGTAGATTTTATTTTGTTACGTACAAATAGGATGGAGGACTAGAGTGAGCTCTACATATAAGAATCAGGAAAAGTTGATTGGCCACATTATTAGTATGTTCATTGGATACTATCAAGTTCTGCTAAATATGTTTATGTATCATCACAAAAGGTTTATAATTTTGTCGGACCCTTGGATAATAGTATATTGGTCGAGGAACATAAGACATTTTTTTGCAGCTTGAGGAAGGTTTACCCTTTATTTCCCTTTTAGTTTTGTGTGATAATGCAGGAAAAAAGAAATCAAGATGCCAACACGATTATTGATGACATATTTTAGAGAACACTTCTTGCTAGTATTTCTTTGAATCCAAACCTTTCTTAGTAAGACAAAATATGCTCTCAATGCACTTAGCAGATTTATTCTGATTTAAGGGGATTATACAATATTTCACTACCTGCTCTTTTCCCTTTGCTAATAATGTGGAGGAAGAGAGAGCACACTCCCAGTTCCCTCTCCACAATGTCTTCTTATCAGCGTAGCCATCGGGCCACACACCACCCAAACATATCGACGACCCTCTGATTCGGATTTCCACTTCGTCGTCTACATGGAGCCATCCGAAAAAGAAGCAGAGGAAGTACATCGGCATAGTAGGTCCTCTGGTTGATTCTATGTCACTAGGTGTTTGTTTTCTATTTCGTGAGAGCCCCATGGGCCATGGCGATCGAGGTGCTATCCACTCCACCAATGGACAAAAGCTGCCTCACTAATTCTCTTCACAACTTAGCAGGTAAATTTTCCTAAAGAAATCAAGATAGCTAGAACCAAGTAGTGCCCCTCGACCAAATCTACCAATCAACGCCTCCCTCATGTATATATACAAAGTAATGTTGTTGATTTTTTTGGTAGGAAGACATCTTTTCCATTCATCCAGCAACTGTGGTCAAGTGGTTGTCTGCCAACCGATCCATACTCCCATAGCGTCTCACAAGGACACACACCTAATTATGCAGTATAAGATTGGTAAGAAAATCTCAGCTTTCTTTTTATCTATCATATGGCATGCTTTTAATCCTTTTAAAAGAAGCTATGCTTTCCCATATGTTAGTTCTCGCATTTCAGTAATATATGTTATGTACACACCTCTGACAAATGGCTTATTATGTATGTAAATACCTGCCCACGTTGCTAGCACGTTACAACAGTTTTTTCATTATTTGCAACAATTTCGTCACTTCTTCCTTTCAATTTCAGCGCTCTTACAAGGTATATGATATATACTCTTATGACATGTGTATTTCTGTGTAGATTTTTGTTTCTTACGCCCAAATAGGATGGAGGACTAGAGTGAGCTCTACATATAAGAATCAAGAAAATTTGATTGGCCAAAATATTAGTATGTTCATTGGCTACTATCAAGTTCTGTTAAATATGTTTATGTATCATCAAAAAAGGTTAATAATTTTGTCAGACCGTTGGATAATAGTACAATGGTCGAGGAACATAAGTCTTTTTTTTTGCAGCTTGAGGAAGGTTTACCCTTTCTTTCCCTTTTACTTTTGTGTGATAATGCAGGAAAAAAAGAAATCCAGATGCCAACACGATTATTGCCGACATATTTTACAGAACACTTCTTGCTGGTATTTATTAGAATCCAAACCTTTCTTAGTAAGATAAAATATGCTCTCTCGATGCACTTAACATATTTATCCTGATTTAAGGGGATTATACAATATTTGAGTACCTGCTCTTTTCCCTTTGCTGATAATGTGGAGGGAGAGAGAGCACACTCCCAGTTCCCTCTCCACAATGTCTTCTTATCAGCGTAGCCATCATGCCACACACCACCCAAACATATCGACGACCCTCTCATTCGGATTTCCACTTCTTCGTCTACATGGAGCCATCCGGAAAAAGAAGCAGAGGAAGTACATCGGCATAGCAGGTCGTCTGGTTGATTCTATATCACTAGGTGTTTGTTTTCTATTTCGTAAGAGCCCCATGGGCCATGGCGATCGAGGTGCTATCCACTCAACCAATGGACAAAAGCAGGCTCACTAATTCTCTTGGAACTTAGCAGGTAAATTTTTCTAATGAAATCAAGATAGCTAGAATCAAGTAGTGCCCCTCGACCAAATCTACCAATCAACGCCTCCCTTATGTATATATACAAAGTAATGTTGTTGATTTTCTTGGTAGGAAGATCTCTTTTCCATTCATCCAACAACTGTGGTCAAGAAGTTGTCTGCCAACCGATCCATACTCCCATAGCGTCTCACAAGGTCACACACCTAATTATGCAGTATAAGATTGGTAAGAAAATCTTAGCTTTCTTTTTATCTATCATATGGCATACTTTTAATCCTTTTGAAGGAAGCTATGCTTTCCCATATGTTAGTTCTGGCATTTCAGTAATATATGTTATGTACACACCTCTAAGAAATGGCTTATTATTGATGTAAATACCTGCCCATGCTGCTAGCACGTTACAACAGTTTTTTTCATTATTTGTAACAATTTTGTCACTTCTTACTTTCAATTTCAGCGCTCTTACAAGGTATATGATATATACTCTTATGACATGTGTATTTATGTGTATGTTTTCTTTTGTTACGTACAAATAGGATGGAGGACTAGAGTGAGCTCTACATATATGAATCAGGAAAATTTGATTGGCCACATTATTAGTATGTTCATTGGCTACTATCAAGTTCTGTTAAATATGTTTATGTATCATCACAAAAGGTTTATAATTTTGTCGGACCCTTGGATAATTGTATATTGGTCGAGGAACATAAGACATTTTTTTGCAGCTTGAGGAAGGTTTGCCCTTTATTTCCCTTTTACTTTTGTGTGATAATGCAGGAAAAAAAGAAATCAAGATGCCAACACGATTATTGATGACATATTTTAGAGAACACTTCTTGCTAGTATTTATTTGAATCCAAACCTTTCTTAGTAAGATAAAATATCCTCTCAATGCACTTAGCAGATTTATTCTGATTTAAGGGGATTATACAATATTTCACTACCCGCTCTTTTCCCTTTGCTAATAATGTACACACCTCTGACAAATGGCTTATTATGTATGTAAATACCTGCCCACGTTGCTAGCACGTTACAATAGTTTTTTCATTATTGGCAACAATTTCGTCACTTCTTCCTTTCAATTTTAGCGCTCTTACAAGGTATATGATATATACTCTTATGACATTGGTATTTCTGTGTAGATTTTTCTTTGTTACTACAAATAGGATGGGGGACTAAAGTGAGCTCTACATATAAGAATCATGAAAATTTGATTGGCCAAATTATTAGTATGTTCATTGGCTACTATCAAGTTCTGTTCAATATGTTTATGTATCATCACAAAAGGTTTATAATTTTGTCGGACCCTTGGATAATAGTATATTGGTCGAGGAACATAAGACTTTTTTTTGCAGCTTGAGGAAGGTTTACCCTTTATTTCCCTTTTACTTTTGTGTGATAATGCAGGAAAAAAGAAATCACGATGCCAACACGATTATTGATGACATATTTTAGAGAACACTTCTTGCTAGTATTTCTTTGAATCCAAACCTTTCTTAATAAGACAAAATATGCTCTCAATGCACTTAGCAGATTTATTCTGATTTAAGGGGATTATACAATATTTCACTACCCGCTCTTTTCCCTTTGCTAATAATGTAGAGGAAGAGAGAGCACACTCCCAGTTCCCTCTCCACAATGTCTTCTTATCAGCGTAGCCATCGTGCCACACACCACCCAAACATATCGACGACCCTCTGATTCGGATTTCCACTTCGCCGTCTACATGGAGCCATCCGAAAAAAGAAGCAGAGGAAGTACATCGGCATAGCAGGTCGTCTGGTTGATTCTATATCACTAGGTGTTTGTTTTCTATTTCGTGAGAGCCCCATGGGCCATGGCAATCGAGGTGCTATCCACTCCACCAATGGACAAAAGCTGCCTCACTAATTCTCTTGACAACTTAGCAGGTAAATTTTTCCTAAAGAAATCAAGATAGCTAGAACCAAGTAGTGCCCCTCGACCAAATCTACCAATCAACGCCTCCCTCATGTATATATACAAAGTAATGTTGTTGATTTTCTTGGTAGGAAGATCTCTTTTCCATTCATCCAGCAACTGTGGTCAAGTGGTTGTCTGGCAACCGATCCATACTCCCATAGTGTCTCACAAGGACACACACCTAATTATGTAGTATAAGATTGGTAAGAAAATCTTAGCTTTCTATTTATCTATCATATGGCATGCTTTTAATCCTTTTGAAGGAAGCTATGCTTTCCCATATGTTAGTTCTCGCATTTCAGTAATATATGTTATGTACACACCTCTGAAAAATGGCTTATTATGTATGTAAATACCTGCCCACGTTGCTAGCACGTTACAACAGTTTTTTCATTATTTGCAACAATTTCGTCACTTCTTCCTTTCAATTTCAGCGCTCTTACAAGGTATATGATATATACTCTTATGACATGTGTATTTCTGTGTAGATTTTTCTTTGTTACTACCAATAGGATGGAGGACTAGAGTGAGCTCTACATATAAGAATCATGAAAATTTGATTGGCCAAATTATTAGTTTGTTCATTGGCTACTATCAAGTTATGTTCAATATGTTTATGTATCATCACAAAAGGTTTATAATTTTGTCGGACCCTTGGATAATAGTATATTGGCCGAGGAACATAAGACTTTTTTTTGCAGCTTGGGGAAGGTTTACCCTTTATTTCCCTTTTACTTTTCTTTGATAATGCAGGAAAAAAAGAAATCAAGATGCCAACACGATTATTGATGACATATTTTAGAGAACACTTCTTGCTAGTATTTATTTGAATCCAAACCTTTCTTAGTAAGATAAAATATCCTCTCAATGCACTTAAGAGATTTATTCTGATTTAAGGGGATTATACAATATTTCAGTACCTCCTCTTTTCCCTTTGCTGATAATGTGGAGGGAGAGAGAGCACACTCCCAGTTCCCTCTCCACAATGTCTTCTTATCAGCGTAGCCATCGTGCCACACACCATCCAAACATATCGACGACCCTCTGATTCGGATTTCCACTTCGTCGTCTACATGGAGCCATCCGAAAAAAGAAGTAGAGGAAGTACATCGGCATAGCAGGTCGTCTGGTTGATTCTATGTCACTAGGTGTTTGTTTTCTATTTCGTGAGAGCCCCATGGGCCATGGCGATCGAGGTGCTATCCACTCCACCAATGGACAAAAGCTGCCTCACTAATTCTCTTGAAAACTTAGCAGGTAAATTTTCCTAAAGAAATCAAGATAGCTAGAACCAAGTAGTGCCCCTCGACCAAATCTACCAATCAACGCCTCCCTCATGTATATATACAAAGTAATGTTGTTGATTTTCTTGGTAGGAAGATATCTTTTCCATTCATCCAGCAACTGTGGTCAAGTGGTTGTCTGCCAACCGATCCATACTCCCATAGCGTCTCACAAGGACACACACCTAATTATGCAGTATAAGATTGGTAAGAAAATCTCAGCTTTTTATTTATCTATCATATGGCATGCTTTTAATCCTTTTGAAGGAAGCTATGCTTTCCCATATGTTAGTTCTCGCATTTCAGTAATATATGTTATGTACACACCTCTAACAAATGGCTTATTATGTATGTAAATACCTGCCCACGTTGCTAGCACGTTACAATAGTTTTTTCATTATTTGCAACAATTGCGTCACTTCTTCCTTTCAATTTTAGCGCTCTTACAAGGTATATGATATATACTCTTATGACATGGGTATTTCTGTGTAGATTTTTCTTTGTTACTACAAATAGGATGGAGGACTAGAGTGAGCTCTACATATAAGAATCATGAAAATTTGATTGGCCAAATTATTAGTATGTTCATTGGCTACTATCAAGTTCTGTTAAATATGTTTATGTATCATCACAAAAGGTTTATAATTTTGTCGGACCCTTGGATAATTGTATATTGGTCGAGGAACATAAGACATTTTTTTGCAGCTTGAGGAAGGTTTACCCTTTATTTCCCTTTTACTTTTGTGTGATAATGCAGGAAAAAAAGAAATCAAGATGCCAACACGATTATTGATGACATATTTTAGAGAACACTTCTTGCTAGTATTTATTTGAATCCAAACCTTTCTTAGTAAGATAAAATATCCTCTCAATGCACTTAAGTGATTTATTCTGATTTAAGGGGATTATACAATATTTCAGTACCTCCTCTTTTCCCTTTGCTGATAATGTGGAGGGAGAGAGAGCACACTCCCAGTTCCCTCTCCACAATGTCTTCTTATCAGCGTAGCCATCATGCCACACACCATCCAAACATATCGACGACCCTCTGATTCGGATTTCCACTTCGTCGTCTACATGGAGCCATCCGAAAAAAGAAGCAGAGGAAGTACATCGGCATTGCAGGTCCTCTGGTTGATTCTATATCACTAGGTGTTTGTTTTCTATTTCGTGAGAGCCCCATGGGCCATGGCGATCGAGGTGCTATCCACTCCACCAATGGACAAAAGCTGCCTCACTAATTCTCTTGAAAACTTAGCATGTAAATTTTCCTAAAGAAATCAAGATAGCTAGAACCAAGTAGTGCCCCTCGACCAAATCTACCAATCAACGCCTCCCTCATGTATATATACAGAGTAATGTTGTTGATTTTCTTGGTAGGAAGATCTCTTTTCCATTCATCCAGCAACTGTGGTCAAGTGGTTGTCTGCCAACCGATCCATACTCCCATAGCGTCTCACAAGGACACACACCTAATTATGCAGTATAAGATTGGTAAGAAAATCTCAGCTTTCTATTTATCTATCATATGGCATGCTTTTAATCCTTTTGAAGGAAGCTATGCTTTCCCATATGTTAGTTCTCGCATTTCAGTAATATATGTTATGTACACACCTCTGACAAATGGCTTATTATGTATGTAAATACCTGCCCACGTTGCTAGCACGTTACAACAGTTTTTTCATTATTTGCAACAATTTCGTCACTTCTTCCTTTCAATTTCAGCGCTCTTACAAGGTATATGATATATACTCTTATGACATGTGTATTTCTGTGTAGATTTTTGTTTCTTACGCACAAATAGGATGGAGGACTAGAGTGAGCTCTACATATAAGAATCAGGAAAATTTGATTGGCCAAAATATTAGTATGTTCATTGGCTACTATCAAGTTCTGTTAAATATGTTTATGTATCATCAAAAAAGGTTAATAATTTTGTCAGACCGTTGGATAATAGTACAATGGTCGAGGAACATAAGTCTTTTTTTTTGCAGCTTGAGGAAGGTTTACCCTTTCTTTCCCTTTTACTTTTGTGTGATAATGCAGGAAAAAAAGAAATCCAGATGCCAACACGATTATTGCCGACATATTTTACAGAACACTTCTTGCTGGTATTTATTAGAATCCAAACCTTTCTTAGTAAGATAAAATATGCTCTCTCGATGCACTTAACATATTTATCCTGATTTAAGGGGATTATACAATATTTGAGTACCTGCTCTTTTCCCTTTGCTGATAATGTGGAGGGAGAGAGAGCACACTCCCAGTTCCCTCTCCACAATGTCTTCTTATCAGCGTAGCCATCATGCCACACACCACCCAAACATATCGACGACCCTCTCATTCGGATTTCCACTTCTTCGTCTACATGGAGCCATCCGGAAAAAGAAGCAGAGGAAGTACATCGGCATAGCAGGTCGTCTGGTTGATTCTATATCACTAGGTGTTTGTTTTCTATTTCGTAAGAGCCCCATGGGCCATGGCGATCGAGGTGCTATCCACTCAACCAATGGACAAAAGCAGGCTCACTAATTCTCTTGGAACTTAGCAGGTAAATTTTCCTAATGAAATCAAGATAGCTAGAATCAAGTAGTGCCCCTCGACCAAATCTACCAATCAACGCCTCCCTTATGTATATATACAAAGTAATGTTGTTGATTTTCTTGGTAGGAAGATCTCTTTTCCATTCATCCAACAACTGTGGTCAAGAAGTTGTCTGCCAACCGATCCATACTCCCATAGCGTCTCACAAGGTCACACACCTAATTATGCAGTATAAGATTGGTAAGAAAATCTCAGCTTTCTTTTTATCTATCATATGGCATACTTTTAATCCTTTTGAAGGAAGCTATGCTTTCCCATATGTTAGTTCTCGCATTTCAGTAATATATGTTATGTACACACATCTAAGAAATGGCTTATTATTGATGTAAATACCTGCCCACGCTGCTAGCACGTTACAACAGTTTTTTCATTATTTGCAACAATTTTGTCACTTCTTCCTTTCAATTTCAGCGCTCTTACAAGGTATATGATATATACTCTTATGACATGTGTATTTATGTGTAGATTTTATTTTGTTACGTACAAATAGGATGGAGGACTAGAGTGAGCTCTACATATAAGAATCAGGAAAAGTTGATTGGCCACATTATTAGTATGTTCATTGGATACTATCAAGTTCTGCTAAATATGTTTATGTATCATCACAAAAGGTTTATAATTTTGTCGGACCCTTGGATAATAGTATATTGGTCGAGGAACATAAGACATTTTTTTGCAGCTTGAGGAAGGTTTACCCTTTATTTCCCTTTTAGTTTTGTGTGATAATGCAGGAAAAAAGAAATCAAGATGCCAACACGATTATTGATGACATATTTTAGAGAACACTTCTTGCTAGTATTTCTTTGAATCCAAACCTTTCTTAGTAAGACAAAATATGCTCTCAATGCACTTAGCAGATTTATTCTGATTTAAGGGGATTATACAATATTTCACTACCTGCTCTTTTCCCTTTGCTAATAATGTGGAGGAAGAGAGAGCACACTCCCAGTTCCCTCTCCACAATGTCTTCTTATCAGCGTAGCCATCGGGCCACACACCACCCAAACATATCGACGACCCTCTGATTCGGATTTCCACTTCGTCGTCTACATGGAGCCATCCGAAAAAGAAGCAGAGGAAGTACATCGGCATAGTAGGTCCTCTGGTTGATTCTATGTCACTAGGTGTTTGTTTTCTATTTCGTGAGAGCCCCATGGGCCATGGCGATCGAGGTGCTATCCACTCCACCAATGGACAAAAGCTGCCTCACTAATTCTCTTGCACAACTTAGCAGGTAAATTTTCCTAAAGAAATCAAGATAGCTAGAACCAAGTAGTGCCCCTCGACCAAATCTACCAATCAACGCCTCCCTCATGTATATATACAAAGTAATGTTGTTGATTTTTTTGGCAGGAAGACATCTTTTCCATTCATCCAGCAACTGTGGTCAAGTGGTTGTCTGCCAACCGATCCATACTCCCATAGCGTCTCACAAGGACACACACCTAATTATGCAGTATAAGATTGGTAAGAAAATCTCAGCTTTCTATTTATCTATCATATGGCATGCTTTTAATCCTTTTGAAGGAAGCTATGCTTTCCCATATGTTAGTTCTCGCATTTCAGTAATATATGTTATGTACACACCTCTGACAAATGGCTTATTATGTATGTAAATACCTGCCCACGTTGCTAGCACGTTACAACAGTTTTTTCATTATTTGCAACAATTTCGTCACTTCTTCCTTTCAATTTCAGCGCTCTTACAAGGTATATGATATATACTCTTATGACATGTGTATTTCTGTGTAGATTTTTGTTTCTTACGCCCAAATAGGATGGAGGACTAGAGTGAGCTCTACATATAAGAATCAGGAAAATTTGATTGGCCAAAATATTAGTATGTTCATTGGCTACTATCAAGTTCTGTTAAATATGTTTATGTATCATCAAAAAAGGTTAATAATTTTGTCAGACCGTTGGATAATAGTACAATGGTCGAGGAACATAAGTCTTTTTTTTTGCAGCTTGAGGAAGGTTTACCCTTTCTTTCCCTTTTACTTTTGTGTGATAATGCAGGAAAAAAAGAAATCCAGATGCCAACACGATTATTGCCGACATATTTTACAGAACACTTCTTGCTGGTATTTATTAGAATCCAAACCTTTCTTAGTAAGATAAAATATGCTCTCTCGATGCACTTAACATATTTATCCTGATTTAAGGGGATTATACAATATTTGAGTACCTGCTCTTTTCCCTTTGCTGATAATGTGGAGGGAGAGAGAGCACACTCCCAGTTCCCTCTCCACAATGTCTTCTTATCAGCGTAGCCATCATGCCACACACCACCCAAACATATCGACGACCCTCTCATTCGGATTTCCACTTCTTCGTCTACATGGAGCCATCCGGAAAAAGAAGCAGAGGAAGTACATCGGCATAGCAGGTCGTCTGGTTGATTCTATATCACTAGGTGTTTGTTTTCTATTTCGTAAGAGCCCCATGGGCCATGGCGATCGAGGTGCTATCCACTCAACCAATGGACAAAAGCAGGCTCACTAATTCTCTTGGAACTTAGCAGGTAAATTTTCCTAATGAAATCAAGATAGCTAGAATCAAGTAGTGCCCCTCGACCAAATCTACCAATCAACGCCTCCCTTATGTATATATACAAAGTAATGTTGTTGATTTTCTTGGTAGGAAGATCTCTTTTCCATTCATCCAACAACTGTGGTCAAGAAGTTGTCTGCCAACCGATCCATACTCCCATAGCGTCTCACAAGGTCACACACCTAATTATGCAGTATAAGATTGGTAAGAAAATCTCAGCTTTCTTTTTATCTATCATATGGCATACTTTTAATCCTTTTGAAGGAAGCTATGCTTTCCCATATGTTAGTTCTCGCATTTCAGTAATATATGTTATGTACACACATCTAAGAAATGGCTTATTATTGATGTAAATACCTGCCCACGCTGCTAGCACGTTACAACAGTTTTTTCATTATTTGCAACAATTTTGTCACTTCTTCCTTTCAATTTCAGCGCTCTTACAAGGTATATGATATATACTCTTATGACATGTGTATTTATGTGTAGATTTTATTTTGTTACGTACAAATAGGATGGAGGACTAGAGTGAGCTCTACATATAAGAATCAGGAAAAGTTGATTGGCCACATTATTAGTATGTTCATTGGATACTATCAAGTTCTGCTAAATATGTTTATGTATCATCACAAAAGGTTTATAATTTTGTCGGACCCTTGGATAATAGTATATTGGTCGAGGAACATAAGACATTTTTTTGCAGCTTGAGGAAGGTTTACCCTTTATTTCCCTTTTAGTTTTGTGTGATAATGCAGGAAAAAAGAAATCAAGATGCCAACACGATTATTGATGACATATTTTAGAGAACACTTCTTGCTAGTATTTCTTTGAATCCAAACCTTTCTTAGTAAGACAAAATATGCTCTCAATGCACTTAGCAGATTTATTCTGATTTAAGGGGATTATACAATATTTCACTACCTGCTCTTTTCCCTTTGCTAATAATGTGGAGGAAGAGAGAGCACACTCCCAGTTCCCTCTCCACAATGTCTTCTTATCAGCGTAGCCATCGGGCCACACACCACCCAAACATATCGACGACCCTCTGATTCGGATTTCCACTTCGTCGTCTACATGGAGCCATCCGAAAAAGAAGCAGAGGAAGTACATCGGCATAGTAGGTCCTCTGGTTGATTCTATGTCACTAGGTGTTTGTTTTCTATTTCGTGAGAGCCCCATGGGCCATGGCGATCGAGGTGCTATCCACTCCACCAATGGACAAAAGCTGCCTCACTAATTCTCTTCACAACTTAGCAGGTAAATTTTCCTAAAGAAATCAAGATAGCTAGAACCAAGTAGTGCCCCTCGACCAAATCTACCAATCAACGCCTCCCTCATGTATATATACAAAGTAATGTTGTTGATTTTTTTGGCAGGAAGACATCTTTTCCATTCATCCAGCAACTGTGGTCAAGTGGTTGTCTGCCAACCGATCCATACTCCCATAGCGTCTCACAAGGACACACACCTAATTATGCAGTATAAGATTGGTAAGAAAATCTCAGCTTTCTTTTTATCTATCATATGGCATGCTTTTAATCCTTTTAAAAGAAGCTATGCTTTCCCATATGTTAGTTCTCGCATTTCAGTAATATATGTTATGTACACACCTCTGACAAATGGCTTATTATGTATGTAAATACCTGCCCACGTTGCTAGCACGTTACAACAGTTTTTTCATTATTTGCAACAATTTCGTCACTTCTTCCTTTCAATTTCAGCGCTCTTACAAGGTATATGATATATACTCTTATGACATGTGTATTTCTGTGTAGATTTTTGTTTCTTACGCCCAAATAGGATGGAGGACTAGAGTGAGCTCTACATATAAGAATCAAGAAAATTTGATTGGCCAAAATATTAGTATGTTCATTGGCTACTATCAAGTTCTGTTAAATATGTTTATGTATCATCAAAAAAGGTTAATAATTTTGTCAGACCGTTGGATAATAGTACAATGGTCGAGGAACATAAGTCTTTTTTTTGCAGCTTGAGGAAGGTTTACCCTTTCTTTCCCTTTTACTTTTGTGTGATAATGCAGGAAAAAAAGAAATCCAGATGCCAACACGATTATTGCCGACATATTTTACAGAACACTTCTTGCTGGTATTTATTAGAATCCAAACCTTTCTTAGTAAGATAAAATATGCTCTCTCGATGCACTTAACATATTTATCCTGATTTAAGGGGATTATACAATATTTGAGTACCTGCTCTTTTCCCTTTGCTGATAATGTGGAGGGAGAGAGAGCACACTCCCAGTTCCCTCTCCACAATGTCTTCTTATCAGCGTAGCCATCATGCCACACACCACCCAAACATATCGACGACCCTCTCATTCGGATTTCCACTTCTTCGTCTACATGGAGCCATCCGGGAAAAGAAGCAGAGGAAGTACATCGGCATAGCAGGTCGTCTGGTTGATTCTATATCACTAGGTGTTTGTTTTCTATTTCGTAAGAGCCCCATGGGCCATGGCGATCGAGGTGCTATCCACTCAACCAATGGACAAAAGCAGGCTCACTAATTCTCTTGGAACTTAGCAGGTAAATTTTTCTAATGAAATCAAGATAGCTAGAATCAAGTAGTGCCCCTCGACCAAATCTACCAATCAACGCCTCCCTTATGTATATATACAAAGTAATGTTGTTGATTTTCTTGGTAGGAAGATCTCTTTTCCATTCATCCAACAACTGTGGTCAAGAAGTTGTCTGCCAACCGATCCATACTCCCATAGCGTCTCACAAGGTCACACACCTAATTATGCAGTATAAGATTGGTAAGAAAATCTTAGCTTTCTTTTTATCTATCATATGGCATACTTTTAATCCTTTTGAAGGAAGCTATGCTTTCCCATATGTTAGTTCTGGCATTTCAGTAATATATGTTATGTACACACCTCTAAGAAATGGCTTATTATTGATGTAAATACCTGCCCATGCTGCTAGCACGTTACAACAGTTTTTTTCATTATTTGTAACAATTTTGTCACTTCTTACTTTCAATTTCAGCGCTCTTACAAGGTATATGATATATACTCTTATGACATGTGTATTTATGTGTATGTTTTCTTTTGTTACGTACAAATAGGATGGAGGACTAGAGTGAGCTCTACATATATGAATCAGGAAAATTTGATTGGCCACATTATTAGTATGTTCATTGGCTACTATCAAGTTCTGTTAAATATGTTTATGTATCATCACAAAAGGTTTATAATTTTGTCGGACCCTTGGATAATTGTATATTGGTCGAGGAACATAAGACATTTTTTTGCAGCTTGAGGAAGGTTTGCCCTTTATTTCCCTTTTACTTTTGTGTGATAATGCAGGAAAAAAAGAAATCAAGATGCCAACACGATTATTGATGACATATTTTAGAGAACACTTCTTGCTAGTATTTATTTGAATCCAAACCTTTCTTAGTAAGATAAAATATCCTCTCAATGCACTTAGCAGATTTATTCTGATTTAAGGGGATTATACAATATTTCACTACCCGCTCTTTTCCCTTTGCTAATAATGTATACACCTCTGACAAATGGCTTATTATGTATGTAAATACCTGCCCACGTTGCTAGCACGTTACAATAGTTTTTTCATTATTGGCAACAATTTCGTCACTTCTTCCTTTCAATTTTAGCGCTCTTACAAGGTATATGATATATACTCTTATGACATTGGTATTTCTGTGTAGATTTTTCTTTGTTACTACAAATAGGATGGGGGACTAAAGTGAGCTCTACATATAAGAATCATGAAAATTTGATTGGCCAAATTATTAGTATGTTCATTGGCTACTATCAAGTTCTGTTCAATATGTTTATGTATCATCACAAAAGGTTTATAATTTTGTCGGACCCTTGGATAATAGTATATTGGTCGAGGAACATAAGACTTTTTTTTGCAGCTTGAGGAAGGTTTACCCTTTATTTCCCTTTTACTTTTGTGTGATAATGCAGGAAAAAAGAAATCACGATGCCAACACGATTATTGATGACATATTTTAGAGAACACTTCTTGCTAGTATTTCTTTGAATCCAAACCTTTCTTAATAAGACAAAATATGCTCTCAATGCACTTAGCAGATTTATTCTGATTTAAGGGGATTATACAATATTTCACTACCCGCTCTTTTCCCTTTGCTAATAATGTAGAGGAAGAGAGAGCACACTCCCAGTTCCCTCTCCACAATGTCTTCTTATCAGCGTAGCCATCGTGCCACACACCACCCAAACATATCGACGACCCTCTGATTCGGATTTCCACTTCGCCGTCTACATGGAGCCATCCGAAAAAAGAAGCAGAGGAAGTACATCGGCATAGCAGGTCGTCTGGTTGATTCTATATCACTAGGTGTTTGTTTTCTATTTCGTGAGAGCCCCATGGGCCATGGCAATCGAGGTGCTATCCACTCCACCAATGGACAAAAGCTGCCTCACTAATTCTCTTGACAACTTAGCAGGTAAATTTTTCCTAAAGAAATCAAGATAGCTAGAACCAAGTAGTGCCCCTCGACCAAATCTACCAATCAACGCCTCCCTCATGTATATATACAAAGTAATGTTGTTGATTTTCTTGGTAGGAAGATCTCTTTTCCATTCATCCAGCAACTGTGGTCAAGTGGTTGTCTGGCAACCGATCCATACTCCCATAGTGTCTCACAAGGACACACACCTAATTATGTAGTATAAGATTGGTAAGAAAATCTTAGCTTTCTATTTATCTATCATATGGCATGCTTTTAATCCTTTTGAAGGAAGCTATGCTTTCCCATATGTTAGTTCTCGCATTTCAGTAATATATGTTATGTACACACCTCTGAAAAATGGCTTATTATGTATGTAAATACCTTCCCACGTTGCTAGCACGTTACAACAGTTTTTTCATTATTTGCAACAATTTCGTCACTTCTTCCTTTCAATTTCAGCGCTCTTACAAGGTATATGATATATACTCTTATGACATGTGTATTTCTGTGTAGATTTTTCTTTGTTACTACCAATAGGATGGAGGACTAGAGTGAGCTCTACATATAAGAATCATGAAAATTTGATTGGCCAAATTATTAGTTTGTTCATTGGCTACTATCAAGTTATGTTCAATATGTTTATGTATCATCACAAAAGGTTTATAATTTTGTCGGACCCTTGGATAATAGTATATTGGCCGAGGAACATAAGACTTTTTTTTGCAGCTTGGGGAAGGTTTACCCTTTATTTCCCTTTTACTTTTCTTTGATAATGCAGGAAAAAAAGAAATCAAGATGCCAACACGATTATTGATGACATATTTTAGAGAACACTTCTTGCTAGTATTTATTTGAATCCAAACCTTTCTTAGTAAGATAAAATATCCTCTCAATGCACTTAAGAGATTTATTCTGATTTAAGGGGATTATACAATATTTCAGTACCTCCTCTTTTCCCTTTGCTGATAATGTGGAGGGAGAGAGAGCACACTCCCAGTTCCCTCTCCACAATGTCTTCTTATCAGCGTAGCCATCGTGCCACACACCATCCAAACATATCGACGACCCTCTGATTCGGATTTCCACTTCGTCGTCTACATGGAGCCATCCGAAAAAAGAAGTAGAGGAAGTACATCGGCATAGCAGGTCGTCTGGTTGATTCTATGTCACTAGGTGTTTGTTTTCTATTTCGTGAGAGCCCCATGGGCCATGGCGATCGAGGTGCTATCCACTCCACCAATGGACAAAAGCTGCCTCACTAATTCTCTTGAAAACTTAGCAGGTAAATTTTCCTAAAGAAATCAAGATAGCTAGAACCAAGTAGTGCCCCTCGACCAAATCTACCAATCAACGCCTCCCTCATGTATATATACAAAGTAATGTTGTTGATTTTCTTGGTAGGAAGATATCTTTTCCATTCATCCAGCAACTGTGGTCAAGTGGTTGTCTGCCAACCGATCCATACTCCCATAGCGTCTCACAAGGACACACACCTAATTATGCAGTATAAGATTGGTAAGAAAATCTCAGCTTTTTATTTATCTATCATATGGCATGCTTTTAATCCTTTTGAAGGAAGCTATGCTTTCCCATATGTTAGTTCTCGCATTTCAGTAATATATGTTATGTACACACCTCTAACAAATGGCTTATTATGTATGTAAATACCTGCCCACGTTGCTAGCACGTTACAATAGTTTTTTCATTATTTGCAACAATTGCGTCACTTCTTCCTTTCAATTTTAGCGCTCTTACAAGGTATATGATATATACTCTTATGACATGGGTATTTCTGTGTAGATTTTTCTTTGTTACTACAAATAGGATGGAGGACTAGAGTGAGCTCTACATATAAGAATCATGAAAATTTGATTGGCCAAATTATTAGTATGTTCATTGGCTACTATCAAGTTCTGTTAAATATGTTTATGTATCATCACAAAAGGTTTATAATTTTGTCGGACCCTTGGATAATTGTATATTGGTCGAGGAACATAAGACATTTTTTTGCAGCTTGAGGAAGGTTTACCCTTTATTTCCCTTTTACTTTTGTGTGATAATGCAGGAAAAAAAGAAATCAAGATGCCAACACGATTATTGATGACATATTTTAGAGAACACTTCTTGCTAGTATTTATTTGAATCCAAACCTTTCTTAGTAAGATAAAATATCCTCTCAATGCACTTAAGTGATTTATTCTGATTTAAGGGGATTATACAATATTTCAGTACCTCCTCTTTTCCCTTTGCTCATAATGTGGAGGGAGAGAGAGCACACTCCCAGTTCCCTCTCCACAATGTCTTCTTATCAGCGTAGCCATCATGCCACACACCATCCAAACATATCGACGACCCTCTGATTCGGATTTCCACTTCGTCGTCTACATGGAGCCATCCGAAAAAAGAAGCAGAGGAAGTACATCGGCATTGCAGGTCGTCTGGTTGATTCTATATCACTAGGTGTTTGTTTTCTATTTCGTGAGAGCCCCATGGGCCATGGCGATCGAGGTGCTATCCACTCCACCAATGGACAAAAGGTGCCTCACTAATTCTCTTGAAAACTTAGCAGGTAAATTTTCCTAAAGAAATCAAGATAGCTAGAACCAAGTAGTGGCCCTCGACCAAATCTACCAATCAACGCCTCCCTCACGTATATATACAGAGTAATGTTGTTGATTTTCTTGGTAGGAAGATCTCTTTTCCATTCATCCAGCAACTGTGGTCAAGTGGTTGTCTGCCAACCGATCCATACTCCCATAGCGTCTCACAAGGACACACACCTAATTATGCAGTATAAGATTGGTAAGAAAATGTCAGCTTTCTATTTATCTATCATATGGCATGCTTTTAATCCTTTTGAAGGAAGCTATGCTTTCCCATATGTTAGTTCTCGCATTTCAGTAATATATGTTATGTACATACCTCTGACAAATGGCTTATTATGTATGTAAATACCTGCCCACGCTGCTAGCACGTTACAACAGTTTTTTCATTATTTGCAACAATTTCGTCACTTCTTCCTTTCAATTTCAGCGGTCTTACAAGGTATATGCTATATACTCTTATGTATTGAGATATATGACCAAAAACTGTGGGTAATAGGTCATGAAAACGACCATAAAGTGTGACAAGGACGAGTTTTTGGGCTACCTCTCAAATATGTATTGGGTCTTACAGTCGTTGTAAATTGCCCTCGAACCCCAAAAGTATGGGCAATAGTTCATAAAAACGGCCATAAAACATGAAAACGACGAGTTTTTGGTCATATCGCTCAAACATGTATTGGGTCTTAAGGATGCTATAAATCACGCTGGAACCCCAAAAGTGTGGGCAATAGCTCATGCAAACGGTCAAAAAACACGAAAACGACGAGTTTTTGGTCATATATCTCAAACATCTATCGGGTTTCACTATCGGTGCAAATCGCCCTGAAACTGTGGGCAATAGCTCATTAAAAAGGACATAAAGCGCGACAACGACGAGTTTTTGGTCATATCTCTCAAACATTTACCAGGACAGACGGTCATTGCAAGGCGCCGTGGAGCCCGAAATATGTGGGCAATAGTTTATGAAAACGGCCATAAGTAACGAAAATGACGAGTTTTTGGTCAAATCTCTCAAAAATGTATCTGGACTTACGGTCGTTGTAAATCACCCTGGAACCCAAAGAGTGTGGGCAATAGCATATGAAAACGACCATAAAACACGAAAACGATGAGTTTTTGTCCATATCTTTCAAACATGTATCGGGTCTCACGATACTTGTAAATCGCCCTGAAACCCCAAAACTATGGACAATAGCTCATGAAAACGGCCATTAAACGCGAAAAAGACGAGTTTTTGCTCATAACACTCAAACATGTATCTGTTCTCACGGTCATTGTAAATCGCCCTAAAACAACAAATGTGTGGGGAATATCTCATGAAAATGACCATAAAACTCGAAAACAAGGAGTTTTTGGTCATATCTCCCAAAATTTACCGTACTTACGGTCATTGCAAGGCGCACTAGAGCTCCAAATATGTGGGTAATGGTTCATGAAAATTACCATAAGTCACGAAAAGGATAAGTTTTTGGTCAAATCTCTCAAACATGTATCTGGCCTTACGGTCGTTATAAATCACCCTGGAACCCAAAAAGTGTGGGCAATAGCTTATGAAAACGACCATAAAACACGAAAACGATGCATTTTCGGTCATATCGCTTAAACATGTACCATGTCTTACAGATGTTGTAAATCGCCCTAGAGGCCCAAAAGTGTGGGCAATAGCTAATGAAAATGGGCGTAAAACGCGAGAACGATGAGTGTTTGGTCATACCTCTCAAAGATTTACCAGGTCTCGCTATCATTGTAAATTTCCCTTAAACCCCAAAACTGAGGGCAATAGCTCATGAAAATGGCCACAAAGCGTGACAAGGACGAGTTTTTAGTCATATCTCTCAAACATGTAATAGGTCTAACTGTCTTTATAAGTCACCCTAGAACCCCAAAACTGTGGACAATAGCTCATGGAAACAGCCATTGAACGCGAAAAATAGTTTTTGGTCATTACACTCAAACATGTATCTGTTCTCAGGGTCATTGTAAATCACCCTAAAACCCCAAACGTGTGGGCAATATCTCATCAAAACGGCCATAAAACTCGAAAACAACGAGTTTTTGGTCATATCTCTCAAACAGTTACCCGGACTTACGGTCATTGCAAGGCGCACTAGAGCCCCAAATATGTGGGTAATGGTTCATGAAAATGACCATAAGTCACGAAAAGGACATGTTTTTGGTCAAATCTCTCAAACATTTATCTGGACTTACGGTTCTTGTAAATCACCCTGGAGCCCAAAAAGTGTGGGCAATGGCTCATGAAAATGGCCATAAAATACGAAAACGATGAGTTTTTGGTCATATCTTTCAAACATGTATCGGGTCTTACGGTAGTTGTAAATCGCCCTGGAACGCCAAAACTGTGGGTAATAGATCATGAAAACAGACATAAAGCGTGACAAGGATGAGTTATTGGGCATACCTCTCAAATATGTATTGGGTCTTACGGTCGTAGTAAATAGCCCTGGAACCCAAAAAGTATGGGCAATAGCTTATGAAAACAGCCATAAAACACGAAAACGATGAGTTTTTGGTCATATCGCTTAAACATGTACTAGGTCTTACAGATGTTGTAAATCGCCCTAGAGGCCCAAAAGTGTGGGCAATAGCTAATGAAAATGGACATAAAGCGCGAAAACAACGAGTGTTTGGTCATACCTCTCAAAGATTTACCGGGTCTCGCTATCGTTGTAAATTGCCCTTAAACCCCAAAACCGAGGGCAATAGCTCATGAAAATGGCCACAAAGCGCGACAAGGACGAGTTTTTGGTCATATCTCTCAAACATGTAACGGGTCTAACTGTCTTGATAAGTCGCTCTAGAACCCCAAAACTATGGACAATAGCTCATGAAAACGGCCATTGAACGCGAAAAATACGAGTTTTTGGTCATTACACTCAAACATGTATTTGTTCTCACGATCATTGTAAATCGCCCTGAAACCCCAAATGTGTGGGTAATATCTCATGATAACGGCCATAAAACTCGAAAACAACGAGTTTTTGGTCATATCTCTCAAATAGTTACCGGGACTTACGGTCATTGCAAGGCGCACTAGAGCACCAAATATGTGGGTAATGGTTCATGAAAATGACCATAAGTCACGAAAAGGACAAGTTTTTGGTCAAATCTCTAAAACATGTATCTTGCCTTACGGTCGTTGTAAATCACCCTGGAACCCCAAAAGTGTGGGCAATAGCTTATGAAAACGGCCATAAAACACGAAAACGATGAGTTTTTGGTATGTCGCTTAAACATGTACCATGTCTTACAGATGTTGTAAATCGCCCTAGAGGCCCAAAAGTGTGGGCAATAGCTAATGAAAATGGGCATAAAACGCGAGAACGACGAGTGTTTGGTCATACCTCTCAAAGATTTACCGGGTCTCGGTATCGTTGTAAATTGCCCTTAAACCCCAAAACTAAGGGCAATAGCTCATGAAAATGGCCACAAAGCGTGACAAGGACGAGTTTTTTATCATATCTCTCAAACATGTAACGAGTCTAATGGTCTTTATAAGTCGCCCTGGAACCCCAAAATTGTGCACAATAGCTCATGAAAACGGCCATTGAATGCGAAAAATACGAGTTTTTGGTCATTACACTCAAACATGTATCTGTTCTCAGGGTCATTGTAAATCGCCCAAAAACCCCAAAAGTGTGGGCTATATCTCATGAAAACGGCCATAAAACTCGAAAACAATGAGTTTTTGGTCATATCTCTCAAACAGATACTGGGACTTACGGTCATTGCAAGGCGCACTGGAGCCCCAAATAGGTGGGTAATGGTTCATGAAAATGACCATAAGTCACGAAAAGGACATGTTTTTGGTCAAATCTCTCAAACATGTATCTGGACTTACGGTTGTTGTAAATCACCCTGGAACCCAAAAAGTGTGGGCAATGCCTCATGAAAATGGCCACAAAATACGAAAACGATGAGTTTTTGTTCATATCTTTCAAACATGTATTGGGTCTTACGGTAGATGTAAATCGCCCTGGAACCCCAAAACTGTGGGCAATAGATCATGAAAACAGACATAAAGTGTGACAAGGATGAGTTATTGGGCATACCTCTCAAATATGTATTGGGCCTTACGGTCGTTGTAAATAGCCCTGGAACCCCAAATGTGTGGGCAATAGTTCATAAAAACGGCCATAAAATATGAAAACGATGAGTTTTTGGTCATATCGCTCAAACATGAATTGGGTCTTACGGATGTTGTAAATCGCGCTGGAACCCAAAAGTGTGGCAATAGCTCATGCAAACAGTCATAAAACACGAAAACGACGAGTTTTTGGTCATATATCTCACATATCTATCGGGTTTCACTATTGGTGCAAATCGCCCTGAAACCCAAAAACTATGGGCAATAGCTCATGAAAACGGACATAAAGCGTGACAACGACGAGGTTTCGGTCATATCTCTCAAACAGTACCGTGACTGATGGTCATTGGAAGGCGCCATGGAGCCCCTAATATGTGGGCAATAGTTCATGAAAACAACCATAAGTAACGAAAATGACGAGTTTTTGGTCAAATCTCTCAAAAATGTATCTGGACTTACTGTCGTTGTAAATCATAATAGAATCCAAAAAGTGTGGAGAATAGCATATGAAAACGGCCATAAAACACGAAAACGATGAGTTTTTGTCCATATATTTCAAACATGTATCGGGTCTCACGGTAGTTGTAAATCGCCCTGGAACCCCAAAACTGTGGACAATGGCTCATGAAAATGGACATTAAACACGAAAAAGACGAGTTTTTGGTCATAACACTCAAACATGTATCTATTCTCACGGACATTGTAAATCGCCCTGAAACCCCAAATGTGTGGGCAATATCTCAGGAAAATAGCCATAAAACTCGAAAACAACGAGTTTTTGGTCATATCTCTCAAACATGTAATGAGTCTAACTGTCTTTGTAAGTCGCCCTAGAACACCAAAACTGTGGACAATATCTCATGAAAACGGCCATTGAACGCGAAAAAACGAGTTTTTGGTCATAACACTCAAACATGTATCTGTTCTCACGGTCGTTGTAAATCGCCCTGAAACCCCAAAAGTGTGGGCAATATCTCATGAAAACGGCCATAAAACTCGAAAACAACAAGTTTTTGGTCATATATCTCAAATAGTTATCGGGACTTACGGTCATTGTAAGGTGCCCTCGAGCCCCAAATATGTGGGCAATAGTTCATGAAAACGGCCATAAGTAATGAAAATGACGAGTTTTTGGTCAAATCTCTAAAACATGTATCTAGACTTACGATCGTTGTAAATCACCCTAGAACCCAAAAAGTATGGGCAATAGCTTATGAAAACGGCCATAAAACACGAAAACGGTGAGTTTTTGGTCATATCGCTTAAACATATACTAGGTCTTACAGATGTTGTAAATCGCCCTAGAGGCCCAAAAGTGTGGGCAATAGCTAATGACAATGGACATAAAGCGCGAAAACGACGAGTGTTTGGTCATACCTCTCAAAGATTTACTGGGTCTTGCTATCGTTGTAAATTGCCCTTAAATCCCAAAACCGAGGGCAATAGCTCATGAAAATTGCCACAAAGCGCGACAAGGACGAGTTTTTGGTCATATCTCTCAAACATGTAACGGGTCTAACGGTCTTTATAAGTCGCCCTGGAACCCCAAAACTGTGGACAATAGCTCATGAAAACGGCCATTGAACGCGAAAAATACGAGTTTTTGGTCATTACACTCAAACATGTATCTGTTCTCACGGTCGTTGTAAATTGCCCTGAAACCCCAAACGTGTGGGCAATATCTCATGAAAACGGACATAAAACTTGAAAACAACGAGTTTTTGGTCATATCTCTCAAACACTTACCGGGACTTACGGTCATTGCAAGGTGCCCTGGAGACCCAAATATGTGGGCAATGGTTCATGAAAACGTCCATAAGTAACAAAAAGGACTAGTTTTTGGTCAAATCTCTCAAACATGTATCTGGACTTACGGTCGTTGTAACTCACCCTGGAACCCAAAAAGTGTGGGCAATAGCTTATGAAAACGTCCATAAAACACAAAAATGATGTGTTTTTGTCCATATCTTTCAAACATGTATTGGGTCTCACGGTAGTTGTAAATCGCCCTGGGACCCCAAAATTGTGGGAAATAGATCATGAAAACAGCCATAAAGCATGATAAGGACGAGTTTTTGGGCATACCTCTCAAATATGTATTGGGTCTTATGGTCGTTGTAAATCGCCCTGGAACCCCAAAAGTGTGGGCAATAGTTCATAAAAACGGCCATAAAACATGAAAATGACGAGTTTTTGGTCACATCGCTCAAACATGTATTGGGTCTTACGGATGTTGTAAATCGCGCTGGAATCCCAAAAGTGTGGGCAATAGCTCATGCAAACGGTCATAAAAAATGAAAACTATGAGTTTTTGGTCAAATCTCTCAAACATGTATCTGGACTTACGGTCGTCGTAAATCACCCTCGAACCCAAAAAGTGTGGGCAATAGCTCATGAAAACGGCCATAAAACACGAAAACGTTGAGTTTTTGTTCATATCTTTCAAACATGTATCGGGTCTTACGGTAGTTGTAAATCGCCCTAGAACCCCAAAATCGTGGGAAATAGATCATGAAAACAGCCATAAAGCATGACAAGGACGAGTTTTTGGGCATACCTCTCAAATATGTATTGGGTCTTATGGTCATTGTAAATCGGCCTGGAACCCCAAAAGTGTGGGCAATAGTTAATAAAAACGACCATAAAACATGAAAATGACGAGTTTTTTGTCACATCGCTCAAACATGTATTGGGTCTTACGGATGTTGTAAATCGCGCTGGAACCCCAAAAGTGTGGGAAATAGCTCATGCAAACGGTCATAAAAAATGAAAACGATGAGTTTTTGGTCATATATCTCACACATCTATCATGTTTCACTATTGGTGCAAATCGCCCTGAAACCCCGAAACTATGGGTAATAGCTCATGAAAACGGACATAAAGCGTGACAACGACGAGTTTTTGGTCATATCTCTCAACCATGTATTGGTTCTTACGGTCATTGTAAATCGCCCTGGAACCCGAAAAGTTTGGGCAATAGCTCGTGAAAACGGCCATAAAACACGAAAAAATATGAGTTTTTGGTCATATCGCTTAAACATGCACCAGGTCTTACAGATGTTGTAAATCACCCTAGAGGGCATAAGTGTGGGCAATAGCTAATGAAAATGGGCATAAAACGTGAAAATGACGAGTCTTTGGTCATACCTCTCAAACATTTACTAGGTCTCGCTATCATTGTAAATTTCCCTTAAACCCCAAAACTGAGGGCAATAGCTCATGAAAATGGCCACAAAGCGCGACAAGGACGAGTTTTTGGTCATATCTCTCAAACATGTAACGGGTATAACGGTCTTTGTAAGTCGCCCTGGAACCCCGAAACTGTGGACAATAGCTCATGAAAACGGCCATTGAACGCGAAAAATACGAGTTTTTTGTCATAATACTCAAACATATATCTGTTCTCACGGTCGTTGTAAATCGCCCTGAAACCACAAAAGTGTGGGCAATATCTCATGAAAACGGCCATAAAACTCGAAAACAACGAGTTTTTGGTCATATATCTCAAACATTTACTGGGACTAACGGTCATTGCAAGGCGCCATGGAGCCCCAAATATGTGGTCAATAGTTCATGAAAATGGCCATAAGTAACAAAAATGATGAGTTTTTGGTTAAATATCTCAAACTTGTATCTAGACTTATGATCATTGTAAATCACCCTAGAACCCAAAAAGTGTGGGAAGTGGATCATGAAAACGGCCATAAAACACGAAAACAATGAGTTTTTGTTCATACCTTTCAAACATGTATCGAGTCTTAAGGTAGTTGTAAATCGCCCTGGAACCTCAGAACTGTGGGGAATAGATCATGAAAACGGCCATAAAGCGTGACAAGGATGATTTTTGGGCATGCCTCTCAAATATGTATTGGGTCTTACGGTCCTTGTAAATTGCCCTGGAACCCCAAAAGTGTAGGCAATAGTTCATGAAAACATTCATAATACATGAAAACGACGATTTTTTGGTCATAACACTCAAACATGTATTGGGTCTTACGGTAATAAATCACGAAAACACCGAGTTTTTGGTCATATATCTCAAACATCTTTCTGGTTTCACTATCGGTGCAAATCGCCCTGAAACCCCGAAACTGTGGGCAATAGCTCATGAAAACAGACATAAAGCACGACAACGACGAGTTTTTGGTCATATCTCTCAAACAAGTATCGGGTCTTATAGTCCTTGTAAATCGTCCTGGAACCCCAAAAGTTTGGGCGATAGCTCATGAAAACAGCCATAAAACACGAAATCGATGAGTTTTTGGTCATATCACTTAAGCATGTATCGGGTCTTATAGATGTTGTAAATCACCCTAGAGGCCCAAAAGTGTG
Source organism: Avena eriantha (assembly GCA_910589775.1). Taxonomy (NCBI): domain Eukaryota; kingdom Viridiplantae; phylum Streptophyta; class Magnoliopsida; order Poales; family Poaceae; genus Avena; species Avena eriantha. Next base: position 480,087,694 of record OU342745.1, read on the forward strand.
TGCAATAGCTAATGAAAATGGGCATAAAACGAGAAAACGACGAGTGTTTGGTTATACCTCTAAAACATTTACCGGGTCTCAGTATCGTTGATAATTGCCCTAAAACCCCAAAACCGAGGGCAATAGCTCATGAAAATGGCCACAAAGCGCGACAAGGACGAGTTTTTTGTCATATCTCTCAAACATGAACCCCTAAACTGTGGACAGTAGCTCATGAAAATGGACAATGAACGCGAAAAATATGAGTTTTTGGTCATAACACTCAAACATGTATCTGTTCTCACGGTCGTTGTAAATCTCCCTGAAACCCCAAATGAGTGGGCAATAACTGTGGGCAATAGATCATGAAAGCAGCCATACCTCTTAAATATGTATTGGGTCCTACGATCATTCTAAATCACCCTAGAACCCCAAAAGGGTGGGAAATAGTTCTTGAAAATGGCCATAAAACATGAAAACGACGAGTTTTTGGTCATATCGCTCCAACATGTATTGGGTCCTACGGATCTTGTAAATCGCACGGGAACCCCAAAAGTGTGGGCAATAGCTCATGCAAATTTTCATAAAACACGAAAACGATGGGTTTTTGGTCATATATCTCAAACATCTATCGGGTTTCACTATCGGTGCAAATCGCCCTGAAACCCCGAAACTGTGGGCAATAGGTCATGAAAATGGACATAAAGCGTGACAACGACGAGTTTTTGGTCATATCTCTCAAACATGTATCGGGTCTTACGGTCGTTGTAAATCGCCCTAGAACCCCAAAAGTTTGGGCAATAGCTCATGAAAACGGCCATAAAACACGGAAAAGATGAGTTTTTGGTCATATCACTTAAACATGTATCGGGTCTTACAGATGTTGTAAATCGCCCTAGAGGCAAAAAAGTGTGTGTAATAGCTAATGAACATGGGCATAAAATGCGAAAACGACGAGTGTTTGGTTATACCTCTCAAACATTACCAGGTCTCACTATCGTTGTAAATTGCCCTAAAACCCCAAAACTGAGGACAATAGCTCATGAAAATGGCCACAAATCGCGACAAGGACTAGGTATTGGTTATATCTCTCAAACATGTAACAGGTATAACGGCCTTTGTAAATCGCCCTGGAACCCCGAAACGGTGGACAATGTCTCATGAAAACGGCCATTGAACGCGAAAAATATGAGTTTTTGGTCATAACACACAAACATGTATCTCTTCCCACGGTCATTGTAAATCGCCCTGAAACCCGAAATGTGTGGGCAATATCTCATGAAACGGCCATAAAACTCGAAAACAACGAGTTTTTGGTCATATATCCCAAACATTTACTAGGACTTACTGTCATTGCAAGGCGCCCTGGAGCCCCAAATATGTGGGCAAGAGCCATAGTGCTAGCTGCCTGTTTTCTGCTGTTTTTGGTTCCAGGAAAGTCAGAAACTGAATATTCTCGGAATTGGACGGGACAAAAGCCAAAGTCGCTATTTTATCAGAAGATATCTGGAGCCAGAATATGAGACGGAGAGGAGCTAGGGGGCCACCACACCACCTGGCCGCGCAGGCCGTGTGGCTAGCCCAGGCACCCCCTCGGCCTCTCCTTCCGCCTATATATTTCCTTCGATACGAAAACCCTAAGTACCCGATCAAAAATCCACAAAAGAGTCTATAGCCGCTATCATCTCCATCCCTAGATCGTGAGAGATCTGAAGCTCTTCCCGACACCCTGCCGGAGAGGGGAATTCACCCTCGAGGCCTTCTTCATCATCATGCAAGTCTCCGGTGTGATGCGTGAGTAATTCATCTCTGGACTACGGGTCCATGTAGTAGCTAGATGGCTGGTTCTCCTCTATTGTGCTTTCATGTCTAGATCTTGTGAGCTGCGTTCATGATTAAGATCATCTATTTATATTTCTGCATGTTGTGTTTGCGGGGATCCGATGGATATTGAGATGCTATTTCAGATTGATTATTGATTCTATCTTGGCCATGTAGATGCTAACAACTCCAAGAGTTAGTATTTATGCTCGATAGTGGGTTCATGCCTCTGGTAATCTGGGGAAGTGACAGAAATCTCTAAGGTACTAGATGTGCTGATTCTACTAGGGAGAAAACAATAATCCTTTGTTCATAGAACAATCGTATTGTTTACATTACACGTAATTCGTAAAGCAATAATCTGTTGCTTGCAACTTAATACAGGAGGGGGTTCGGATGATAACCTGAAGGTGGATTATTAGTCATAGATGCAGTTGGATGGTGGTCTATGTATAATGTTGTAATGTCCAATCAAGTCTCCAAGGAGTCAAGATGGTTAGTATATGCTTGTATGCTTTCTCGATGTTTGTCAATTGCCCCGCTTTAATTTGTTCACCCAGCATGTTATCTATCTTAAGGAGAGCCACTTCTAGTGAACTAGGGACCCCGGTCCTTTCTTTTACATACAATCTAAAACTGTTTACTGCTTTGTGTTTACTTTCTTCAAACTACTACTTCCTTCCATTCGATACGCTTAATCCTTTGTTTTCAGCAAAACCGGTGAGATTGACAACATCATCGCAAGTTGGGGACAAAGTTATGTGGTTATGTTGTGCAGGTCTCCATGTTGCTGCTAGCACCGTTAGTGCGCCCTGCCAAGGCTCAGCTAGCAACACCTTTGGGGTGTTTCCTTGCTCCTACTGGTTCGATAACCTTGGTTTCATAACTGAGGGAAACTTACTTCTGTGCTCATCATACCTTCCTCTTGGGGTTCCCCAACGAGCTCATCAATCACAAGCCATCAAAGTATTTTTCTAGCGCCGTTGCCGGGGAGTGAAGGACATCTTCACAAGGGGAGTCCCTCATAACCAATCTCTTTACTTTGTTATTTTTATTTTGCTTAGTTTCTTTTTGCTTTGTTTGCTTGTTTCTTCATCTAAAACACACACAAAAAAATAGTTTTACAAGTTTGCTTTCTTTATTGAAAACACAAAAAAATTAGTTCCTATCTTAAGTTGCCATTATGTCTAGCCTTGCTCCAATCACTATGTCACCCAAGGAAATGATTTTCACTTTTAAATCAGGAATTGAGGGAAGCTTCAAGGAAGCTTGGTCTAGAATCTCTGATCTACATGAAAAACTGAGCCTAAAATGACTCAAAGCTTGTTCCTTAGCAGTTTTTACCTTGGAATTGCTCTGTGCTATAGATATGCTTTAGATGCTATTGTGGGAGGAGATTTCCTCCAATGTAATGAGCATGATGTTGTTAATGCCATAAAAAAGTTGATCCTTACTTACAACTTGCCTAGCCAAACTGATATTTCTTTCGCAAGCATATTTGCTAGATTAAACACTCTTGAGACCCACACTACTAGTTTAAAAGATTGCTATAATATGCTTAGGGAGCATCATAATTATGTTCCAATAAATTCTGAACCATCAAAGTGGCTCCCCATAGTAAAGATTGATATAAATAATGAAACTTTTCAAGCTCGCAGTGATATCATGTCTGAATTTTATCTTATGCCCAAAGATATTTATGAATCTTTGAATCTTTGGGGGCTTACTGAAGGAGGAAAATAAATATCTCTTGCTAATAATGCTACCATATTACCTATTGGAATAGGTGAAGGAGTGTTTACAAATATCCTTGGGAAAATGATTTCTACGGATTATCTTGTTATTAAATGTGCAGGAAAAGGACAAATTACACTTGGACGGTCCCTATTAGAACTCCTTGGAGCAATAATAGATGTGGGAAAGGGGACCATGCACCTTTCTTATCCACCAAACAATCATATTTTTCCCAAGGTTAAGAATAAAAGTAAGAGAGGTAAGGGCAAGAAATTTGGTCTTAATGCTTCTTCATTCGAGAACACTTGATTCTTTTTCTTGCTTCTTATGCCTAACTTAAAGGCGTTAAAGAAAAGTACTTATTGGGAGATAACCCAAAAGTTTTAGATGAGTCTTGGAAATTATTACTTCAGTAATAACCGCTCCATATCCTTTTTATTTGCTTTTTGTGCCAAGAGTAACCTCTAATGAGAGAGAAGTAATGATTGGGAAGGTTGTTGTCCCAAAACAGATATCTGTGCTTCACCGTAAAAATTCGTGTAAAATCTCTGTACGTCCTTTTGAGGCTTGCATCTTTGTGCTTCTGCCCCAGGTTGTTATCTAACTTTCGTTAGTTCAACACTTTTTTATTTGAGCAACAGAAGGTCTTAGAAAAAATTCGTCTTTACCTGCTGGTCTGTTTTGACAGATTTCTGCCATTTCCTGCATTTGCTTCTTGTTGGTTCCTTTTTGAGTTCTTTTGGGGAATTGAGCTTTTTGAGGGAAGTGCTACAGTAGATAGTATTCTAATGGAATTTTATTGCTGTTAGAACTGAACCTAAAGACTTATTATCTTGAGTGCACTAATGTTGCTAATAAAGATTATGTGAAGTTTTGTATGAAGGAAAAATTTCAGGTGTATGGGAGGAATGAGTAATGAGATGAAGGATGGACTAAAGCTCAAGCTTGGGGATGCCACGCGTGTCACCCCAAGAAATATCCAAGAATTACAAGCGTCAAAGCTTGGGGATGCCCAAGCCACCCCCCTCTTCATCAATAAAAATCACAAGTTTATCCCCAACGCTTCATTTTTATTGTTTCATGCACAGTTGTGTTGTTCTTGGAGCGTCTTCTTTTTCGTTTTCGTTTTGGTTTTTCATTTGCTTGGTTTGCTTAGGTTGCTGAATAAATTGGTTGGACCCCCTCTTTCATACATTGGTTTTCAAATAGTTTGGTTTGGTTTGGAAAAGAGTAGGAAAGTTCATGCTTAATTGGTAAAGAGAGCTCATTTTTTACTGTGGCCTATGCTTTGTCATGCCATGCTTGATATTGTTTTGGCTTTATGCTTATTATTCTTTGTTGTAGCATGACTTGTTATAAACAGTTGAGATTGCTTAATGTGCCTTGGATGAATCATGCGTTGTTTTAGCATATTAAAGCATAGTATTGTGGTATTCTCCTTTGATGCTTTATTTGGGTTCACTTGGCGCATGCTCACACCATGTTATGACTATTCCAAAGTCACCATAGCCTTTATGATCCTTTAGTTTTCAACTTGTAGTATCACTTTATGCTTTGATCAATGATGTTTTGTCACTCTGCATGATTATGGCCATTATTGCTCTTTTAGTTTGTCGCTCCCAGTCTTTTGCTAGCCTCCGCAACCAAGTATGAGTTCCACTCATGTATCCAACTAGATAAGCCAAGTTATTCCAAAGAGTCCACCATACCTACCTACTAGCTTATGCTATTCCAAGTATATTCATGCTTTTGTTTATCTTCCAAATTAAACTTGTTATGAGAAAACTAATGATTAAAGCTCTCACGAACTTGATGGCACACTTTACTTTTCTTGCCCTTAATAAACTTGAACCATTGTGTCGTCTATGTTGTATATGCTTGCACTTATTTGTTGGGGATTAGCAGAACCATGCTGTCATGGGGAATGCTATCAACATTGCACGGGTACTTTGTACCTAGTTGATATCATGCTCTTTTGTATATGGATGTCGTCTGTTGGGGGGATACCCCCGGGTAGGGTCACGCTGGGGTATAAAGGCCGAGTTAGCCGAGGTTCGGCAAGGAAAAAGCAGAGGCTGGCTGGGTCACCTCAAGGCAGGCCGAATCACGGGGTAACCCGGACCAGGGGGCGTTCGCCTAACTAAGTCCCAATCGACTTAAGCAGTAAGTCGGAAGTGCTTGTTTCACTTATATGCAGGAACAGGCGTGGCTAGATCAACTATGATCCGATTCACGTCTTGCTTCTAGGAGAAGGAAGGAATCTCGCTGGTCAAAAGAAGCCCCGGTATGCACTACCTGAGTGAAGCAAGCAAGGACAGGACCACCGGGGCGTGGCCGACAAGGGTGACGATGCCCATGTCGGCTGACGCGGGCGCCGTAGAGGCTCACGTCGCCAAACCATGTGTGACGCGGGGGAAAAGCACCCTGGTCGGCTTACTACTTTGGGGGGAAGCATATTCTTAGGAATATGCTTCCACGTATGCCCTACGCTGAGGCCGAGGTCCCTCTATAAAAGAGGGGCTAGGGTTTCAGTAGAGGGGGTTGGGTTTTCTGTTATTGAGTTTTGGCTAAGGCTTTAGGTGTGATCTGTGGGTGAGAGTAAGAGAGCTCCTTCTTCCTCGTCTCGCCAATACAGCTCAAGGAGCACCTGTAATCTTGGAGACAAAGCTATAGAAACATCTATGTGGAGAATCACTCCACTATCCCTCCCTGGATTCCCCTAGCATGTATTAGTCCCCACCTTTAGCCTATCCATGGCATCTGCCGTGACACCACCACGACAGTTGGCGCCCACCGTGGGGCTAGCGGCGCTAGCAGGGGTCAAGATCCGGACGGGAAACATCATCGGCACCGGAGAACGCCTCGTCTCCGGGCTCATTCAGTGCTTTGGAGCGCTGGACTTCGTCAGCGACAACGCTGGCTGCTTCGGCACGCGCCCTCTTCCGCGCAATGGCCTCTTCGTCAAGCTCGGCGCGCACAAGGTCTACGTCGCTGTTGACGTGTCGTGTGTTCATCCGCATCACATCGTCAAGGCGGGGGAGCCACCCCTCACCGTGGTTCCCGGGGCGCGTATTGCTCGCTCCCCAGACCATGCAAAGGTAATGATGAATGGGCCAGGTGCGGGCGCGAGCAAGGATCCGGTGCCAGATCCGGAGGTAACGCCTAAAGGCACCAAGGAAAGGTAGAGGTCCTCCACTAGAGAGGCTGGAAAATGTGTTGAGGGAAGCGATGGATAGCTTGGCAAACCCTATAGTAGCAGTAGTAGATCCGGATCGAGCGCAAAGAAAATAGCGGCGGCTCAGCAGTCGTTGAATATGACGCTGCGTGAGTACGCAAAGGCGAACAAAGTTGATACTGCAAAAGTGAAGGGAAGAAATCTCATGAGCTAGATGAACAGAGAGGGTGATGTTGGAGTTGAAGAATCAGAAAACTGTTTGTCCGTGGGGCTGCCGAGGTATAGTACCCCGGCAAAGAACCTCAGAGCCACGGATGCAGCTGCGTCTGAGTTAGAGGGTCTGACGGGTGAAGCCCGGCAAAGACAACATGATAGGGTTAATGAGCTGGTTCGGATTGCAAACAGGCAAAACGAGGAACTACTCAGAGCAAACCCGGAAAGAGCTGGAGCCTCCAAGATCGTCCATTCGGCGATGGGTAACCCGGAGAAATCCGTTGGAGCCACATCATCCCCTCATGGTGGTCCAAGAAGAGAGGAGGTAGTAACCTCGCCCAGACGAAACAAACAGATCGTCCCGTATGACCCAACACGTGCAGGGAAAGGAAAAGAAGCGCAGAAAAATGATGATCGACGGAGTGTGAGCCGAGGTGAACCTGGCCGAGGTAACCACGACCAAGGCAATGCCGGTCAAGGGAACGTTGTCAACGGCAATGCCGGACAGCAAAACTCGGCTGGAGCAGGAGAACCGCAGCAACGGAACATACCAAGGCAAGAGCAAAGTGCTGGCCGAGGTATGCAACAGAAAGGTGCGCCACAAGAGCAAAACCGGTACAATGACGGTGATTCGGAGATGGCAAACGCGGGATACCCAAGACCGGACTATCATGTGATAGGGTCAAGATTGGGAAGCAGGGATTTGATGCCGGATGATGCCAGGTTGAAACTGGATCGGCTATATAGGTCGGAACAGATCGAATGTCAAGGTCCACCGGGTCCTGCGTGTTTTGGACCACGGATCATGAAAGAGCCGCCAGTACCCAACTTCTAGTTACCAAGGGGCACGAAGATGTATGACGGCAGTACCAAGCCGGAGGATTGGTTGATAAACTATGCGACGGCTGTAAAAATTGCCACTAGTAACTTGAGGTGGGCTGTACGATATGTACCCTAGATGTTGGAAGGTCCAGCAAGGGTATGGTTGAACAATACCCGGAAGCATCAACTGCTGGATAGACTTTGAGGAAATGTTCATCAGCAATTTTTCGAGTACATATCAGAGGCCAAATAGGCCGCAGACCCTAGCCATGTGCAAGCAAAGACCAAATGAGACAGACCAGGAGTTCTTGACCCGGTGGTGTACCGTGAGAAACTCATGTGAGGGCGTGATAGAATCACAGGCCATTGAATGGTTCGCACAAGGGTGCAGATATGCAAGCGAGCTATGGATGAAGTTGCAAAGGAAAATGCCAACTATGTTGGCAGAAATGATCCGGATTGCAGATTCGTAGGCTTTGGGTGATCCGACTCAACCTAGGCTCGCGTCAAATGAGTCAAGCGATGAGTACTATCAGAGGGATGGAGCTGGATCATCCCGGAGGAATGAGTACAGGGGAAAAAGGAGAGATGATAGACCGGATAATCGATACGGTTCGCACCAAGTTGCAGCTGTGAATCAAGATCAGCCCGGTGCAGGGGGCAGTCAACGCCAGAAAACTGGAGGGCAGTGGACTCCGAGAAACGATGGCAAGAAGACTTGGACACCAGAGCAAAAGAAGCAGTGGCAAGAAAGGAAAGATTGTCCAAGGTATACTTATGAGTCGATGTTGGACGAGCCGTGTAAGTTTCACACACCAAATCCGAACAACCCAGCGGGTCATACGACGAGGCAATGTGAGTGGATGCGCAAGATTGAACAAGGTGGTTCGGGGAATGCTCAGGCACCCCGGAATGATCAGCCTCGGCAGGAGTTACCCCGGCAGCAATTGCTCTCCGGAGCGAACACGCAACAGCTAATGTTGCCTCCCCCTCCGCCGAGGTATGATAACAATGAGAGAAGGGATGCAGTGCATCAAGTGGAAAATCAGCATCAGCCGGATCAGAGGTACCCCGAAAATGAGGGGAGAAACGAGTACAGGGAGAACCATCAGAGCTATCGTGTGTTCACCACTGAAGAAACCGATAGAAAGAGCTTGCAGCGTAGGCACATGGAGGTGAATGCAGTAATGCCTGCAGTGACGAGGTACATGCCTTGGTATGATCAGGAAATCACCTGGAGCATCAGGGATCATCCCAAGCTCATGCCAAGCCCTGGCTCGTATGCGTTGGTGCTGGATCCGACACTCAATGGACCTAGCATTAACGTAAGGTTCTCAAAGGTACTGATCGACAATGGCAGTAGCATTAACATCATGTATGCGGACACAATGCGCAAGTTGGGCATCTCGGAGAACATGCTGCAGGTCACGAGGACAACTTTCCATGGCATTGTGCCCGGCATCTCTTGTGAGCCCATAGGCAAGGTCCGAGTTGACGTCTTGTTCGACACGAGGGATAACTGCCGGACCGGAAATTTGGAGTTCGAGGTGGTGAACTTAGAAAGTGCGTACCACGCGTTACTCGGAAGGACAGCCATGAACAAGTTCATGGCAAGCTGTCACGTTAGCTACTTGAAGATGAAGTTGCCCGGACCAAACGGGGTGATTACCATTGCGGGGGATTTCCGACGTTCAATGGAGTGTGCGTCGGCCGGGTCAAACTTAGCCGAGTCACTAGTGATTGCACAGGAAAAAAGGAAAATTCAAGAGGTGGCGGCATTGGCTCAGTCCGCGCAGCAGTATATGCCGGCGCTGAGTAACCCGCACGGAAGTGTCTCCTTCCAGGCCAAGAAAGATACCAAGAAGGTTCCTGTTGATGACATGTTCCCAGAGCGCACCGTAACAATTGGTGCTGGGTTAAAGATAAATAGGAAAGCGATCTCATCAGCTTCCTCCGTGAGAATCGGGACATTTTTGCTTGGTCCACACAGGACTTGCAAGGCGTTCTGAGGGAGTTGGCCGAGCAATCTTTGAATGTTAGACCCGGAGCTAAGCCGGTGAAGCAACCTCTCCGTCGCTTCGCCGAAGACAGGAGGAAAGTCATCGGGGATGAGATAGCTCGGTTGCTAGCTGCAGGATTTATCATGGAAGTTCTTTACCCGGATTGGCTGTCTAATCCGGTGCTGGTGGAAAAGAAGAAGGATGAACCGAACGTGGCAGTGGTTTGGTGCATGTGTATCGATTACACGAACCTGAACAAGGCGTGTCCAAAAGATCCATTTCCGCTGCCAAGAATAGATCAGGTCATAGACTCAACTGCTGTATGTGAATTGTTGTCATTCATTGATGCATATTCTGGTTTCCACCATATACCTCTGAATCCGGATGATCAAATAAAGACTGCGTTTATTACCCCGTATGGGGCTTATTGCTATCGCACCATGCCTTTTGGTTTACGTAATGCAGGGGCAACGTACCAAACATGTATGCAAAAATGTTTGCACGACCAAATAGTTCAAAATGTACAGGTCTATGTGGATGATGTGGTTATCAAGACCAAGGAAAGCAAAACGCTCCTTGACGATATCAGGCAAACATTTGTGAACCTAAGGAGGTTCCGGATGAAACCTAACCCGGAAAAATGCACCTTCGGTGTCCCTACTGGGAAATTGCTTGGTTTTCTTGTTTCTAGCCGAGGTATCGAGGTTAATCCAACCAAAATCCGGGCCATCGAATGAATGGAACTACCAAAGTGTCTTAACGATGTCCAGAAGTTCACAGGTTGCCTTGCCTCGTTAAGTCGGTTTGTATGTCGGTTGGGAGAGAAGGCATTGCCTCTTTACCAACTCATGAAAAAGTCGGATAAGTTCGTTTGGACGCCACAGGCTGACGAAGCCTTTACCCACCTGAAGAAGATGTTAGCCACAGCACCAGTGCTAGCCTCACCACTATCAAAGGAGCCAGTGTTGCTCTATATAGCCGCAACCAACCGAGTTGTAAGTGCAGTGATAGTGGTGGAGCGCGACGAGGAAGGTAAGTCAGTACAAAGGCCAGTGTATTACTTGAGCGAGGTGCTGTCAGCCTCCAAGCAGAACTATCCACACTATCAAAAGGTGGCATATGGCATGTACATGGCCGCCAAGAAACTGAAGCACTACTTTGATGAGCATCCCATCCGGGTCATATGTGAGGCCCCCATATCCGAGATAATGAGTAACAAGGATGCGAGCGGCAGAATTGCAAAATGGGCAATTGAGCTAGCTCCTTATGCACCGCAGTATGACAGAAGAGAGGCCATCAAATCTCAAGCTGTGGCGGCCTTTTTCGTGGATTGGGCCGAGGTACAATACGAACCGCCACTCCCAGATCCGAACTATTGGCGGATGCACTTTGACGGATCAAAAACCAAAACCGGGCTAGGTGCCGGAGTTGTACTCACATCGCCAAAGAAGGACCAGTTGAAATATGTGTTGCAGATCCATTTCACGGCATCAAACAATGTCGCTGTGTATGAAGCACTTGTGCATGGGCTCAAGGTAGCAAAAGAGATTGGGATACATCGGATCATATGCTTTGGCGACTCGGATTTGGTGGTGCAGCAAGTATCGGGAGTGTGGGACGCCCTTGATCCAAACATGGCACTGTATAGATTTCATGTGCAGAAGATATCTGGTTACTTTGAGGGATGCGAATTTCATCATGTACCCCGAGTGGAAAATGAGGCTGCCGACATGCTGTCGAAGCTCGGGTCAACCCGACAAGCAATTCCACCGGGTGTAGCATTAGAGTACCTCAGGAAACCATCCATCAGGCCCTCCCCTGGAACCGACTCGATCTATATCCCGGAGGACACCGAATCCGGAGCTGTGCCCATGGACATTTACATGGGAAGTGGTGCGCGAAGCCCCGGGACTGCCTCGGCAAACCGGAGGACTACATCAGTAAACCCGGGGACTGCACAGCGCGATCCGGTTGAAGTTATGCCGGTGGATCAGATGGAGATTGATGAGGATGTATTCCCTGTGCGAACAATACCAGCTTGGGCACTACCTATATTTCAATTCCTGAAAGATGGAATGTTACCCACTGAGGAGGTGCTGTCCAGGCAAACACAGAGGAGGGCAAAGGCCTACACGATCATCAATTCCGAACTATACAAAATAAGTGTGACCAACGTTCTCCAGCGATGTGTTGACCCGGAAGAAGGGCTTGAAATCATCCGAGATATACATCAGGGGGAATGCGGGCATCATGCCTCATCCCGAGCCTTGGTAGCAAAAGCTTTCCGGCACGGATTCTACTGGCCAAATGCCTTAGAGCAAGCGGAAGATCTGGTGCGAAAATGTAATGGTTGTCAGAGGTACGCTACCAAGACACATATGCCAATGTCGGAACTCAAGACCATACCAATCACTTAGGCTTGGATATGGTTGGCCCGTTCAAACCAAAAAGGGGAAATATGACTCACATTCTGGTAATGGTGGAAAAGTTTACAAAGTAGATTGAGGTAAAGCCTATAAGAAAATCTGATGGAGCTACGGCCGTAACGTTTCTCAAAGATAACATCTTGAGGTACGGTTATCCTCACAGTATCATAACTGATAATGGCACAAATTTTGCGTAAGGAGCATTTGCGCGTTTCTGCCAGGATAAGAAGATCCGGCTGGACGTAGCCTCGGTAGCCCACCCCGCATCGAACGGACAAGTGGAAAGATCCAACGGATTAGTATTATCCGGGATAAAACCCCAGCTCATTGAGCCGCTGCAAAGATCAGCGGGGTACTGGATAGAAGAACTACCAGCGGTACTGTGGAGTTTAAGAACAACTCCGAATCGATCAACAGGCTATACGCCGTTTTTTCTGGTATACGGGGTAGAGGCTGTATTACCAGCCGACATAGAGCATGATTCGCCTAGGGTCACCCAATACACAGAAGCCGAAGTGCAAGAAGCCCGGCAAAATGATGTTGATCTGCTGGAATAAGCGAGAGAATTGGCATTGTCCAGATCCGCCATATATCAGCAAAATCTCCGACGCTATCATAGCCGGAAAGTGTGCCCCCGAGTCTTTCGGGAAGGCAATCTGGTGCTCCGGTTGGTACAACATACTACAGGCATGCATAAATTATCCCCCCCATGGGAAGGGCCATTCATTGTAAGCAGGGCATTGCACAATGATTCTTATTATCTTATAGATGCAAAGCCACTAGAAAGAACAAGGTGGACAGATCCGGAGAGGAATCCAAGCGTCCGTGGAACATAGCTCTACTTCGTCCTTTCTACACTTAGCTAAGAAGTGTATGTATCCGAATCGTCTCATATGTCAGTATGTATGTCGACAATGAGCTTATCAATGAAATGTTGGCACCTCCAGCAGTAACTCGGGGACTGCCTTAATAATGTTTCTTGTCTTTTGTTATTTGTGCGTTAGCTGGAATAAGTTACTCTACTTAACTCGGATTAGTAATGTGTGAGCACCAAGAACCCAACTCTTCGACTTGCTGCTGTCCAACAAGAATTGGCTTCATGGCAAGCAAGAGAACAAGTTCGGAATTGCGTAGCACACGAAAAATGACTAAGGAAAAGAATTTATTCGAGCTGACGTTTGTTTTTCGGACTAACCCTGTATTTATTTACAAGTTATTATGCAGTTTTATTCTTGAGCTAAGTCTAAAAGATTCCCATTATTATTAAGACAATCTTTGAAGCTCGGATTCGTAAGTCATAAAACTGAATCAAGGTAGACATGAACCGAGCCAAGAGATTGGACGAACAATAAAAAGAAACTCGGGGACTACGCCCAAGTTAATCCGGCATAAGAACTTAGTAGCAAAATATCACATGTATTTGGAATACAACTCCACCCGGCATACCGAGGATCTGATAAATTTTCGAGTTTTTTCGCTCAAGGAGTGGCAGGAGGAAGTTCGGCATCATCTTCGCCGCCTTCAATATCTGAAGTGTCATCTTCTTCTTCACCATCCGAGCTATCCTCATAATTCTCAACCTCTTCGTCCGCAGCAGCTTCCAGGAAGCTCGGCCCCTCAACCCATTCATGAATGGGAGTGTATTCAATGAGGTTGTGGGCGCAAGCCTAGCGCCGAGCTACCCACTCTGGGTCATTGGTCCATATGGATCCTGTGCGCAGATGTGTCAAGAGGTTGAGATCGATCTTCTCATACCACGTGAGTATGTGGTGAAGAATGGTATCAGCTGCGGCACGTCCAGCGGACTCTCTCTAGAGGTCAAGCTGAGTCTCGGTTTCCATTAACTTCTCAATGAGAAGTGCGGTGGTCTCCGGGGCTTCTTTGCCGGGCCAGAAAGTGTTGAAGATGCGAGCTGCAGCACCGAGGATGTCCTTGCCGTAATTTTTGATGAGCTCCACGCGAGATGATAAGCTGACCAATAGGTCCTCCAGGTCATAAGGAATCCCTTCACCATCAGAAGTGGCCGGAGTACCCCTTTGTCGGCGGAAGTTGGCAACTGCTGCGCTCGCAATAGGAGTGCCCTCTAGAAATTTGCCTGGAAGCGAGGCAAAGGAGGAGGGTCAAGATAAGACATATGAAATAATCCGGAAAAGTAGGTCAGAAAAGGGAAAGGAACTTACGTGATATATGACTGAGGATCCGGGTCAACTCCTTGGTGCAGTCATCACGTCTCTTCCGAAGCTGCTCAAGCTGAGCGTTCGCCGACCCAAGCTGCATGCCGGACTCCTTGAGAAGATCCTGGTCCTTAGCGATCTGGAGGTTGAGGCGCTCGCGCGCTTCTGTGAAATTTTGGCCAGCCTTTTGAAGTTCGGATTGGTGCTGGGCCTTCATTTTCTCCATCTCAGCCTTGAGCCTAGCAATCTCATCGTCCTTGATCCGGAGGAGGGCGATCTCGTCATCTTTCTTCTTAAGCTCGTCTTGGTGCTGCCCTGCTTGTTCGAGAAAATGCAGCATCATATCAGGCACGGGCACACTATCTTCAAGCGATGCTGAAATAGTGTGTTGGCCCGGCAGAGCCGAGGTATGAATGTTTGCCGAGCCAAGGAGAAAAGGAAGTGGAAAGCACGGCAAGGTCGGACAGAAATGACTTACCCTTGATCTGCTCCAGGTTTTTCCGCATAATAATGTTCTCAGCCTCCACCCCAGCTGCGGAAACCGAAGGATGAGATTAATTCGGCAAAGGAAGATGAAGAAAAATGAAGAAGTGATAAGGAAGAAATTTACCCCTTTTCTCGTATTCCGCGATAAGTGCGTCCTGCTTGGCGCGGAGCATCTTGTGCGTATCCAGCAAGCGTTGGAATTCCGCACTCCGGTGATTGGTGGTCACCTAAAAGGGATACATAAACACAAGTTAGCTCGATGCATATTCGAAGTGTACTTAAATCCGGGCCAAGTGGAACTTAACCTGGCTCTAGGTGTGTTCATATTCGAAGTGTACTAAAATCCGGGACAAGTGGAACTTAACCCGGCCCTAGGTGTGTGCATATTCAAAGTGTACTAAAATCCGGGCCAAGTGGAACTTAACCCGGCTCTAGGTGTGTGCATATTCAATGTGTACTAAAATCCGGGCCAAGTGGAACTTAACCCGGCTCTAGGTGTGTGCATATTCGAAGTGTACTAAAATCCGGGCCCAGTGGAACTTAACTCGGCTCTAGGTGTGTGCATATTCGAAGTGTACTAAAATCCGGGCCAAGTGGAACTTAACCCGGCTCTAGGTGTGTGCATATTCGAAGTGTACTAAAATCCGGGCCAAGTGGAACTTAACCCGGCTCTAGGTGTGTGCATATTCAAAGTGTACTAAAATCCGGGCCAAGTGGAACTTAACCCGGCTCTAGGTGTGTGCATATTCGAAGTGTACTAAAATTCGGGCCAAGTGGAACTTAACCCGGATCTAGGTGTGTGCATATTCGAAGTTCTCATGGAGCTACGTTAGTTTTCTAAAGAGCATCCGGCCGAGTAACAAGTTACTCCCCCAGAGGCTCGGGGACTAATGGTTATTATCTACAACATGTAAAGGGGAAGCGACGTACCTCCATCATTTCCAGCGAGGTTAATTTCCTTTGTGGCTGTGTTCATCTGAGCAGAAAACTCGACGGGGCCGAACTTCTCCGGGAGATCAGCGTCTTGAACGACCTCTGCCTTATTCCAGTTCATGACAAATTCGATCAGGCTCGGAGGGTATCGTTCACCACTGGGCATATGGGGCGCCAGCAAGCCCTTCGCGTGCGCTTCTTTCCTTTCAATCAAGGCAAGGGCTGGGCTGGTGTGCAGAACCATCTGTTGTGCATCAGTTGGCTCGGCAGGAGCGTCCTTCGCTGCTGGAGCTTTCTTCGGAAGCATTGATACGAGGGTATGCTGCCCAGCCTTGACGAATGTCGGCTTGGTAGCGTCCGGAGCCTTCTTGTCCTTGGCTTGCTGGGAAGAGGAAGCCGTCGCAGCGGATTTCCCCTTAGGAGCGGCCGGAGTAGTTCCTCGCCGAGATTGAGAAGACTCGGACGAGGCCGAGGAGTTAGGCGCAGGTGTTCTTGTTGCTGGACTTGGTGCCGCTGCTGATGTTTTTGCAGCCGGAGTTGGTGCTGATACCGGAGTTGGTGTTGGTGCTGGTCTGGTTGTTGGTACTGGTGCTGGAGCCGAGGTAGCTTCAGTGGTTGCTGGTTGCAGCGATGCCGAGGTTGTGGATGCCATCGCCTCGGCCGGACCGGTCTCCCCCACTCCAAGGTTACCCTCCTCTTGCCGAGGTGGAGCAGAATCCGGAGCGGCCGCAGAACCCTCTAGAATAGGGCTCAGCAGGCATGATTCGTCGTCACGATGGGGAGAAGGGCTAGGTCGGAGAGGTGAAGAGATGCTAGATCCACTTTGAGGGACCTCCACCGAAGCCCTGCAAAATCAAGTAATGTCAGAAGAAAACTTACAACGATGTAAGGAAGAGCAAGTTACAGAAGGAAGAGTGACTCACGCATCCGAGGTTTGGGCCTCCTTAGGTTTCCGAGCCCTTCGAGCTGGGGCCTTGCCTGCTGGCTTGGAGGCAGTCTTGTCCCCGGACTTCTTTCGCCTTTTAGCGGGCTGAGAAGGTTCGGAGGAAGAACTTGAACCAGCCGCGCGCTTCTTCTTCGGTGCCACCGGAACAGGTTTGCCCGTAGCGAGGGGAGGATCCTCGTGGATGTGACCACCGGGGTGAGCTGATGGCGGAAAAGCAAAAGAAAGGGGGACAGCCTCAACAGGTTTAATCACCTCGACATCCGAGTCATCTTCATCATCGGGCCAATCTCTAATGGAAGAGGATTTACCTATGGGTCGTTTCGTGGCGTCGGTCATCGGGAGGAACATCTCCTAGTCCGGCTCCTCCTCATCTGGAGTCTCCTGGTCCGACGCCCACTTAACGGTCGGATCGGTGCCGTCCTCGAGGGTCTGCTGAAGAAACTGCTGAGGAAAGGAATGAACAAAAGAGTCAAAAATGCAACAATAACTGACATGTAAATAGTCCGGGGTAAGTTTGCAACATGAAGCTTACCGCGGGAAGAAGCATGTCGCAGCAATAATGCTCGATCCCCCAAGTCCGCTCGGAGGAGAAGTCCTTGTGGGTGGTGAAGAGAGCCTTAACCCGCCGATAAATCTCCGTGTTGCTCAGCTCGAAGGAGGAGGTCCGGTTGGGGTCGCGGCCAAATCTCATGTGGCACACCTTATGGGTGCGCTTCTGGAGGGGGGAGATTCGGTTACGCACGAAAGTGATCATGGCATCCTCGTTGTGCAGCCCGAGTTTCTTCAGCTCCGCGAACCGTTTGTTGACCTGGTTGGCCAAGGCCGTGAGCTTCTTGGGAACGGCATCCCACAGATCCGGGTTAGGTGGCCCCAGAGTATAGGGGAGCAGCCGAATCAGGTCTTTGGTGCATGTGTTCCGGACGTAAAAGCAAGTCCGGGCCCACCCTTTGCAGGATTCTAACCCGGTGACCCGGGGGAAAACGGAAAACCTCCAGGGTGAGATGGAAGCCGCTCTGAATTGAGTGAGCTGCTTGTCCTCCGGATCAGCGTGGATGTTGGGGATGACGTTGCAACGAAGGCCGAAGAACCGGATCCATAGCTCCTTCGTGGGCCACAGTCTGGCATAGCCTTCGATCGTGGAAGCAAATGCAGAAAGAGAGGTGATGGCGGTGGATGGAAGATGGTGCGGCTGTAGTTCATACGTGCTAAGCCAGTCCCGGAAGAAGTCACTCACCGGCAAGCCGAAGCCCCGTTGGAAGTGGGACAAGAACACGACGAATTCTCCCGGATTTGGTGAGGGGGCCAATTCGGAGGAGGCGAGGCGAGCCGCAACGCCGGCGGGGATGCGCCTGGTGCGGTACAGCCAGTAAAGGTCGTCTTCGCAGACCCAGGACCCAGCCCACGCACCACGGTCTGCCGCCGCGGCGTCCTCCTCCATCTCCTGCTCAGCAACGATGAGCTCCTCTTCAGTCATATGTTCTTCGCTGCCCTCGCTGGCGCTAGCGGCGGCGGGGGGCAGAGGCCTGGATTAGCGAGGACCCGTGGCAAGAGAGTTGTGTAGCGGTGGCTGCGGCGTAGAAGTGCGAGGGAAATGCGCGGCGACGACGCTGCTATTTGGAGCACTGGCGGCGGCGTGGTCGCAAGAAAGAGGAAGAAGAAGAGAAACGGGCAGAAGGGCGCGGAAGGAGAAAGATCCTAGGGGATGCGCCCCTCTGCTATTTAACCATCCCTCAAGGGGTGAGTGGGATCACGTCCTGCGGATCAGCCACACGCAGTGGCCGTGTATCACCTGACCGGACCAATCAGTGGGGAGCCACACAGAGGGCCACAGAGCGAAGAGGATCCCATGACGTGACACTGTGATGCGATAAACGAGGAGGCAGGCATGACGTGACCTGCACATAGTGATAACTGACAATTACTGCGGCGGTTACTGTGCAGGCCCTTAAAATAAGACGACATAATGATTACCTTTCACATGGGTTTGCGTACGAGAGAAGGAAACAAGACCCGGATGTAACTATGGTAACCCGGCCGGCAAGTGAAAACTCGGAATGTGCGAAGGGAACGTAAATCCATATAATCTGAGGTAAAGTGGTAACCTGGCCGGCAAGTGAAAACTTGGAATGTGCGAAGGGAACGTAAATCCATATAATCCAAGGTAAAGAGGTAACTCGGCAATAACGACCGGAGCACTAAATTGAACCTGATGTGTCCTTAGCGGCCAAGGCAGCTAAGAGCACACCAGCTTCGGGGACTAATGTTGGGGGGATACCCCCGGGTAGGGTCACGCCGGGGTATAAAGGCCGAGTTAGCCCAGGTCCGGCAAGGCCAAAGCAGACGCTGGCCGGGTCACCTCAAGGCAGGCCGAATCACGGGGTAACCTGGACCAAGGGGCGTTCGCATAACTAAGTCCGAATCGACTTAAGCAGTAAGTCAGAAGTGCTTGTTTTACTTATATGCAGGAACAGGTGTGGCCAGATCAACTATGATCCGGGTCACGTCTTGCTTCTAGGAGAAGGAAGGAATCTCGCTGGTCAAAAGAAGCCCCGGTACGCAATACCTGAGCGAAGCAAGCAAGGACAGGACCACCGGGGCGTGGCTGACAAGGGTGACGATGCCCATGTCGGCTGACGCGTGCGCCACAGAGGCTCACATCGCCAAAGCATGTGTGACGCGAGGGAAAAGCACCCCGGTCGGCTTACTACTTTGGGGGGAAGCATATTCTTAGGAATATGCTTCCACGTATGCCCTAGGCTGAGGCCGAGGTCCCTCTATAAAAGAGGGGCTAGGGTTTCAGTAGAGGGGGTTGGGTTTTCTTTTATTGAGTTTTGGCTAAGGCTTTAGGTGTGATCTGTGGGTGAGAGTAAGAGAGCTCCTTCTTTCTCCTCTCGCCAATACAACGCAAGGAGCACTTGTAATCTTGGAGACAAAGCTATACAAACATCTGTGCGGAGAATCACTCCACTATCCCTCCCTGGATTCCCCTAGCGTGTATTAGTCCCCACCTTTAGCCTATCCATGGCATTTGCCGTGACACCACCACGACATCGTCGGTGTGAAATGAAAGGGGAGCTTGTAAGTCCATGGAGTTATGTATATGTGTTAGAGAAACGCCTGGGCCACTGGTCTAATCCATGTTGACATGGTGGAAACCTGCAGGGTAACCATAATGAGATGTCTATGAAGCATTCTTCTTAAAAAAGGAGTCCTGTATTGAGAAAAAAGAGAAAAAGAAAAAAAAAGAGATTATGAAAAGAGGAAAGAGAGAAAAAAACACCATATTCACTTGGTAAATAAGAAGATTGCTGAGATGCTCGTTGTATACTTGCCTTGTCATTTTGATATGGGGATTCTTCCGTATCATCGGGCAAGGGGTACCCCGTTGGCGGTTCTCTATGATACATATGTACTTACAATGACAAGAACTTACCGGTGACTAAACTTGAGTAGCATGAGGAGCGGCCCTTGTATTCAAGGGACATGAGATTTCTAACTTATACTTCGTCAAGCATGTACACCATAGTTTGTTCACTTTAACCTTAATCACATCAAGATGCTTATGATAGGGGCAATGAGAGCTGAAAGCTATAAGTACCATAATTTTTGGAAGCTCTTTATGAAACTTGAATCTCTTCTTCCTTTTATGAAGGCCTTTCTTCCACCATATATATTGAGTCTCCACCTTCTACCTTTATGGACCTACTTTGAGAGCATAGTGGCCATTCTTAGTTCTATGTGCATTGTCCCAAGACTAGTTGATTGATGCATAACTTGATATTGCTTGTTTTAAACTATTTGTATCTAGTCACTCTTATGAACTTTGAAGGTGTCCTATGCATTTATATTTGCTACTCTATGAGGGACAAGCTGAATGCTATTATGCTATGTTTTCTTTATGTGAAACAAACAAACGTCTTGCAAAGCACTGTTATTCATGAATCTTTTGTTTTGTGCCTTTTCATGTTGCATCATAGTTTCTTTGTCTTATTGCGAAAACCTTGTCTTTCATGTTATGATTGAATTACTATGATCCCAGCCTTGAATGTTTTACAAATACTTTGATCAAGTCTTTGATGGTGAATGTCACCTCAAAAATTATTCTTTCTTTTTATCACTTTCCTACTCGAGGACGAGCAGGAGTTAAGCTTGGGGATGTTGATACATTGCAAATGTATCTATAATTTTTGATGTTCCATGCTTGGTTTTATCTACTTTATGATGTTTTGTCCACACTTTGGAGTACTTTTCATATGATTTCTTGGACTAACCTATTAACATGAGCCATAGTGCCAGTTGCCTGTTTTCTGCTGTTTTTGGTTCCAGGAAAGTCAGAAAATCAATATTCTCGGAATTGGACGGGACAAAAGCCAAAGTTCCTATTTTACCGGAAGACTCACGGAGCCAGAAGCAGAGACGGAGGAGGGCCAGGGCCTGGCCACACCATATGGTGGCGCAGGCTAGCCTTGGCCGCGCCACCAGGTGGTGTGGGCCCCTGGCACTCCACCGACCTTGACCTTTCGCCTATAAGAAGCCTCCGATACGAAAACCCTAAATCGTCCAGCCTCCAGCCATGAAAAGTTTCGAAGCGCCGCCGCCACCGAAGGGGAGATTCGGGGGACAAAAAGTCTCTGTTTCGGCACCCTGCTGGGATGGGGAAGTGCCCCCAGAGCCATCAGCATTGATCTCCACCACCATCTCCATCGCCGTTGCTGATTCCCATGATGAGGAGGGAGTAGTTCTCTCTCGAGGCTCAGGGTTCTACCGGTAGCTATGTGTTCATCTCTCTCTATGCATGATCTTATTGAGATCATGAGCTTGTAATCTATAGATCTACCTTGCTACTCAAGTGCTTTAATAGATCTCTGCTCTCCCCATGTGTGTGAAGTTGACAGGGTGCGCACCATGGTGGCATTTAGGCTAGAGATTACAAATACTCATTATGAGTTATATTTGGAGTTGGATGCCTTTATGAAATGGTGGTGTTTGTTGGAACCATCTAGTGCTCAAGGTGACAGTGTGGGGTTATCTAGATGCGGAAAGGCTTACTTTGAGGTGTGCTGTTATAGCCCTACCATCGATTAGAGTGTCCAACCGGAGAGTAGTTAAGAGTAGTATCATGGAGAGAATATATTTATATGAGAGTGTTCACTAGTGAAAGTATGATCCCTAGGCTTTGTTTCTAAGCATTGATACTTCGTTTGCTACTAGATATGTTACATGTTTGCTTGCTTCCATCTTTATTTCAGTTTGCCTTTAGTCTTTTGCCACGTCAACCACACGCCACCAAGCTATTTTCTATCACCGTTACCACTTATATTTATCCATCCCACTTGTATTTCACTATCTCTTCGCCGAACTAGTGCACCTATACACCTAACAAGTGTATTGGGTGTGTTGGGGACAAAAGAGACTTCTTGTATCTTGATTGTAGGATTGCTTGAGAGAGAATACGTTTGACCACTTCCTCCCTGAGTTCGATAAACCTTGGGTGATCCACTTAAGGGAAAACTTGCTGCTGTTCTACAAACCTCTGCACTTGGAGGCCCAACAACTGTCTACAATAATAGAAGTGCGTAGACATCAGTTTACTTGGCACATGCTCACACCATGTTATGACTATCCCAAGTCACCATAGCCTTTATGATCCTTTAGTTTTCAACTTGTAGTATCACTTTATGCTTTGATCAATGATGTTTGGTCGCTTTGCATGATTATGGCCATTATTTCTCTCTTAGTTGGTCGCTCCCAGTCTTTTCTAGCCTCCATAACCAAGTATGAGTTCCACTCATGCATCCAACTCCTAAAACCAAGTTATTCCAAAGATTCCACCATACCTACCTATTAGCATATGCTATTCCAAGTATATTCATGTTTTTGTCTACCTTCTAAATTAAACTTGTTATGAGAAAACTAGTGATTAAAGCTCTCACGAACTTGATGGCACACTTTACTTTCTTGCACTTAATAAACTTGAACCATTGCGTCTATCTTTGTTGCGTATATGGTTGCGCTTTATGATTTGAAGTTAGCAGAACCATGTATCATGGGGAACGCTTTCAACATTGCACCTGTACTTCGTACCCCGTTGATATCATGTTCTTTTGCTTATGGATCCCGGCGGTGTCAAATAAAAGGGGAACTTGTAAGATCATGGGGTTTGTATTTGTGTTAGAGAAACTCCTGGGCTGCTAGCCCAAGCCATGCCTAAGCATGGTGGAAACTTGCAGCATAACCATAATGAGCACTCTATGAAGCATCCTCAATAAAAACAGATGCAAATAGCAAATAAAAAGATCGCTGAGATGCTCATTGTCTTCTTGCCTTGTCATTTTGATTATGGGATAGCTCCTGTATCATGTTCAAGGGGTACCCCGTTGGTGGTTCTCTATGGTACATATGTACTTACAATGACAAGAGCTTACTTACTTGTGAATAAAGTTGAGTAGCATGAGGTTCAGTCTTCGTAAGTAAGGGGCATGAGATTTCGGCTTATAACTTATCAAGCATATCCTTTTAGTTGTGTCACTTTAACCTTAATCACCTTCCAGATGCTAATGATAGGGGCAATGAGAGCTGAAAGCTATTAAGTACCATAATTTTTGGAAGCTCTTTATGAGACTTGAATCCCTACTTCCTTCTATGAAGGCCTTTCTTTTACTTTTATGTTGAGTCTCCACCTTCTATCTTTATGCACCTACTTTGAGAGCATAGTGGCCATTCTTAGTTCTATGTGCATTGTCCCAAGACTTGTTGATTGATGCATAGATTTGATATTGCTTGTTTTAAACTAGTTGTATATAGTCACTCTTATGAACTTTGAAGGTGTCCTATGCATTTATGTTTGCTACTCTATGAGGGGCAAGCTGAATGCCACTATGCTATGTTTTCTTTATGTGAAACAAACAAACGTATTACAAAGCATTGTTATTCATTTATTTTTTATTTATACCTTTTCATGTTGCAACATAGTTGCTTTTCCTTATTGTTAGAACTTTGTCTTTCATGTTATGATTGAAGTACTATGGTTAATAGCTCATGAACATGGCCATAAAGCCCAAAAACGACGAGTTTTTGGTCATAAATCCCGAACATGTATCGGTTCTTATGGTCATTGTAAATCGCCCTTGAACCCCAAAATTGTGGGCAATAGCTCATGAAAACGTCCATAAAGAGCGAAAAAACGACGAGTTTTTGGTCATGACTCTCAAGCATTGTATCGGGTTTTGACGCTCGCTTTAAATAGCCCTAGAACACTAAAACTATGGTCAATAGCTCATGAAAATGACCATAAAGCGCAAAACCTGTGAGTTTTTTTGTCATAACTCTCAAGCCTTGTATCGAGTCTTGCACTCGTTGTAAATCGCCCAAGAAACCCAAAACTATGGGCTATAGCTCATCAAAATGGCTATAAAGCGCAAAAGGGGAGAGATCTGGTCATAACTCTCAAACATATATTTGGTCTTATGGTCGTTGTAAATCACCCAAGAAGCCCAAAACTATGGGCAATAGCTCATGAAAACAGTCATAAAGCATGAAAACGACGAATTTTTGGTCATAACTCTCAAACATGTATCTAGACTTATGGTCGTTTTAAATCTCCCTAGAACCCCAAAACTATGGTTAATAGCTCATGAACATGGCCATAAAGCGCGAAAACGACGAGTTTTTGGTCATAACTCTCAAACATGTATCGGGTCTTACGGTTGCTGTAAATCGCCCAAGAAGCCCAAAACTATGGGTAATAGCTCACGAAACCATAAAGCGCGAAAACGACGAATTTTAGGTCATAACTCTCAAACATGTAGCTAGTCTTACGGTTGTTTTAAATCTCCCTAGAACCCAAAACTATGGGTAAGCTCATGAACATGGCCATAAAGCGCGAAAACGACGATTTTTTGGTCATAACTCTCAAACATGTAGGTTGTCTTATGGTCGTTGTAAATCGCCCTAGAACCCCGAAACTATGGTTAATAGCTCATGAACATGGCCATAAAGCACGAAAACGATGAGTTTTTGGTCATAAATCTCGAAGATGTATTGGTTCTTATGGTCGTTGTAAATCGCCCTCGAACCCCAAAACTATGGGCAATAGCTCATGAAAACGTCCATAATGAATGAAAACAACGAGGTTTTGGTCATGACTCTCAAGCATTGTATCGGGTTTTACGCTCGTTTTAAGTCGCCCTAGAACCCCAAAACTATGGTCAATAGCTCATGAAAATGGCCATAAAGCGCAAAACATGTGAATTTTTGGTCATAAATCTCAAACATGAATTGGGTCTTACGGTCGTTGTAAATAGCCCAAGAAGCCCATAACTATGGGCAATGGCTCATAAAAACGGCCATAAACCGCGAAAATGGCAATGTTTTGTCATAACTCTCAATAATGTATCTAGTCTTACGGTTGTTTTAAATCTCCCTAGAACCCAAAACTATGGGCAATAACTCATGAAAATGGCCATAAAGCGCAAAAAGGGAGAGTGTTTAGTCATAAATCTCAAACATGTATCGGGTCTTACGCTTGTTCTAAATCGACCAAGAAGCCCAAAACTATGGGTAATAGCTCATGAAAATGGCCATAGAGCGCGAAAACGACGAATTTTATGTCATAACTCTCAAACATGTATCTAGTCTTATGGTTGTTTTAAATCTCCTTAGAACCCAAAACTATGGGCAAGCTCATGAACATGGCCATACAACGCGAAAACTACGAGTTTTTGGTCATAACTCTCAAACATGTATCAAGTCTTACGGTCGTTGTAAATCGCCCTCGAACCCCAAAACTGTGGGGAATAGCTCATGAAAATAGCCATCAAGCGCAAAAACGGCGAGTTTTTTGTCATAATTCTCAAACATGTATGGGGACTTACGGTCATTGTAAATCGCCCAAGAAGCCCAGAACTATGGGCAATAGCTCATGAAAATGGCCATAAAGCGCGAAAACGATGATTTTTTGGTCATAACTGTCAAACATGTATCTAGTCTTACGGTTGTTGTAAATCACACTAGAACCCAAAACTATGGGCAATAGCTCATGAACATGGCCATAAAGCGTGAAAACGACGAGTTTTTGGTCATAACTCGGAAACATGTATCAGGTCTTACGGGCGTTGTAAATCGCCCTCTAACCCCAAAATTGTAGGCAATAGCTCATGAAAACGGCCATACAGTGCGAAAATGACGGGTTTTTGGTCATAACTCTCAAGAATTATATCGAGTCTAATGCTCATTGTAAATCGCCCAAGAACCCCAAAACTATGGTCAATAGCTCATGAAAATGGCCATAAAGCGCAATAACGTCGAGTTTTTGGTCATAAATCTCAAACATGTATTGGGTCTTACGGTCATTCTAAATCGCCCAAGAAGCCCAAAACTATGGGCAATAGCTCATGAAAACGGCCATAAAGCGCGAAAATGATGAGTTTTTGTCATAACTCTCAAACATGTAGTAGGTCTTACGATCATTGCAAATTGCTCTCGAACCGCAAAACTCTAGGCAAAAGCTCATGAAAACGTCCATAAAGCACGAAAACAACGAGTGTTTGGTCATAACTCTCAAACATGTATCGGGTTTTATGCTCTATATAAATCACCCAAGATCCCCCAAACTATGGTCAATAGCTCATGAAAATGGCCATAAAGTGCACAAACGGCAAGTTTTTGATCATAACTCTCAAGCATTGTGTCGGGTCTTACACTTGTTGTAAATCGCTCAAGAAGCCCAAAAGTATGGGCAATAGCTCAAGAAAATGGCCATAAAGCGCAAAAAGTGAATGTTTTTGGTCATAACTCTCAAACATGTATCGGGTCTTATGCTCTATATAAATTGCCCTAGAACGCCCAAACTATGGTCAATAGCTCATGAAAATGGCAATAAAGTGCAAAAATGGTGAGTTTTTTTTTCATAAATCTCAAACATGTATTTGGTTTTACAGTCGTTGTAAATCGCCCAAGAAGCCCAAAACTATGGATAATAGCTCATGAAAACGGACATAAAGCGCGAAAACGACGAATTTTAGGTCATAACTCTCAAACATGTAGCTAGTATTATGGTTGTTTTAAATCTCCCTAGAACCCAAAACTATGGGCAAGCTAATGAATATGGCCATACAGCGCGAAAACGACGATTTTTTGGTCATAACTCTCAAACATGTATGTTGTCTTATGGTCGTTGTAAATCTCCCTAGAACCCCAAAACTATGGTTAATAGCTCATTAACCTGACATGTATTGGTTCTTATGGTCGTTGTAAATCGCCCTCGAACCCCAAAACTATGGGCAATAGCTCATGAAAACATCGATAAAGAGTGAAAATGACGAGTTTTTGGTCATGACTGTCAAGCATTGTATATAGTTTTACGCTCGTTTTAAGTCGCCCTAGAACCCCAAAACTATGGTCAATAGCTCATGAAAATGTCCAAAAAGCGCAAAACATGTGAGTTTTTGGTCATAAATCTTGAACATGTATTGGTTCTTATGGTCATTGTAAATCGCCCTCGAACCCCAAAACTGTGGGCAATAGCTCATGAAAACATCCATAAAGAGTGAAATCGACGAGTTTTTGGTCATGACTCTCAAGCATTATATCGGGTTTTACACTCGTTTTAAGTCGCCCAAGAACCCCAAAACTATGGTCAATAGATGACCCACAAGTATAGGGGGTGTATCGCAGTATTTTCGAGGGAAGTGAAACCCAATTTATTGATTCGACAGAAGGGGATCCAAAGAATATTTATAAGCCTTAACAACTAAATCCTCAATTCAGCTGCACCTGGAAACAATCTTGCTCACAACAGTTTATCAGTAGCAACAGTTTTGTAGTAGGAATAGTAAAGTAGAAGCAGTAGTAAAGTAAAGACAACAGTAACAATAGCAGTAAACAGTAGGATTCGAGTGCGGTAGGCATAGGGATGGATGGATGGGCGTTGCATGGACAAGATAATTCACATAGCAATCAGAACATAGGGCAATTGCAGATAAATAAGATAAAGCATCCAAGTACTAGAAAATCCTAGGCATGTGTCCCATATATAGTCATACATGCTCGCAATGAGAACATGCACAACATCTTTTGTCCTGCCAGCCCGTTTGCAGCGGGGCCTTAAGGAAACTAGTAGCAATTAAGGTGCTCCTTTTAATAGAGCACCAGAGCAAAGCATTAACACTCCGTGAACACATGTGATCCTCACATTAAAGCCATTCCCTCTAGTTATCCCGATTTCTGTCACTTCCGGGCCATTGGGTCCGGACAACAACTCGAGTATACAACTTGTAGATAAGACCATAAACAATACTATCATAATGAATCAGTAACATGTTCAGATCTGAAATCATGGCACTCGGGCCCTAGTGACAAGCATTAAGCATAACAAGTCGCAACAAAGTCATAAAGCACTAATAAATGATACTAGGCACCATGCCCTAACAATCTGATGCCGTTACATGAACGATCTCATCCAATCCCTACCATCCCCATAGCCTATAGCAGGGGATTACTCACTCATAGATGGGGGGAACATGGATGGTCGATGGAGAAGCGATGGTGATGATGATGGTGATAATCTCCTCCAATTCCCAGTCCCGGTAGGGTGCCAGAACGGAGTTTCTGGTGCTGTTTCGTGGAATTTGGTGGTGGCGGCGGAGTGGAACTTCTTCTAGAAAAACGTCGAACCCCCCGGATTTTTTAGGTGAGAAGGCTTCTTATAGGCGAAGAGGGATATCGATGGGGTGCCTAGGGGGCCCACTCCACCCCGTGGCGTGTCCTGGCCTAGCCCACACCAGCAGGTGGTGTGGCCACCCCTGGCTCTTCTCCATCTCGTATTTTGGCTCCTAGAGTCTTCGGGTGAAATAGGATTTTTGGCATATTTTCCGGGATTTTTCCTGATAGTTGATTTTCTGCACTAAAAGTAGACACCAAGGAAATTCTGCTGAAAACAGCGACAGTCCGTGTTAGTTGTATCCAAATCACACAAGTATATAGGAGAAACAATAGCAAAAGTGTTCGGGAAAGTAGATACGTTTTGGACGTATCAACTCCCTCCAAGCTTAGCTTATTGCTTGTCCTCAAGCAATTCAGTTGAAAACTGAGTGCGATAAAAGAACTTTCACGAACACATTTGCTTCATATGATGTAAATATTCCCAGCAATGTGATCAACTACTTACACAGTTCATAATAAAGAGTATGCAACTAAGTTTACTTAATAGTCATTGCAAGCTATGAAGAGATTCCAACTCAAAAATAATAAGTAGAATGAAGCATAAACATAAGCAACATTACAATGCTCATAACAAGGTATGATAGAGTGGTATCTCGCTTGCCTTTGATTATGAATATCAAGGCACCTCTGAAGTTCAAGTGATGACTAGAAGTAAAGATATCAAGGATACAAGCATCAAAGTCATAACACAAATAATCAAGTAATGGGACAAGCACAAAGAATGACAACTATGCTCTCAAGAAGGTACTCAAATAATAAATGGAGACTCAACAAGTAAAGGAAAAGGTTTTGAATAATTTTGAAAGGCTTCCAAATGCTGACAGTATGATACTCATCAGCTTTGAGCTCTCATTGCCCCTATCATAAGCATCTTTAATGTGGTTAAGGTGAAAGTGAGGTCCAATCTGAGTTATATGCTTGACAGACTATAAACTGAAAATCCCAAGTCCCTTGAGTGCGAGGGTTGCTCCTCATGCTACTCAACTTTACTTACCGGTAAGTTCTTCTCATCGTAAATATGTGCGTATCATAGAGAACCGCCAACGGGGTACCCCTTGCCCGATGATACGGAAATATCCCCATATCAAAATGTCAAGGCAAGCACACAATGAGTATCTCAGCAATCTTCTTATTTACCATGGGAAAATGGTGCTTTTTTCTCTCTTTCCTCTTTTGATAAATCTCTTTTTTTTCTTTTTCTCAATAGCTATCTCTCTCTTTTTTAAGAAGAATGCTTGATAGATATCATTATGGTTACGCTGCAGGTTTCCACCTTGTCAGCATGTATTAGACCAACGGCTCAGGCGTTTCTCTAACACACATGCATAACTCCATGGACTTACAAGCTCCCCTTTTATTTCACACCGACGACATCCGCAAACAAAAGAGCAAGGTATCAACTGGGTAAATATTTACAAGTGTTGAAAGCGTTCCCCGTGACAACACGATTCTGCTAATCCCCAGCCTATATTTAGCAAGCATATAACTTTCATGGAGATTTCACAATGGTTCAGGTTTATTAAGTGCAGGAAATAAAGTGTGCCATCAAGTTCGTGAGAGCTTTACTAACTAACTTTCTCATAACAAGCAAACATTTTTTTCGAAAGAAAACAAGGCATATTGAATATGCACAGAAGTAGTAAATGATGCTAATAGGTAGGTATGGTGGACACTTTAGCAATAATTGGTTTAAGGGAGTTGGAAACATGAGTAAAACACTTAGTGAAAGTGAATGCTAGCAATACTAAGGGAGCGACAAACGAGAGAGCAATAGCCGTCATTACCATGCTTGCAACAAAACAGGACTACTCATGGCATGAAAGTGATTCAAGTTCCTCAAGGCAAAATAATTCATCGAGGCTTAACTGATTATTACAGTCATATGCATGCGTGAGCATGTTCCAAGTCAATTCAAATAAAACATTTAGGGGAGGATACCACAGTGTCATACCAATTTATGAATAGAGCAATGCAAGCAAACATTCATAAGACATGCTACAAACTATTAGCCAGCTGGACCTAATCATAAGAAAGCAAGAACTACTATGCATCCAAAGATAACATACACCCTAGATGAACATACTAAGCATGCCCACAGTGATGAGTATATGTACAAAAATGAAAACAAATAGAGTTTGTTACCAGCTTCTTATCACGCCTCATGTTGTCATTAATCCTCATTATGGCTCTTCACTTGTGTGGCTTGAATAATAATATGAAACCAATATTCCACCGAGGATTGCCGAACCCTGTAGCAAACTCACAAAACTAAAGAAGAACGACAAATATTTTTGTTGTTTTCGATTTTTTAGAAACAAGAACCAAAGAAGAAAAACAAGCAAAGCAAAATCATTTTGGGTTTTTCGAATAGTTCAAACAAAGCAAAAAGGGAAAAGCAAACCAAGGCAAAAAGAAAAAGAAGCAAACCAAAGAGAAACAACAGAAATATTTTTGGTCTTTTTGTGTTTTAGAAAGCAAAAGCAAAGAAGAACGAAAACTAAAAGGATAACGAAAATATGAATATACAAAGTGCCGACGCAACATGATATGGAGATGAGTGCGGTGTCGGCATACCTCCCCCCAAGCTTAGGCTTTTGGCCTAAGTGGGTATCAATCACAAGCTGGCCAGGATGAAATGTTACCCTGGTACGATGAAGAGGTCCCCTCGTCCTGGTGCGAGCTCGAGTACGTCCCTCCGTAATGCGCGGAGTAATCATAGGAGGGCACATCCTCCTGGTGCTGCTCGTGGAAACCCAGCAAGCGAAGCTGCTCGTCGACCTCCTCCATGGAGCGCGACCACGGTCTCCTGTGAACACTAAACAAAGATGGCTGTGGCAAAAGGATCTCCCTTTCATCCCCGTCAGTGAAAAGCATCCTATATACTAGACTGTTCAAATCAGAAGTAGCAGTGACAAAGTGATGAGTTTTCATAGCAACAAGGTCAAGCCTATGTGGTCCAGTATAGCATCATTGGGGTCCACTAAAAGACCTAATGCATTGACTATACGCGAGACAATGATGCCCCCATAGATAGGCCCCCTAGCAGCTAGGCGGCGAGCAATAAGCGAGTCAAGGTTGTACCGAGTATCATTGTTGAGCGCAGCAGCAAGGAAGGCTAAAGGATAGTTGGAGATATTACTTGTGTTCTCCCTACCTAGCACACTAGTAGCAAGATAATATGCAAAGTATCTGAGAGCGGGGAGTTGGATATTTCTTATCTTTCTACGTTGCGTCACGCGGTCGTCATCATTGGTCACCCCTCGGTAAAGCTCCAACAAATCAGCGGGTCGCCCTTGAATTTTCTTCACAGTCCCTGTCATGCGTACACCTACAATCACTACAACACAATAGTCATGTAGAGACGCTCAATTTGGATCTGGAAGACGCTTTATATCGCCTCTAGGTGGTTGTAGAGTCATTACCGAAAAGCGTCCCATAAGCGTCTTCTTATGCACCGTCTCAAAAATCAGAGACGTACCCAAAGCGTGTCAAGAAAATTTAAGAGGCTCCAGAAAGCGTGTCAATTCTGGTGGAGACGAAGTGGGAGCTGACCACGAAGCAACCGTTGCTTGACGTCTCTATTAAACGTTGAGTCGCTTTGGGGCGTGCTAACGGGAGAAATTATTGAATAATTACGTTACCAAATTATCGCCTCATGTAGTGGAAGGTGAAAATACGCATGGCTTGCAACTCAATAGAAGATTGTAGTGTATTCCGAAAAATTACATATATTAATCAAGGGAAATTGTACTTTACAACTCAAATGTACATCCATGTAAAAAGAGGGCAAAGTATCGTGAACAAAAAAATTACGTGAAGTACGCATGTACTTCTAACTAACAGGAATCTTCTAATCTTTTCCGTGTACATCAACAACGACCCACGGGTCTTCACTGCATTTTTAACATGTCTTCACTGCATCATGTAGTCATTTTTCCTTGTTGACTTTAGTGTGATTGATTAAAATTCAGCAATAAAACTTTATGCAGAAAACTTGAAACATCGCCGACATCTCTACAAAGAAGAATACTCATTTAGTTAGTATTATAAATTGAAGGTGGATACCAAACCATTAGCATCACCGCAGGAACTGTTCAACATTGTCCAAGATATATACCTTCTTAGACTCATTTCCTTGGGAGCGTAATCGCATATATAATTCTGCACTGAAGAATCTAACTTAGGTTAGATGAAAAAATAAAACAAAAAATAATCATGGAAACATCAGTTTATAATATAATATGGTAATTAGCTGCTGGTGAGTTTAAACTATATATTCACATTACTTGTTGTCTTTAAGAAATAATTACAGCCAGCCTGA
The DNA here is from genome assembly GCA_910589775.1 of Avena eriantha. Taxonomy (NCBI): domain Eukaryota; kingdom Viridiplantae; phylum Streptophyta; class Magnoliopsida; order Poales; family Poaceae; genus Avena; species Avena eriantha. The sequence continues at coordinate 480,120,445 of OU342745.1, forward strand.
TGCAGTAACATCCTTATGATGCATCTTCGGAAGGTCATCAATTCACATCTTGGGCAGTACAACTTGAAGCTTTGACGCATTTTAGTTGAAGCCTGTCAAGAAACAAAGTTTAGTGGGCTGGTTGGAGATACTTTAAGGAAAAAAATGATGAAAATAACTTATGATCCAGAGCTATAAAATATATCCGTAAGCCTTACACATTGGTCTCGGTTACTTAAACGATCTAACATACATCTCCAATAATGCATGAAGAAATTGCTAATTCAACAGACTGTAGTTATAGTCAACTTCTGGATGTCGTACTTCGAAGGCTTCACAAACTTCGTATATGCATTTCCTAAAATATAGAAATAGTGTCAGGTTATCATATCACCGGTAATTCCACTTGGTCTAACTAAATCACATCTAATTGAAAGTTTTATATGGATTACACATGAATTCCATAAGTAGTCAAAAAATGTAATTGACTCAAGTTTAAGCTCAAGAATATTTACAAAGATAGAAATTGTAATTTAAATCTGGGGCGGCCTGATCCAACTTTCTGTTAGATCATGATATCACCAAATTTGTGTTTGATCATATTTATCTGACGAGGTTGACAAGTTTCAAGTATATAATTAGATCACACAGTTGGCTGCAGTAACCTACAGACTGTACACTATAGTCCCCGATCTAGCACTAGTTTGCGTGATGCTAATCTCACAATTTTTTTTGTTTGAGCCTACACCATATGAATAAAACCATTAGCTAGATATGTTCAATAAAAAAGAACGAAATGCACATTCCCTGGAATCTGGCAAGCGCTAGTCGAGTGACTGCAGAGACGTACGTAACAATCAAATGCATACAGGCTTGATTAAAAAAAGATACACACTGAAATTAAATTAATTAGCCGTACGATCGAGAACTTATACCTGCAGTTGTGGAGCAACGACAGCATGAAGTTGGATGGCTGCGAGGCACCATGTGCAGGTGGCCGAGGTTGGGGCAAGTTAGAGAAAGAAGTAGCAGATGGGAGAGCCGCCGGAGAGGGCAAGACCATCGAGAACGGCAAGATCAGGTATCTGCCTATCGCGGCACCAGCGTTCTCGAGTGGATCGAGACCTTTTGCCAGTGATGGGAGGAGAGGTGTAGGCAGTCTCGCTGCACGGAGGTCGCCACAGAGGCACCGCTGGGGATCTAGTGGCGGCCCTAGGTTTCCATAGCTAGGAGACGGGGAGATATACGAGGGAGGTGCACGGGAGTTTTTTTATACGGGGGAGGTTCACGAGAGTTTTTTAAGGAGTGGAAACTGTGGATATCTTCACATTGAGACCGCCTCCAATTCGTCTTAAAAATCGTCTTTATTCAACGAATGGATTTCCACGTAAAGACGAACACAAAAGCGTCTAATATAGAACGAGAACGTCTCGACGTGTTATTTTTCTTGTAGTGAATACTGCAAAATCTCTTCAAAGGCATGGTGAAGTGTAGATTATAAATTTTGAAAGAGACAGTCGACTGATAGGATGTGTTTGTAAAGGTGAAGCTCTTAACAAAAGTTTTGGTGGGAATAGCATATTGCTCACTCTCATCTTGCATATGTGAGGCCAAACCAACCCTCTCAATCAGTAGCAAGAAATTATCAAGAATACCTGCAGCTTGTAAAGTAAAACAAGGAAAAGTGGATGGGTGAGCATCCCCGTCACCCCTTTCACTGCCAATACGAGTTGCAATGAGGTCTTCGTTGTATGATGGCCTAAACTGAGAGGCTGATCTTGATGGCCTTGACCTCCTAGGTGCATCACTCTCAAATATCTCTCCAAAGGTATGGTTGTTCATGCTTGGTATTCTGAAATTTAAACACCTATTAAAAAAGTGATTACAAAGTAGATATAATAAAGGATTCTACTCATAGAGACTTGTAAGAGGCCTAAACATGCATCAAAACTATATCTCTAAGCATCAAACAAGCTTACAAGCTCTCATAACCAGTCACCTACAACAGCAAAATACTCAATACATAATCCACTAAACACAAATCTACTTGGACAAGGAGAGGAGTCACATACCAGGGAACAAATGCTCCAAATTTCAGCAAGAAAGATGGGCTGAGTAAGGAGATCGAAAAAATCGAGAGCAAGCACAGCAAGAACACGATTTTGAGCAATGAACTGGAGATTACTCGGGAGAGAGAAGAAAGTGGTAGGTGAGAGAGTTAGTGGGGGCCAGGGGTGGCCCACACCAGGGCATGGCGCCACCCAGGGCTGACCGCACCACCAGGTGGTGAGCCTGCCTGGTGGGTCCCCCTGGTACCTCCCAGGTACTCCTCTGCCCCCTTTTTCACGTAAAAAATAAATATGAATTTTCTAAAAAAATTCGAGACACTTTATTTTTGGGAATTTTTAGGCATAAAAGGATGATTTTCTGACAGACAGATTTTTTTTGAAATGATGCAAGGACAAAACAAAGCTAGAACTACAGAATTTCTAAGACACTCTAACATGCAAGCAACTAACAACAAAAAGGAAACTGAATGAAAACAAAAACTAAAATGCATAGGATAGAAGTAAATGAAGGTAATCATAGTGAAAACATTGTTTTGTTCAATGAAATCCTTTTGTTAACAAGGTTGATCAGGTCTTGCCAGCAAAACAATTTCATATGAGACAAAACTTTGTATTCCACTAATGATTATGTTACCTCAACCTTGATAGCAATAGTCCCAATCATAATAGTTTCAAAATTTTCTCTTGGTATGGCACAATATATTTCTCCAACTTGAATACCCTCAATATGTTCAATTGAATTCAAACCATAAGTCCTCTCAATCTTCTTGGGGAATATATAGTATGTTCCTTGTCATTAACATTGAAGGTCACCTTTCCTTGATTACAATTGATAACAACTCCTGCAGTATTAAGAAAAGATCTCCCAAGAATAATAGACATATTATCATCTTCAGGCATTTCAAGCACAACAAAATATGTTAATATCATGCAATTATGAGCCACTTGACCAGGTACATCCTCACATATACCCATAGGAATAGTGGTAGATTTATTAGCCATTTGCAAAGATATATCAGTTGGTATTAATTTTTCAAGTTGAAGCCTCTTATAGAGAGAGAAAGGCATAACACTAACTCTAACTCCCAAATCACACAAAGCAGTTCTAAACATAGCTATTCTTAATAGAGCAAGGGATAGTTGGAATACCTAGGTCTCCAAGTTTCTTTGGAACCTTACCATTAAAGGAATAATTAGCAAGCAAAGTAGAAATCTCTTCATTAGGGATCTTCCTTTTATTCGAGACAATATCTTTCATATACTTTGAGTAAGGAGGAAATTTAATAGCATCAGTCAAAGGAATTTGCAGGAATAAAGGTTTCATCCACTCACAAAACTTATTATAATGTTCATCCTCCTTTGACTTGTGTTTCTTATCAGGGAAAGGCATATGTTTTTGGACCCAAGGTTCTCTTTCACTACCATGTTTCTTAGCAATAAAATCTTCTTTGGTGTATTTAGTATTCTTAGTGTGGTTTTCAGGTTCTTCCTCAACTTTCTCTTCATTAGGAGCTTCATTTTCTTCATTACCACTTTCAGTTTCAGCCTCAGAGATAGATATACTATTAGTATCTAAAGCAGGTTCAGAGGGTTCTACAACAGTTTTATGTTTCTTTTTCCTTTTCTTACGAGTAGAACCACTATTTTCAGCTTGTTGAGAATCCTGCTCAATTCTTTTGGGATGCCCCTTAGGATAAAGAGGATCCTAGGTAACAGCTCCACTTCTAGTTCTAATTTCATAAGCATGTTTTTCTTTAGCAGCATTAACTAGCAAGTCGTTTTGCACTTTATCGAGTTGATCTATTTGAGTTTGAACCATTTCAAAGTGTTTAACAATCATTTTAACATCATTAGAGGTTCTTTCCACAATATCTTTAAACTCAACAATAGCTCTTGAGTTTTCCATTAGATGATTTTGCACCCTTTTATTAAAATTATCTTTCTTAACAATAAAGATATCGAACTCTTCTAAGCATTGATCATGAGGTTTAGAGTAAGGGATATCACCTTCATCAAAGTGTTGGACAGAGTGTACCTCAATAGTGGATGAGTGGGAGATTGGCTTACATAATTCTTCTATAGGAGGTAAATTCTTCACATCTGCAGCTTTAATTCCCTTCTCCTTAAGACATTTCTTAGCTTCCTTTATCAGTTCATTATTTAATTCAATAAATCCCCTCTTCTTTGATATTGGAATAGGCACAGGAATAGTAGGTTGAGGTACAATTACTTCAGGTATAGCTAGTTCAGGAGGAGTCCAATCTTCATAGTTCTTGCTTATTTTAGCCATTAATTGCTCAGCTTCCTTAGGAGTCCTATTCCTGAAAACACAATCAGCACAACTATCTAGGTATGTCCTAGATTCTTTAGTTAGTCCATTATAAAATATATCAAGATGCTCATTCTTAGGTAATGGACTTCCAGCTTGTGCATGAATCAAAGCACAAAACCTTGCCAAGATTCAGGCAATACCTATTTTTGTCCCTGTTTAAAATCAAAAAGTTCCTGGAAAACAGCATGTCTAGCGCTAGGAGGAAAATATTTCTGCAGGAAAGTACTAATCAAGCACTCAGGACTATCGATAGATCCAGGAGGTAAATTACTAAACCAAGTTTTAGCTTCTCCTTTCAGTGAAAAGGGGAAAATCTTAGCAACAAAGTAAGTACGTATCTTAATATCATCATAAAACAAGCCACTCATGGTAGAAAGTTCATTCGTATGTGCTACCGGACATTCATTCTTAGTCCCACAAAAAGGTTCTTTCTCGACAATAGCTATGTAAGATAGATCGAGAGAGAAATCATAATCTTCATCTATAATGTTTATGGGAGAAGCAGCAAGCTTAGCAATAGGAGACAATTTGGGTCTAATAGTACGCCTCGCAAGGAGACTCTTAGCAGCGCTCCTATCATGGGTATTTTTACATTCTTTAATAAATCCATCGGTCATATCAACATAGCCATCTTCAATATCATAACTTTCACTAGACTCAGGTGAACTAGCAGGTGTGGTAGTGTCTTCATTAGGCGTTTTGGTATGTCCAGCTATAGTTCTAGCAATCGTAGCATCTAGGAAAGGACCTAATGAACCACTCTTATCAAGCACAGTAGAAGCAGCATCAGAAGTTTCAGATTCAGCAGTAGTAGCAGTGTGGGTAGCATGTGTATGTGGTGGTGTAAGGAACTTACTCATAATAGACGGTGAATCAAGAGAAACAGAGGTGTTCAGAACCGTACCTCTTCTTGTAGTGGATGGTAAAATAGGAACCTTGCCATCACGAGAGTTACCCATGATGGATGGATAGTAGCGAACAATAGAAAATCCAAGTGAACTTGATAAATAAAGCAATGGTCCCCGGCAACGGCGCCATAAAATAGTCTTGATGACCCACAAGTTTAGGGGGTGTATCGCAGTATTTTCGAAGGAAGTGAAACCCAATTTATTGATTCGACACAAGGAGAGCCAAAGAATATTTATAAGCCTTAACAACTGAGTCGTCAATTCAGCTACACCTGGAAACAATCTTGCTCACAGTAGTTTATCAGTAGCAACACTTTTATAGTAGGAATAGTAAAGTAGCAGCAGTAGTAAAGTAAAGACAACAGTAACAATAGCAGTAAACAGTAGGATTTGAGTGCGGTAGACCTAGGGATGGATGGACGGGCGCTGCATGGACAAGATAATTCACATAGGAATCAGAACATAGGGCAATTGCAGATAAATAAGATAAAGCATCCAAGTACTAGACAATCCTAGGCATGTGTCCCATATATAGTCATACGCGCTCGCAATGAGAACTTGCACAACATCTTTTGTCCTGCCAGCCTGTTTGCAGCAGGGCCTCAAGGGAACTACTGGCAATTAAGGTGCTCCTTTTAATAGAGCACCGGAGCAAAGCATTAACACTCCGTGAACACATGTGATCCTCACATCAAAGCCATTCCCTCCGGTTATCCCGATTTCTGTCACTTCGGGGCCATCGGTTCCGGACAACAACGTGCGTATACAACTTGCAGATAAGACCATAAACAATATTATCATAATGAATCAATAACATGTTCAGATCTGAAATCATGGCACTCGGGCCCTAGTGACAAGCATTAAGCATAACAAGTCGCAACAAAGTCATAAAGCACTAATAAAAGATACTAGGCACCATGCCCTAACAATCTGATGCCATTGCATGAGTGATCTCATCCAATCCCTACCATCCCCATAGCCTACAATGGGGGATTACTCCCTCATAGATGGGGGAAACATGGATGGTCGATGGAGAAGCGATGGTGATGATGATGGCGATGATCTCCTCCAATTCCCCGTCCCGGTAGGGTGCCAGAACGGAGTTTCTGGTGCTGTTTCGTGGAATCTGGTGGTGGCGGTGGAGCGGAACTCCTTCTGGAAAAATGTTGAACCCCCCGGAGTTTTTAGGTCAGAAGGCTTCTTATAGGCGAAGAGGGAGACCGAGGGGGTGCCTGGAGGGCCCACACAACCCCTGGCGCGGCCTGGCCTAGCCCGCGCTAGCAGGTGGTGTGGCCACCCCCTGGCTCTTCTCCGTCTCGTATTCTGGCTCCAGGAGTCTTTGGGTGAAATCGGATTTTTGGCATATTTTCCGGGATTTTTCTTGATAGTTGATTTTCTACACAAAAAGTAGACACCAAGGAAATTCTGCTAAAAACAACGTCAGTCCGCCTTAGTTGTATCCAAATCACACAAGTATAGAGGAGAAACAATAGCAAAAGTGTTCGGAAAAGTAGATACGTTTTGGACGTATCATCAATAGCCTATGAAAATGGCAATAAAGCGCAAAACATGTGAGTTTTTGGTCATAAATCTCAATCATGTATTCGGTCTGACGGTCATTGTAAATCGCCCAAAAAGCCCATAACTATGGGCAATAGCTCATAAAAATAGCCATAAAGCGCGAAAACGGTGATTTTTTTGTCATAACTCTCAAACATGTGTCTAGTCTTACGGTTGTTTTAAATCTCCCTAGAACCCAAAACTATGGTCAATAGCTCATGAAAATTGCCATAAAGCGCAAAAAGGAAGAGTTTTTGGTCATAAATCTCAAACATGTATCAGGTCTTACGGTCGTTGTAAATCGCGCAAAAGCCCAAAACTATGGGTAATAGCTCATGAAAATGGCCATAGAGCGCGAAAACGACGAATTTTAGGTCATAACTGTCAAACATGTATCTAGTCTTATGGTTGTTTTAAATCTCCCTAGAACCCAAAACTATGGGCAAGTTCATGAACATGGCCATACAGCGCGAAAATGACGATTTTTTGGTTATAACTATCGAACGTGTATCAGGTCTTACGGTCGTTGTAAATCGCTCTCGAACCCCAAAACTGTGGCGAATAGCTCATGAAAATGGCCATAAAGCGCAAAAATCTCAAACATGTATGGGGACTTTGGTCCTTGTAAATCGCCCAAGAAGCCCAAAACTATGGGTCATAGCTCATGAAAACTTCCATAAAGCACGAAGACGATGATTTTTTGGTCATAACTGTCAAACATGTATCTAGTCTTGCGGTTGTTTTAAATCACTCTAGAACCCAAAACTATGGGCAATAGCTCATGAACATGGCCATAAAGCGTGAAAACGACGAGTTTTTGGTCATAACTCGAAAACATGTATCAGGTCTTACGGTCATTATAAATCGCCCTCGAATCCCAAAACTATGGGCTATTGCTCATGAAAACGGACATAAAGAGCGAAAACAACAAGGTTTTGATCATCAAAACTATGGGCTATTACTCATGGAAACGGCCATAAAGCGCGAAAACTATGATTTTTTGGTCATAACTGTCAAACATGTATCTAGTCTTACGGTCATTTTAAATCACTCTAGTACCCCAAAACTGTGGGGAATAGCTCATGAAAATGGCCATAAAGCACAAAAACAACGAGTTTTTAGTCATAAATCTCAAACATGTATTGGGACTTATGGTCGTTGTAAATCGCCCAAGAAGGCCAAAACTATGGGCAATAGCTCATGAAAACAGCCATAAAGCGCGAAAACGATGATTTTTTGGTCATAACTGTCAAACATGTATATAGTCTTACGGTCGTTTTAAATCACTCTAGAACCCTAAAACTGTGGGAAATAGCTCATGAAAATGGCCACAAAGCGCAAAAACAATGAGTTTTTTGTCATAAATCTCAAACATGTATTGGGACTTACGGTCGTTGTAAATCGCCCAAGAAGCCCAAAACTATGGGCAATAGCTCATTAAAACAGCCATAAAGCGCAAAAACGATGATTTTTTGGTTATAACTGTTAAACATGTATCTAGTCTTACGGTCGTTTTAAATCACTCTAGAACCCTAATACTGTGGGGAATAGCTCATGAAAATAGCCATAAAGCGCAAAAACAACGAGTTTTTTGTCATAAATCTCAAACAAGTATTGGGACTTACGGTCGTTGTAAATCGCCCAAGAAGCCCAAACCTATGGGCAATAGCTCATGAAAACATCCATAAAGCGCGAAAACGATGAATTTTTGGTCATAACTGTCAAACATGTATCTAGTCTTACGGTCGTTTTAAATCACTCTAGAATCCAAAACTATGGGAAATAGCTCATGAACATGGCCATAAAGCGTGAAACGACGAGTTTTTGGTCATAACTCGCAAACATGTATCAGGTCTTACGTGCGTTGTAAATTGCCCTCGAACCCCAAAATTGTGGGCAATAGCTCATGAAAACAGCCATAAAGAGCGAAAACGACGAGTTTTTGGTCATAACTCTCAAGCATTATATCGAGTATTACGCTCATTGTAAATCGCCCTAGAACCCCAGAACTATGGCCAATAGCTCATGAAAATGGCCATAAAGCGCTAAAACGTCGAGTTTTTGATCATAAATCTCAAACATGTATTGGGTCTTACGGTCGTTCTAAATCGCCCAAGAAGCCCAAAACTATGGGTAATAGCTCATGAAAATGGCCATAGAGCGCGAAAACGACGAATTTTAGGTCATAACTATCAAACATGTATCTAGTCTTATGGTTGTTTTAAATCTCCCTAGAACCCAAAACTATGGGCAAGTTCATGAACATGGCCATACAGCGCGAAAATGACGAGTTTTTGGTTATAACTATCGAACGTGTATCAGGTCTTACGGTCGTTGTAAATCGCTCTCGAACCCCAAAACTGTGGCGAATAGCTCATGAAAATGGCCATAAAGCGCAAAAATCTCAAACATGTATGGGGACTTTGGTCCTTGTAAATCGCCCAAGAAGCCCAAAACTATGGGTCATAGCTCATGAAAACTTCCATAAAGCACGAAGACGATGATTTTTTGGTCATAACTGTCAAACATGTATCTAGTCTTGCGGTTGTTTTAAATCACTCTAGAACCCAAAACTATGGGCAATAGCTCATGAACATGGCCATAAAGCGTGAAAACGACGAGTTTTTGGTCATAACTCGAAAACATGTATCAGGTCTTACGGTCATTATAAATCGCCCTCGAATCCCAAAACTATGGGCTATTGCTCATGAAAACGGACATAAAGAGCGAAAACAACAAGGTTTTGATCATCAAAACTATGGGCTATTGCTCATGAAAACGGCCATAAAGCGCGAAAACTATGATTTTTTGGTCATAACTGTCAAACATGTATCTAGTCTTACGGTCATTTTAAATCACTCTAGTACCCCCAAAACTGTGGGGAATAGCTCATGAAAATGGCCATAAAGCACAAAAACAACGAGTTTTTAGTCATAAATCTCAAACATGTATTGGGACTTATGGTCGTTGTAAATCGCCCAAGAAGGCCAAAACTATGGGCAATAGCTCATGAAAACAGCCATAAAGCGCGAAAACGATGATTTTTTGGTCATAACTGTCAAACATGTATATAGTCTTACGGTCGTTTTAAATCACTCTAGAACCCTAAAACTGTGGGAAATAGCTCATGAAAATGGCCACAAAGCGCAAAAACAATGAGTTTTTTGTCATAAATCTCAAACATGTATTGGGACTTACGGTCGTTGTAAATCGCCCAAGAAGCCCAAAACTATGGGCAATAGCTCATGAAAACAGCCATAAAGCGCAAAAACGATGATTTTTTGGTTATAACTGTCAAACATGTATCTAGTCTTACGGTCGTTTTAAATCACTCTAGAACCCTAATACTGTGGGGAATAGCTCATGAAAATAGCCATAAAGCGCAAAAACAACGAGTTTTTGTCATAAATCTCAAACAAGTATTGGGACTTACGGTCGTTGTAAATCGCCCAAGAAGCCCAAAACTATGGGCAATAGCTCATGAAAACATCCATAAAGCGCGAAAACGATGAATTTTTGGTCATAACTGTCAAACATGTATCTAGTCTTACGGTCGTTTTAAATCACTCTAGAATCCAAACTATGGGAAATAGCTCATGAACATGGCCATAAAGCGTGAAACGACGAGTTTTTGGTCATAACTCGCAAACATGTATCAGGTCTTACGTGCGTTGTAAATTGCCCTCGAACCCCAAAATTGTGGGCAATAGCTCATGAAAACAGCCATAAAGAGCGAAAACGACGAGTTTTTGGTCATAACTCTCAAGCATTATATCGAGTATTACGCTCATTGTAAATCGCCCTAGAACCCCAGAACTATGGCCAATAGCTCATGAAAATGGCCATAAAGCGCTAAAACGTCGAGTTCTTGATCATAAATCTCAAACATGTATTGGGTCTTACGGTCGTTCTAAATCGCCCAAGAAGCCCAAAACTATGGGCAATAGCTCATGAAAACAGCCATAAAGCGCGATAACGATGAGTTTTGGTCATAACACTCAAACATGTAGTAGGTCTTACGATCATTGTAAATTGCCCTCGAACCACAAAACTCTATGCAATAGCTCATGAAAACATCCATAAAGCACGAAAACAACGAGTGTTTAGTCATAACTCTCAAACATTTATCGGGTTTTATGCTCTATATAAATCACCCAAGAACCCCCAAACTATGGTCAATAGCTCATGAAAATGGCCATAAAGCGCAAAACCTGTGAGTTTTTTGTCATAACTCTTAAGCATTGAATCGGGCGCTTGTTGTAAATCACCCAAAAAGCCCAAAACTATGGGCAATAGCTCATGAAAATGGCCATGAAGTGCAAAAGGGGAGAGTTCTGGTCATAAGTCTCAAACATGTATTTGGTCGTATGGTCGTTGTAAATCTCCTAACAAGTCCAAAACTATGGGCAATGGCTCATGAAAACAGCCACAAAGCGTGCAAACGAAGAACCCCAAAATTGTGGGCAATAGCTCATAAAAACGGCCATAAAGCGCGAAAATGGCGATTTTTTTGTCATAACTCTCGAACATGTATCTAGTCATACGGTTGTTTTAAATCTCCCTAGAACCCAAAACTATGGGCAATAACTAATGAAAATTGCCATAAAGCACAAATAGGAAGAGTTTTTGGTCATAAATCTCAAACATGTATCAGGTCTTACGGTCGTTGTAAATCGCCCAAAAGCCCAAAACTATGGGTAATAGCTCGTGAAAATGGCCATAGAGCGCGAAAACGACGAATTTTAGGTCATAACTGTCAAACATGTATCTTGTCTTATGGTTGTTTTAAATCTCCCTAGAACCCACAACTATGAGCAAGCTCATGAACATGGCCATACAGCGTGAAAACGATGAGTTTTTGGTCATAACTCTCAAACATGTATTAGGTCTTACGGTCATTGTAAATCGCCCTCGAACCCCAAAACTGTGGCGAATAGGTCATTAAAATGGCCATAAAGCGCAAAAACGGTGAGTTTTTGTCATAAATCTGATGAAAACGGCCATAAAGCGCGAAGACGATGATTTTTTGGTCATAACTGTTAAACATGTATCTAGTCTTACGGTTGTTTTAAATTACTGTAGAACCCAAAACTATGGGCAAAAGCTCATGAACATGGCCATAAAGCGTGAAAACGACGAGTTTTTTCGTCATAACTCGCAAACATGTATCAGGTCTATGGTCATTGTAAATCGCCCTCGAATCCCAAAACTGTGGGCTATTGCTCATGAAAACGGACATAAAGAGCGAAAATAACAAGTTTTTGGTCATGAAAACTATGGGCTATTGCTCATGAAAACATCCATAAAGCGTGAAAACTATGATTTTTTGGTCATAACTGTCAAACATATATCTAGTCTTACGGTCGTTTTAAATCACTCTAGAATCCCAAAACTATAGGAAAAAGCTCATGAAAATGACCATAAAGTGCAAAAACAACGAGTTTTTGTCATAAATCTCAAACATGTATTGGGACTTACAGTCGTTGTAAATCGCCCAAGAAGCCTAAAACTATGGGCAATAGCTCATGAAAACAGCCATAAAGTGCGAAAACGATGAGTTTTTGGTCATAACTGTCAAACATGTATCTAGTCTTCCGGTCGTTTTAAATCACTCTAGAACCCAAAACCATGGGCAATAGTTCATGAACATGGCCATAAAGCGTGAAAACTCCGAGTTTTTGGTCATAACTCGCAAGCATGTATCAGGTCTTACGGGCGTTGTAAACGGCCATAAAGAGCGAAAACGACGAGCTTTTGGTCATAACTCTCAAGCATTATATCGAGTCTTACGCTCATTGTAAATCTCCCTAGAACAACAAAACTATGGTCAATAGCTCATGGAAATGGTCATAAAGCGCAAAAACATCGAGTTTTCGGTCATAACTCGCAAACATGCATCAGGTCTTACGGGCATTGTAAATCGCCCTCGAACCCCAAAATAGTGGGCAATAGCTCATGAAAACAGCCATAAAGAGCGAAAACAACGAGTTTTTGGTCATATCTCTCAAGCATTATATCGAGTCTTACGCTCATTGTAAATCTCCCTAGAACCACAAAACTATGGTCAATAGCTCAAGGAAATGGCCATAAAGCGCAAAAACGTCGAGTTTTTGGTCATAACTCGCAAACATGTATCAGGTCTTACGGGCATCGTAAATCGCCCTCGAACCCCAAAATTGTGGGCAATAGCTCATGAAAACAGCCATAAAGAGCGAAAACGACGAGTTCTTGGTCATAACTCTCAAGCATTATATCAAGTCTTACGCTCATTGTAAATCGCCCTAGAACCCCAAAACTATGGTGAATAGCTCGTGAAAAATGGCCATAGAGCGCAAAAACGTTGAGTTTTTGGTCATAAATCTCAAACATGTATTGGGTCTTACGGTTGTTCTAAATCACCCAAGATGCCCAAAACTATGGGCAATACCTCATGAAAACAGCCACAAAGCGTGCAAACGACGAATTTTTGGTCATAACTCTCAAACATGTATCTAGTCTTACAGTAGTTTGAAATCTCCCTAGAACCCCAAAACTATGGTTAATAGCTCATGAACATGGCCATAAAGCACGAAAACGACAAGTTTTTGGTCATAACTCTCAAACATGTATTAGGTCTTACGGTCGTTGTAAATCGCCCTCGAACCCCAAAACTGTGGGGAATAGCTCATGAAAATGGCCATAAACTGCAAAAACGACGAGTTTTTTGTCATAAATCTCAGACATGTATTGGGACTTACGGTCGTTGTAAATCTCCCAAGACGCCCAAAACTATGGGCAATAGCTCATGAAAATGGCCATAAAGCGCGAAAACGATGATTTTTGGTCTAACTATCAAACATGTATCTAGTCTTACGGTCGTTTTAAATCACTCTAGAACCCAAAACTATGGGCAATAGCTGATGAACATGGCCATAAAGCGTGAAAACGAAGAGTTTTTGGTCATAACTCGCAAACATGTATCAGGTCTTACGGGCGTTGTAAATCGCCCTCGAACCCCAAAATTGTGGGCAATAGCTCATGAAAATGGCCATAAAGAGCAAAAACGACGAGTTTTTGGTCATAACTCTCAAGCATTATATCGAGTCTTATGCTCATTGTAAATCGCCCTAGAACCCCAAAACTATGGTCAATAGCTCATGAAAATGGCCATAAAGCAAAAAAAACGTCGAGTTTTTGGTCATAAATCTGAAACATGTATTGGGTATTAAGGTCGTTCTAAATCGCCCAAGAAGCCCAAAACTATGGGAAATAGCTCATGAAAACGGACATAAAGCACGAAAACGATGAGTTTTGGTCATAACTCTCAAACATATAGTAGGTCTTACAATAATTGTAAATTGCCCTCGAACACCAAAACTCTCGGCAATAGCTCATGAAAACGTCCATAAAGCACGAAAATGACGAGTGTTTGGTCATAACTCTCAAACATGTATCAGGTTTGATGCTCTATATAAATCACCCAAGAACCCCCAAACTATGGTCAATAGCTCATGAAAATGGCCATAAAGTGCACAAACGGTGAGTTTTTGGTCATAACTTTCAAGCATTGTCACGGGTCTTACGCTCGTTGTAAATCGCCCAAGAATCCAAAAACTATGGGCAATAGCTCATGAAAATGGCCATAAAGCGCAAAAAGGGAGAGTTTTTGGTCATAACTCTCAAACATGTATCGGGTCTTATGCTATATATAAATCGCCCTAGAACGCCCAAACTATGGTCAATAGCTGATGAAAACGGCTATAAAGCTCAAAAAGGGCAAGTTTTTTGTCATAAATGTCAAACATGTATTTGGTCTTACGGTCATTGTAAATCACCCAAGAAGCCTAAAACTATGGGCAATAGCTCATGAAAATAGCCATAAAGATCGAAAACGACGATTTTATTGTCATAACTCTCAAACATGTATGTAATCTTATCGTCGTTGTAAATCGCCCTAGAACCCCAAAACTACGGTTAATAGCTCATGATCATGGCCATAAAGCACGAAAACAACGAGTTTTTGGTTTATAAATCTCGAACATGTATTGGTTCTTATGGTCGTTGTATATCGCCCTCAAACCCCAAAACTGTGGGCAATAGCTCATGAAAACGTCCATAAAGAGTGAAAACGACGAGTTTTTTGTCATGACTCTCAAGCATTGTATCGGGTTTTACGCTCGTTTTAAGTCGCCCTAGAACCCCAAAACTATGGTCAATAGCCTAAAGCGCAAAACATGTGAGTTTTTGGTCATAAATCTCAAACATGTATTGGGTCTTACGATCGTTGTAAATCGCCCAAAAAAGCCAATAAATATGGGAATAGCTCATAAAAACGGCCATAAAGCGCGAAAATGGCGATTTTTTTGTCATAACTCTCGAACATGTATCTAGTCATACGGTTGTTTTAAATCTCCCTAGAACCCAAAACTATGGGCAATAACTAATGAAAATTGCCATAAAGCACAAATAGGAAGAGTTTTTGGTCATAAATCTCAAACATGTATCAGGTCTTACGGTCGTTGTAAATCGCCCAAAAGCCCAAAACTATGGGTAATAGCTCGTGAAAATGGCCATAGAGCGCGAAAACGACGAATTTTAGGTCATAACTGTCAAACATGTATCTTGTCTTATGGTTGTTTTAAATCTCCCTAGAACCCACAACTATGAGCAAGCTCATGAACATGGCCATACAGCGTGAAAACGATGAGTTTTTGGTCATAACTCTCAAACATGTATTAGGTCTTACGGTCATTGTAAATCGCCCTCGAACCCCAAAACTGTGGCGAATAGGTCATTAAAATGGCCATAAAGCGCAAAAACGGTGAGTTTTTGTCATAAATCTGATGAAAACGGCCATAAAGCGCGAAGACGATGATTTTTTGGTCATAACTGTTAAACATGTATCTAGTCTTACGGTTGTTTTAAATTACTGTAGAACCCAAAACTATGGGCAAAAGCTCATGAACATGGCCATAAAGCGTGAAAACGACGAGTTTTTTCGTCATAACTCGCAAACATGTATCAGGTCTATGGTCATTGTAAATCGCCCTCGAATCCCAAAACTGTGGGCTATTGCTCATGAAAACGGACATAAAGAGCGAAAATAACAAGTTTTTGGTCATGAAAACTATGGGCTATTGCTCATGAAAACATCCATAAAGCGTGAAAACTATGATTTTTTGGTCATAACTGTCAAACATATATCTAGTCTTACGGTCGTTTTAAATCACTCTAGAATCCCAAAACTATAGGGAAAAAGCTCATGAAAATGACCATAAAGTGCAAAAACAACGAGTTTTTGTCATAAATCTCAAACATGTATTGGGACTTACAGTCGTTGTAAATCGCCCAAGAAGCCTAAAACTATGGGCAATAGCTCATGAAAACAGCCATAAAGTGCGAAAACGATGAGTTTTGGTCATAACTGTCAAACATGTATCTAGTCTTCCGGTCGTTTTAAATCACTCTAGAACCCAAAACCATGGGCAATAGTTCATGAACATGGCCATAAAGCGTGAAAACTCCGAGTTTTTGGTCATAACTCGCAAGCATGTATCAGGTCTTACGGGCGTTGTAAACGGCCATAAAGAGCGAAAACGACGAGCTTTTGGTCATAACTCTCAAGCATTATATCGAGTCTTACGCTCATTGTAAATCTCCCTAGAACAACAAAACTATGGTCAATAGCTCATGGAAATGGTCATAAAGCGCAAAAACATCGAGTTTTCGGTCATAACTCGCAAACATGCATCAGGTCTTACGGGCATTGTAAATCGCCCTCGAACCCCAAAATATGGTCAATAGCTCATGAAAATGGCCATAAAGCAAAAAACGTCGAGTTTTTGGTCATAAATCTGAAACATGTATTGGGTATGAAGGTCGTTCTAAATCGCCCAAGAAGCCCAAAACTATGGGAAATAGCTCATGAAAACGGACATAAAGCACGAAAACGATGAGTTTTGGTCATAACTCTCAAACATATAGTAGGTCTTACAATAATTGTAAATTGCCCTCGAACACCAAAACTCTCGGCAATAGCTCATGAAAACGTCCATAAAGCACGAAAATGACGAGTGTTTGGTCATAACTCTCAAACATGTATCAGGTTTGATGCTCTATATAAATCACCCAAGAACCCCCAAACTATGGTCAATAGCTCATGAAAAGGGCCATAAAGTGCACAAACGGTGAGGTTTTGGTCATAACTTTCAAGCATTGTCACGGGTCTTACGCTCGTTGTAAATCGCCCAAGAATCCAAAAACTATGGGCAATAGCTCATGAAAATGGCCATAAAGCGCAAAAAGGGAGAGTTTTTGGTCATAACTCTCAAACATGTATCGGGTCTTATGCTATATATAAATCGCCCTAGAACGCCCAAACTATGGTCAATAGCTGATGAAAACGGCTATAAAGCGCAAAAAGGGCAAGTTTTTGTCATAAATGTCAAACATGTATTTGGTCCTACGGTAATTGTAAATCACCCAAGAAGCCTAAAACTATGGGCAATAGCTCATAAAAATGCCATAAAGATCGAAAACGACGATTTTTTTGTCATAAATCTCTAACACGTATGTAATCTTATAGTCGTTGTAAATCGCCCTAGAACCCCAAAACTACGGTTAATAGCTCATGATCATGGCCATAAAGCACGAAAACGACGAGTTTTTGGTTCATAAATCTCGAACATGTATTGGTTCTTATGGTCGTTGTATATCGCCCTCAAACCCCAAAACTGTGGGCAATAGCTCATGAAAACGTCCATAAAGAGTGAAAACGACGAGTTTTTTGTCATGACTCTCAAGCATTGTATCGGGTTTTACGCTCGTTTTAAGTCGCCCTATAACCCCAAAACTATGGTCAATAGCCTAAAGCGCAAAACATGTGAGTTTTTGGTCATAAATCTCAAACATGTATTGGGTCTTACGATCGTTGTAAATCGCCCAAAAAGCCAATAAATATGGGCAATAGCTCACTAAAAACGGCCATAAAGCGCGAAAATGGCGATTTTTTTGTCATAACTCTCGAACATGTATCTAGTCATACGGTTGTTTTAAATCTCCCTAGAACCCAAAACTATGGGCAATAACTAATGAAAATGGCCATAAAGCACAAAAGGAAGAGTTTTTGGTCATAAATCTCAAACATGTATCAGGTCTTACGGTCGTTGTAAATCGCCCAAAAGCCCAAAACTATGGGTAATAGCTCATGAAAATGGCCATAGAGCGCGAAAACGACGAATTTTAGGTCATAACTGTCAAACATGTATCTTGTCTTGTGGTTGTTTTAAATCTCCCTAGAACCCACAACTATGAGCAAGCTCATGAACATGGCCATACAGCGTGAAAACGATGAGTTTTTGGTCATAACTCTCAAACATGTATTAGGTCTTACGGTCATTGTAAATCGCCCTCGAACCCCAAAACTATGGCGAATAGCTCATTAAAATGGCCATAAAGCGCAAAAACGGTGAGTTTTTGTCATAAATCTGATGAAAACGGCCATAAAGCGCGAAGACGATGATTTTTTGGTCATAACTGTTAAACATGTATCTAGTCTTACGGTTGTTTTAAATTACTCTAGAACCCAAAACTATGGGCAATAGCTCATGAACATGGCCATAAAGCGTGAAAACGACGAGTTTTTTCGTCATAACTCGCAAACATGTATCAGGTCTATGGTCATTGTAAATCGCCCTTGAATCCCAAAACTATGGGCTATTGCTCATGAAAACGGACATAAAGAGCGAAAACAACAAGTTTTTGGTCATGAAAACTATGGGCTATTGCTCTTGAAAACATCCATAAAGCGCGAAAACTATGATTTTTTGGTCATAACTGTCAAACATATATCTACTCTTACGGTCGTTTTAAATCACTCTAGAATCCCAAAACTATGGGGAAAAGCTCATGAAAATGACCATAAAGCGCAAAAACAACGAGTTTTTGTCATAAATCTCAAACATGTATTGGGACTTACAGTCGTTGTAAATCGCCCAAGAAGCCCAAAACTATGGGCAATAGCTCATGAAAACAGCCATAAAGTGCGAAAACGATGAGTTTTTGGTCATAACTGTCAAACATGTATCTAGTCTTCCGGTCGTTTTAAATCACTCTAGAACCCAAAACCATGGGCAATAGTTCATGAACATGGCCATAAAGCGTGAAAACTCCGAGTTTTTGGTCATAACTCGCAAGCATGTATCAGGTCTTACGGGCGTTGTAAACGGCCATAAAGAGCGAAAACGACGAGCTTTTGGTCATAACTCTCAAGCATTATATCGAGTCTTACGCTCATTGTAAATCTCCCTAGAACCACAAAACTATGGTCAATAGCTCATGGAAATGGTCATAAAGCGCAAAAACATCGAGTTTTCGGTCATAACTCGCAAACATGCATCAGGTCTTACGGGCATTGTAAATCGCCCTCGAACCCCAAAATAGTGGGCAATAGCTCATGAAAACAGCCATAAAGAGCGAAAACAACGAGTTTTTGGTCATATCTCTCAAGCATTATATCGAGTCTTACGCTCATTGTAAATCTCCCTAGAACCACAAAACTATGGTCAATAGCTCAAGGAAATGGCCATAAAGCGCAAAAACGTCGAGTTTTTGGTCATAACTCGCAAACATGTATCAGGTCTTACGGGCATCGTAAATCGCCCTCGAACCCCAAAATTGTGGGCAATAGCTCATGAAAACAGCCATAAAGAGCGAAAACGACGAGTTCTTGGTCATAACTCTCAAGCATTATATCAAGTCTTACGCTCATTGTAAATCGCCCTAGAACCCCAAAACTATGGTGAATAGCTCGTGAAAATGGCCATAGAGCGCAAAAACGTTGAGTTTTTGGTCATAAATCTCAAACATGTATTGGGTCTTACGGTTGTTCTAAATCACCCAAGATGCCCAAAACTATGGGCAATACCTCATGAAAACAGCCACAAAGCGTGCAAACGACGAATGTTTGGTCATAACTCTCAAACATGTATCTAGTCTTACAGTAGTTTGAAATCTCCCTAGAACCCCAAAACTATGGTTAATAGCTCATGAACATGGCCATAAAGCACGAAAACGACAAGTTTTTGGTCATAACTCTCAAACATGTATTAGGTCTTACGGTCGTTGTAAATCGCCCTCGAACCCCAAAACTGTGGGGAATAGCTCATGAAAATGGCCATAAACTGCAAAAACGACGAGTTTTTTGTCATAAATCTCAGACATGTATTGGGACTTACGGTCGTTGTAAATCTCCCAAGACGCCCAAAACTATGGGCAATAGCTCATGAAAATGGCCATAAAGCGCGAAAACGATGATTTCTTGGTCTAACTATCAAACATGTATCTAGTCTTACGGTCGTTTTAAATCACTCTAGAACCCAAAACTATGGGCAATAGCTGATGAACATGGCCATAAAGCGTGAAAACGAAGAGTTTTTGGTCATAACTCGCAAACATGTATCAGGTCTTACGGGCGTTGTTAATCGCCCTCGAACCCCAAAATTGTGGGCAATAGCTCATGAAAATGGCCATAAAGAGCAAAAACGACGAGTTTTTGGTCTTAACTCTCAAGCATTATATCGAGTCTTATGCTCATTGTAAATCGCCCTAGAACCCCAAAACTATGGTCAATAGCTCATGAAAATGGCCATAAAGCAAAAAAACGTCGAGTTTTTGGTCATAAATCTGAAACATGTATTGGGTATTAAGGTCGTTCTAAATCGCCCAAGAAGCCCAAAACTATGGGAAATAGCTCATGAAAATGGACATAAAGCACGAAAACGATGAGTTTTGGTCATAACTCTCAAACATATAGTAGGTCTTATAATAATTGTAAATTGCCCTCGAACACCAAAACTCTCGGCAATAGCTCATGAAAACGTCCATAAAGCACGAAAATGACGAGTGTTTGGTCATAACTCTCAAACATGTATCAGGTTTGATGCTCTATATAAATCACCCAAGAACCCCCAAACTATGGTCAATAGCTCATGAAAATGGCCATAAAGTGCACAAACGGTGAGTTTTTGGTCATAACTTTCAAGCATTGTCACGGGTCTTACGCTCGTTGTAAATCGCCCAAGAATCCAAAAACTATGGGCAATAGCTCATGAAAATGGCCATAAAGCGCAAAAAGGGAGAGTTTTTGGTCATAACTCTCAAACATGTATCGGGTCTTATGCTATATATAAATCGCCCTAGAACGCCCAAACTATGGTCAATAGCTGATGAAAACGGCTATAAAGCGCAAAAAGGGCAAGTTTTTGTCATAAATGTCAAACATGTATTTGGTCCTACGGTAATTGTAAATCACCCAAGAAGCCTAAAACTATGGGCAATAGCTCATAAAAATGCCATAAAGATCGAAAACGACGATTTTTTTGTCATAAATCTCTAACACGTATGTAATCTTATAGTCGTTGTAAATCGCCCTAGAACTCCCAAAACTACGGTTAATAGCTCATGATCATGGCCATAAAGCACGAAAACGACGAGTTTTTGGTCATAAATCTCGAACATGTATTGGTTCTTATGGTCGTTGTATATCGCCCTCAAACCCCAAAACTGTGGGCAATAGCTCATGAAAACGTCCATAAAGAGTGAAAACGACGAGTTTTTTGTCATGACTCTCAAGCATTGTATCGGGTTTTACGCTCGTTCTAAGTCGCCCTATAACCCCAAAACTATGGTCAATAGCCTAAAGCGCAAAACATGTGAGTTTTTGGTCATAAATCTCAAACATGTATTGGGTCTTACGATCGTTGTAAATCGCCCAAAAAGCCAATAAATATGGGCAATAGCTCATAAAAACGGCCATAAAGCGCGAAAATGGCGATTTTTTTGTCATAACTCTCGAACATGTATCTAGTCATACGGTTGTTTTAAATCTCCCTAGAACCCAAAACTATGGGCAATAACTGATGAAAATGGCCATAAAGCACAAAAAGGAAGAGTTTTTGGTCATAAATCTCAAACATGTATCAGGTCTTACGGTCGTTGTAAATCGCCCAAAAGCCCAAAACTATGGGTAATAGCTCATGAAAATGGCCATAGAGCGCGAAAACGACGAATTTTAGGTCATAACTGTCAAACATGTATCTTGTCTTGTGGTTGTTTTAAATCTCCCTAGAACCCACAACTATGAGCAAGCTCATGAACATGGCCATACAGCGTGAAAACGATGAGTTTTTGGTCATAACTCTCAAACATGTATTAGGTCTTACGGTCATTGTAAATCGCCCTCGAACCCCAAAACTATGGCGAATAGCTCATTAAAATGGCCATAAAGCGCAAAAACGGTGAGTTTTTGTCATAAATCTGATGAAAACGGCCATAAAGCGCGAAGACGATGATTTTTTGGTCATAACTGTTAAACATGTATCTAGTCTTACGGTTGTTTTAAATTACTCTAGAACCCAAAACTATGGGCAATAGCTCATGAACATGGCCATAAAGCGTGAAAACGACGAGTTTTTTCGTCATAACTCGCAAACATGTATCAGGTCTATGGTCATTGTAAATCGCCCTTGAATCCCAAAACTATGGGCTATTGCTCATGAAAACAGACATAAAGAGCGAAAACAACAAGTTTTTGGTCATGAAAACTATGGGCTATTGCTCATGAAAACATCCATAAAGCGCGAAAACTATGATTTTTTGGTCATATCTCTCAAGCATTATATCGAGTCTTACGCTCATTGTAAATCTCCCTAGGACCACAAAACTATGGTCAATAGCTCATGGAAATGGTCATAGAGCGCAAAAACGTCGAGTTTTCGGTCATAACTCGCAAACATGTATCAGGTCTTACGGGCATTGTAAATCGCCCTCGAACCCCAAAATAGTGGGCAATAGCTCATGAAAACAGCCATAAAGAGCGAAAGCAACGAGTTTTTGGTCATATCTCTCAAGCATTATATCGAGTCTTACACTCATTGTAAATCTCCCTAGAACCACAAAACTATGGTCAATAGCTCATGGAAATGGCCATAAAGCGCAAAAACGTCGAGTTTTTGGTCATAACTCGCAAACATGTATCAGGTCTTACGGGCATCGTAAATCGCCCTCGAACCCCAAAATTGTGGGCAATAGCTCATGAAAACAGCCATAAAGAGCGAAAACGACGAGTCCTTGGTCATAACTCTCAAGCATTATATCAAGTCTTACGCTCATTGTAAATCGCCCTAGAACCCCAAAACTATGTTGAATAGCTCGTGAAAATGGCCATAAAGCGCAAAAACGTTGAGTTTTTGGTCATAAATCTCAAACATGTACTGGGTCTTACGGTTGTTCTAAATCACCCAAGATGCCCAAAACTATGGGCAATACCTCATGAAAACAGCCATAAAGCGTGAAAACGATGAGTTTTGGTCATAACACTCAAACATGTAGTAGGCCTTACGATCATTGTAAATTTCCCTCGAACCCCAAAACTCTAGGCAATAGCTTATGAAAATGTCCATAAAGCACGAGAATGACGAGTGTTTGGTTATAACTCTCAAACATGTATCTGGTTTATGCTCTATATAAAGCACCCAAGAACCCCCAAACTATGGTCAATAGCTCATGAAAATAGCCATAAAGCGCAAAACCTATGAGTTTTTTGTCATAACTCTCAAGCATTGTATCGGCTCTTACGCTCATTGTAAATCGCCCAAGAAGCCTAAAACTATGGGCAATAGCTCATGAAAATGGCCATAAAGCGCAAAGCGGGAGAGTTCTGGTCATAACTCTCAACCATGTATTTGGTCTTATGGTCGCTGTAAATCACCCAAGAAGCCCAAAACTATGGGCAATAGCTCATGAAAACAGCCATAAAGCGTGCAAACGACGAATTTTTGGTCATAACTCTCAAACATGTATCTAGTCTTACGGTCATTTTAAATGTCCCTAGATCCCCCAAAACTATGGTTAATAGTTTATGAACATGGCCATAAAGCACGAAAACGACGAGTTTTTGGTCATAACTCTCAAACATGTATCAGGTCTTACGGTCATTGTAAATCGCCCTCGAACCCCAAAACTATGGGGAATAGCTCATGAAAATGGCCATAGAGCGCAAAAACGACGAGTTTTTTGTCATAAATCTCAAACATGTATTGGGACTTACGATCGTTGTAAATCGCCCAAGAAGCCCAAAACTATGGGCAATAGCTCATGAAAACGGCCATAAAGCGCCAAAACAATTATTTTTTGGTAATAACTATCAAACATGTATCTAGTCTTACGGTCGTTTTAAATCACTCTATAACCCAAAACTATGGGCTATAGTTCATGAACATGGTCATAAAGCGTTAAAACAACGAGTGTTCGGTCATATCTCGTAAACATGTATCAGGTCTTATGGTCGTTGTAAATCGGCCTCGAACCCAAAACTATGGGCAATAGCTCATGAAAACGTCCATAAAGAGTGAAAACGACAAGTTTTTGGTCACGCCTCTCAAGCATTGTATCGGCTTTTACGCTCGTTTTAAGTCGCCTTAGAACCCCGAAACTATGGTCAATAGCCTATGAAAATGGCCATAAATCGCAAAACATGTGAGTTTTTGGTCATAAATCTCAAACATGTATTGGGTCTTACGGTCGTTGTAAATCGCCCAAAAAGCCCATAACTATGGGCAATAGCTCATAAAAACGGCCATAAAGGGCGGAAACTGCGATTATTTTTGTCATAACTCTCAAACATGTATCTAGTCTTACGGTTGTTTTAAATCTCCCTAGAACCCAAAACTATGGGCAATAACTCATGAAAATGTCCATAAAGCGTAAAGAGGAAGAGTTTTTGGTCATAACTCTCAAACATGTATTAGGTCTTACGGTCGTTGTAAATCGCCCTCGAACCCCAAAACTGTGGCGAATAGCTAATGAAAATGGCCATAAAGCGCAAAAACGGCGAGTTTTTGTCATAAATCTAATGAAAACGGCCATAAAGCGCGAAGACGATGATTTTTTGGTCATAACTATTAAACATGTATCTAGTCTTACGGTTGTTTTAAATTACTCTAGAACCCAAAACTATGGGCAATAGCTCATGAACATGGCCATAAAGCGTGAAAACGACGAGTTTTTTCGTCATAACTCGCAAACATGTATTAGGTCTATGGTCATTGTAAATCGCCCTCGAATCCCAAAACTATGGGCTATTGCTCATGAAAACGGACATAAAGAGCGAAAACAACAAGTTTTTGGTCATGAAAACTATGGGCTATTGCTCATGAAAATGTCCATAAAGCGTGAAAACTATGATTTTTTGGTCATTACTATCAAACATGTATCTATTCTTATGGTCGTTTTAAATCACTCTATAATCCCAAAACTATGGGGAATAGCTCATGAAAATGGCCATAAAGCGCAAAAACAACGAGTTTTTTTTCATAAATCTCAAACATGTATTGGGACTTACGGTCGTTGTAAATCGCCCAAGAAGCCCAAAACTATGGGCAATAGCTCATGAAAACAGCCATAAAGTGCGAAAACGATGAGTTTTTGGTCATAACTGTCAAACATGTATCTAGTCTTTCGGTCGTTTTAAATCACTCTAGAACCCCAAAACTGTGGGGAATAGCTCATGAAAATGGCCATAAAGTGCAAAAACAACGAGATTTTTGTCATATATCTCAAACATGTATTGGGACTTACGGTTGTTGTAAATCGCCCAAGAAGCCCAAAACTATCAGCAATAGCTTATTAAAACAGCCATAAAGCGAGAAAACAATGATTTTTTGGTCATAACTATCAAACATGTATCTAGTATTACGGTCATTTTAAATCACTCTAGAACCCAAAACTATGGGAAATAGTTCATGAACATGGCCATAAAGCGCACAAACAACGAGTTTTTGTCATAAATCTCAACCATGTACCAGGTCTTACGGGCGTTGTAAACGGTCATAAAGAGCGAAAACGACGAGTTTTTGGTCATAACTCTCAGGCATTATATCAAGTCTTACGCTCATTGTAAATCTCCCTAGAACCCCCAAACTATGGTCAATAGCTCATGGAAATGGACATAAAGCGCAAAAACGTCGAGTTTTTGGTCATAACTCGCAAACATGTATCAGGTCTTACGGGCATTGTAAATCGCCCTCGAACCCCAAAACTGTGTGCAATAGCTCATGAAAACGGCCATAAAGAGCGAAAACGATGAGTTTTTGGTCATAACTCTCAAGCATTATATCGAGTCTTACGCTCATTATAAATCTCCCTAGAACCACAAAACTATGGTCAATAGCTCATGGCAATGGCCATAAAGCGCAACAACGTCGAGTTTTTGGTCATAACTCGAAAACATGTATCAGGTCTTACGGGCATTGTAAATCGCCCTCGAACCCCAAAATTATGGGCAATAGCTCATGAAAACGGCCATAAAGAGCGAAAACGACGAGTTCTTGGTCATAACTCTCAAGCATTATATCAAGTCTTACGCTCATTGTAAATCGCCCTAGAACCCCAAAATTATGGTGAATAGCTCATGAAAATGGCCATAAAGCACAAAAACGTTGAGTTTTTGGTCATAAATCTCAAACATGTATTGAGGCTTACGGTTGTTCTAAATCACCCAAGAAGCCCAAAACTATGGGCAATACCTCATGAAAACAGCCGTAAAGCGTGAAAATGATGAGTTTTGGTCATAACACTCAAACATGTAGTAGGCCTTACGATCATTGTAAATTGCCCTCGAACCCCAAAACTCTAGGCAATAGCTCATGAAAATGTCCATAAAGCACGAAAACGACGAGTGTTTGGTCATAACTCTCAAACATGTATCGGGTTTTATGTTCTATATAAAGCACCCAAGAACCCCCAAACTATGGTCAATAGCTCATGAAAATGGCCATAAAGCGCAAAACCTGTGAGTTTTTTGTCATAACTCTCAAGCATTGTATCGGCTCTTGCGCTCATTGTAAATCGCCCAAGAAGCCTAAAACTATGGGCAATAGCTCATGAAAATGGCCATAAAGCGGAAAACGAGAGAGTTCTGGTCATAACTTTCAACCATGTATTTGGTCTTATGGTCGCTGTAAATCACCCAAGAAGCCCAAAACTATGGGCAATAGTTCATGAAAACAGCCATAAAGCGTGCAAACGACGAATTTTTGGTCATAACTCTCTAACATGTATCTAGTCTTACGGTCATTTTAAATCTCCCTAGAACCCCAAAACTATGGTTAATAGCTTATGAACAAGGCCATAAAGCACGAAAACGACGAGTTTTTGGTCATAACTCTCAAACATGTATCAGGTCTTACGGTCATTGTAAATCCCCCTCGAAGCCCAAAACTGTGGGGAATAGCTCATGAAAATGGCCATAAAGCGCAAAAACGACGAGTTTTTTATCATAAAGCTCAAACATGTATTGGGACTTACGATCGTTGTAAATCGCCTAAGAAGCCGAAAACTATGGGCAATAGCTCATGAAAACGGCCATAAAGCGCGAAGACGATGATTTTTTGGTCATAACTGTTAAACATGTATCTAGTCTTACGGTTGTTTTAAATTACTCTAGAACCCAAAACTATGGGCAATAGCTCATGAATATGGCCATAAAGCATGAAAACAACGAGTGTTTGGTCATAACTCGCAAACATGTATCAGGTCTTATGGTCGTTGTAAATCGCCCTCGAACCCCAAAACTATAGGCAATAGCTCAAGAAAACGTCCATAAAGAGTGAAAACGACAAGTTTTTGGTCATGCCTCTCAAGCATTGTATCGGCTTTTACGCTCGTTTTAAGTCGCCCTAGAACCCCAATACTATGGTCAATAGCCTATAAAAATGGCCATAAAGCGCAAAACATGTGAGTTTTTGTCATAAATCTCAAACATGTATTGGGTCTTACGGTCGTTGTAAATCGGCCAAAAAGCCCATAACTATGGGCAATAGCTCATAAAAACGGCCATAAAGCGCGGAAACGGCAATTTTTTTTGTCATCATTCTCAAACATGTATCTAGTCTTACAGTTGTTTTAAATCTTCCTAGAACCCAAAACTATGGGCAATAATTCATGAAAATGGCCATAAAGCGCAAAGAGGAAGAGTTTTTGGTCATAAATCTCAAACATGTATCAGGTCTTACGGTCGTTGTAAATCGCCCAAAAGCCCAAAACTATGGGTAATAGCTCATTAAAATGGCCATAGACCGCAAAAACGACAAATTTTAGGTCATAACTGTCAAACATGTATCTTGTCTTATGGTTGTTTTAAATCTCCCTAGAACCCACAACTATGGGCAAGCTCCTGAACATGGCCATACAGCGCGAAAACGACGAGTTTTTGGTCATAACTCTCAAACATGTATCAGTTCTTACGGTCGTTGTAAATCGCCCTCGAACCCCAAAACTGTGGCGAATAGCTAATGAAAATGGCCATAAAGCGCAAAAACGGCGAGTTTTTGTCATAAAACTGATGAAAACGGCCATAAAGCGCGAAGACGATGTTTTTTTGGTCATAACTGTCAAACATGTATCTAATCTTACGGTTGTTTTAAATTACTCTAGAACCCAAAACTATGGGCAATAGCTCATAAACATGGCCATAAAGCGTGAAAACGACGAGTTTTTGGTCATAACTCGCAAACATGTATCAGGTCTTATGGTCATTGTAAATCGCCATCGAATCCTAAAATTATGGGCTATTGCTCATGAAAACGGACATAAAGAGCAAAAACAACAAGTTTTTGGTCATGAAAACTATGGGCTATTGCTCATGAAAACGGCCATCAAGCGTGAAAACTATGATTTTTTGGTCATAACTATCAAACATGTATCTAGTCTTACGGTCGTTTTAAATCACTCAAGAATCCCAAAACTGTGGGGAATAGCTCATGAAAATGGCCATAAAGCGCAAAAACAACGAGTTTTTTTGTCATAAATCTCAAACATGTATTGGGACTTACGGTCGTTGTAAATCCCCTAAGAAGCCCAAAACTATGGGCTATTGCTCATGAAAACGGCCATAAAGCGCGAAAAGTATGATATTTTGGCCATAACTGTCAAACATCTATCTAGTCTTACGGTCGTTTTAAATCACTCTAGAATCCCAAAACTGTGGGGAATAGCTCATGAAAATGGCCATAAAACGCAAAAACAACGAGTTTTTTGTCATAAATCTCAAACATGTATTGGGACTTACGGTCGTTGTAAATCGCCCAAGAAGCCCATAACTATGGGCAATAGCTCACGAAAACAACTATAAACTGAGAAAACAATGATTTTTTGGTCATAACTGCAAACATGTATCTAGTCTTATGGTCGTTTTAAATCACTCTAGAACCCCAAAACTGTGGGGAATAACTCATGAAAATGGCCATAAAGCGCAAAAACAACGAGTTTTTGTCATAAATCTCAAACATGTATTCGGACTTACGGTCGTTGTAAATCGCCCAAGAAGCCCAAAACTATGGGCAATAGCTCATGCAAAACGGCCATAAAGTGCGAAAACGATGATTTTTGGTCATAACTGTCAAACATGTATCTAGTCTTACGGTCGTTTTAAATCACTTTGGGCAATAGCTCATGAACATGGCCATAAAGCGTGAAAATGACGAGTTTTTGGTCATAAATCGCAAACATGTATCAGGTCTTACGGTCGTTGTAAATCGCCCTCGAACCCCAAAATTGTGGGCAATAGCTCATGAAAACGGTCATAAAGAGCGAAAACGACGAGTTTTTGGTCATAACACTTAAGCATTATATAGAGCCTTACGCTCATTATAAATCACCCATGTTTTTTGTAAATCGCCCTGGAACATCAAAAGTGTGGGCAATAGCTCATGAAAAGAGCCATAAAACACGAAAACAATGAGTTTCTGGTCATATTGCTCAAACATGTATCGGGTCTTTCGGATGTTGTAAAGCACCTAGAGGCCCAAAAGTGTGGGCAATAGCTCATGAAAATGGGGATAAAACGCGAAAACGACGAGTTGTTTGGTCATATCTCTCAAACATTTACCAGGTCTCCATATTGTCGAAAATGGCCACAAAGTGCGACAAGGACGAGTTTCTGGTCATATCTCTTAAACATGTATCGGGTTTCACGGTCGTTCTAAATCGCCCTGCAACCCCAAAACTATGGGCAATAGCTTATGAAAACGGCCATTAAACGCAAAAGGATGAGTTTTTGGTCATAACACTCAAGCATGTATCGGTTCTCACGGTCCTTGAAAATCGCCCTGAAAGCCCAAAAGTGTCGGCAATAGCTCATGAAAATGGGCATAAAACGCGAAAATGATGAATTTTGGGTCATATCTCTCAACCATTCATCGGGTCTCACTATCATTGTAAATTGCCCTAAAACCCCAAAACTGAGGGCAATAGCTCATGAAAATGGCCACAAAGTGTGACACAGACGAGTTTTTGGTCATATCTCTCAAACATGTATCGGGTCTAACGGTCGTTGTAAGTAACCCTGAAACACCAAAACTATGGGCAATAGCTCATGAAAAAGGCCATTAAACGCGAAAAGACGAGTTTTTGGTCATAACACTCAAACATGTATCGGTTCTCATGGTCGTTGTAAATCACCCTGAAACCCAAGAACTAAGGGTGATAGCTCATGAAAACGGCCCTAAATGCGAAAACAACAAGTTTTTGGTCTTAACTCCTAAACAGGTACCACATGCGCCCTGGAACCCCAAAAGTGTGGGCAATATCTCATGAAAACGGCCATAATACTCAAAAACGACGAGTTTTTGGACATATCTCTCAAACATTTACCGTGACTTACGGTCGTTGCAATGCACCCTGGAGCCCAAAATATGTGGGCAATAGTTCTTGAAAACGGGGAATAAAACACGAAAACGACGAGTTTTTGGTCATATATCTAAGACATCTATCTGGGCTTACGGTCGTTGTAGATCTCCCTGGAACCCAAAAAGTGTGGGCACTAGCTCATGAAAACGGCCATAGAATGCGAAAATGACGAGTTTTAGTTCATAACTTTCGTACATGTATCGGGTCTTACAGTTGTGGTAAATCGCCTTGAAACCCCAAAAGTGTGGGCAATAGCTCATGAAAATGGCCATAAAGTGCGACAAACTTGAGTTTTTGGTCATATCTCTCAAACAATTAACGGGTTGTACTGTTGTTGTAAGTCGCCCTGGAACATCAAAAGTGTGGGCAATAGCTCATGACAAGAGCCATAAAACACAAAAATGACGAGTTTCTGGTCATATCGCTCAAATATGTATCGGGTCTTATGGATGTTGTAAATCACCCTAGAGGCCCAAAAGTGTGGGAAATAGCTCATGAAAATGGGCATAAAACATGAAAACAATGAGTTTTTTGTCAGATCTCTCAACCATTTACCGGGTCTCACTATCGTTGTAAATTGCCCTACAACCCCAAAAATGAGGACAATAACTTAGGAAAATGGCCACAAAGTGCGACAAGGATGAGTTTTTGGTCATATCTCTCAAACATGTATCGGGTCTAACGGTCGTTGTAAATCACCCTGAAACCCCAAAACTGTGGGCAATAGCTCATGAAAAAGGCCATTAAACGTGAAAAGACGAGTTTTTGGTCATAACACTCAAACATGTATCGGTTCTCACGGTCGTTGTAAATCACCCTGAAACCCAAGAACTAAGGGTGATGGCTCATGAAAACGGCCCTAAATGCGAAAACAACAAGTTTTTGGTCTTAACTCCTAAACAGGTACCACATGCGCCCTGGAACCCCAAAAGTGTGGGCAATATCTCATGAAAATGGCCATAATACTCGAAAACGACGAGTTTTTGGTAATACATCTCAAACATTTACCGTGACTTATGGTCTTTGCAAAGCGCCCAGGAGCCCCAAATATGTGGGCAATAGTTCATGAAAATGGGAATAAAACACGAAAACGACGAGTTTTTGGTCATATATCTCAGACATCTATCTGGGCTTACGGTCGTTGTAGATCTCCCTGGAACCCAAAAAGTGTGGGAAGTAGCTCATGAAAACGGCCATAGAATGCGAAAATGATGAGTTTTAGTTCATATCTGTCATACATGTATCGGGTCTTACGGTTGTGGTAAATCGCCTTGAAACCCCAAAAGTGTAGGCAATAGCTCATGAAAATGGCCATAAAGTGTGACAAAGATGAGTTTTTGGTCATATCTCTCAAACAATTATCGGGTTGTACTGTTCTTGTAAGTCGCCCTGGAACATCAAAAGTGTGGGCAATAGCTCATGAAAAGAGCCATAAAACACGAAAATGACGAGTTTCTGGTCATATCGCTCAAACATGTATCGGGTCTTATGGATGTTGTAAATCACCCTAGAGGCCCAAAAGTATGGGAAATAGCTCATGAAAATGGGCATAAAACACGAAAACGATGAGTTTTTTGGTCAGATCTCTCAAACATTTACCGGGTCTCACTATCGTTGTAAATTGCCCTAAAACCCCAAAAATGAGGACAATAACTTAGGAAAATGGCCACAAAGTGCGACAAGGATGAGTTTTTGGTCATATCTCTCAAACATGTATCGGGTCTCACGATCGTTGTAAATCGCCCTGGAACCCCAAAACTATGGGCAATAGCTCATGAAAACGGCCATTAAACGCAAAAAGACGAGTTTTTGGTCATAACACTCAAACATATATCGGTTCTCACAGTCCTTTAAAATCGCCCTGAAGGCCCAAAAGTGTCGGCAATAGCTCATGAAAATGGGCATAAAACGCGAAAACGATGAGTTTTGGTTCATATCTCTCAAACATTTATCGGGTCTCACTATCATTATAAATTTCCCTAAAACCCAAAAACTTAGGACAATAGCTCATGAAAGTGGCCACAAAGTGTGACACAAACGAGTTTTTGGTCATATCTCTCAAACATTTATCGAGTCTAACAGTCATTGTAAATCGCCCTGAAACCCCAAAATTGTGGGCAATAGCTCATGAAAACGGCCATTAAACGCAAAAAGACGAGTTTTTGGTCATAACACTCAAACATGTATCCGTTCTCATGGTCCTTTAAAATCGCCCTGAAGGCCCAAAAGTGTCGGAATAGCTCATGAAAATGGGCATAAAACGCGAAAACGATTAGTTGTGGGTCATATCTCTCAAACATTTATCGGGTCTCACTATCATTGTAAATTGCCCTAAAACCCCAAAACCTAGGACAATAGCTCATGAAAATGGCCACAAAGTGTGACATAGATGAGTTTTTGGTCATATCTCTCAAACATTTATCGGGTCTAACGGTCGTTGTAAATCGCCCTGAAAGCCCAAAACTGTGGGCAATAGCTCATGAAAACGGCCATTAAACGCGAAGAAACGAGTTTTTGGTCATAACACTCAAACATGTATCGGTTCTCACGGTCATTGTAAATCGCCCTGAAACCCAAAAACTAAGGGCGATAGCTCATGAAAATGGTCCGAAATGCGAAAACAACAAGTTTTTGGTCCTAACTCCAAAACAGGTACCAGGTGCGCCCTGGAACCCCAAAAGTGTGGGCAATATCTCATGAAAACGGCCATAATACTCAAAAACGACGAGTTTTTGGACATATCTCTCAAACATTTACCGTGACTTACGGTCGTTGCAAAGCACCCTGGAGCCCAAAATATGTGGGCAATAGTTCTTGAAAACGGGGAATAAAACACGAAAACGACGAGTTTTTGGTCATATATCTCAGACATCTATCTGGGCTTACGGTCATTGTAGATCTCCCTGGAACCCAAAAAGTGTGGGCATTAGCTCATGAAAACGGCCATAGAATGCGAAAATGACGAGTTTTAGTTCATAACTTCCGTACATGTATCGGGTCTTACAGTTGTGGTAAATCGCCTTGAAACCCCAAAAGTGTGGGCAATAGCTCATGAAAATAGCCATAAAGTGCGACAAACTTGAGTTTTTGGTCATATCTCTCAAACAATTAACGGGTTGTAATGTTGTTGTAAGTCGCCCTGGAACATCAAAAGTGTGGGCAATAGCTCATGACAAGAGCCATAAAACACGAAAATGACGAGTTTCTGGTCATATCGCTCAAACATGTATCGGGTCTTATGGATGTTGTAAATCACCCTAGAGGCCCAAAAGTGTGGGAAATAGCTCATGAAAATGGGCATAAAACACGAAAAGAATGAGTTTTTTGTCAGATCTCTCAAACATTTACCGGGTCTCACTATCGTTGTAAATTGCCCTACAACCCCAAAAATGAGGACAATAACTTAGGAAAATGGCCACAAAGTGCGACAAGGATGAGTTTTTGGTCATATCTCTCAAACATGTATCGGGTCTAACGGTCGTTGTAAATCACCCTGAAACCCCAAAACTGTGGGCAATAGCTCATGAAAAAGGCCATTAAACGTGAAAAGACGAGTTTTTGGTCATAACACTCAAACATGTATCGGTTCTCACGGTCGTTGTAAATCACCCTGAAACCCAAGAACTAAGGGTGATGGCTCATGAAAACGGCCCTAAATGCGAAAACAACAAGTTTTTGGTCTTAACTCCTAAACAGGTACCAGATGCGCCCTGGAACCCCAAAAGTGTGGGCAATATCTCATGAAAACGGCCATAATACTCGAAAACGACGAGTTTTTGGTAATATATCTCAAACATTTACCGTGACTTATGGTCTTTGCAAAGCGCCCAGGAGCCCCAAATATGTGGGCAATAGTTCATGAAAATGGGAACAAAACACGAAAACGACGAGTTTTTGGTCATATATCTCAGACATCTATCTGGGCTTACGGTCGTTGTAGATCTCCCTGGAACCCAAAAAGTGTGGGCAGTAGCTCATGAAAACGGCCATAGAATGCGAAAATGATGAGTTTTAGTTCATATCTTTCATACATGTATCGGGTCTTACGGTTGTGGTAAATCGCCTTGAAACCCCAAAAGTGTAGGCAATAGCTCATGAAAATGGCCATAAAGTGTGACAAAGATGAGTTTTTGGTCATATCTCTCAAACAATTATCGGGTTGTACTGTTGTTGTAAGTCGCCCTGGAACATCAAAAGTGTGGGCAATAGCTCATGAAAAGAGCCATAAAACACGAAAATGACGAGTTTCTGGTCATATCGCTCAAACATGTATCGGGTCTTATGGATGTTGTAAATCACCCTAGAGGCCCAAAAGTATGGGAAATAGCTCATGAAAATGGGCATAAAACACGAAAACGATGAGTTTTTTGGTCAGATCTCTCAAACATTTACCGGGTCTCACTATCGTTGTAAATTGCCCTAAAACCCCAAAAATGAGGACAATAACTTAGGAAAATGGCCACAAAGTGCGACAAGGATGAGTTTTTGGTCATATCTCTCAAACATGTATCGGGTCTCACGATCATTGTAAATCGCCCTAGAACCCCAAAACTATGGGCAATAGCTCATGAAAACGGCCATTAAACGCAAAAAGATGAGTTTTTGGTCATAACACTCAAACATATATCGGTTCTCATAGTCCTTTAAAATCGCCCTGAAGGCCCAAAGTGTCGGCAATAGCTCATGAAAATGGGCATAAAACGCGAAAACGATGAGTTTTGGTTCATATCTCTCAAACATTTATCGGGTCTCACTATCATTATAAAATTCCCTAAAACCCAAAAACTTAGGACAATAGCTCATGAAAGTGGCCACAAAGTGTGACACAAACGAGTTTTTGGTCATATCTCTCAAACATTTATCGGGTCTAACAGTCATTGTAAATCGCCCTGAAACCCCAAAATTGTGGGCAATAGCTCATGAAAACGGTCATTAAACGCAAAAAGACGAGTTTTTGGTCATAACACTCAAACATGTATCCGTTCTCATGGTCCTTTAAAATCGCCCTGAAGGCCCAAAAGTGTCGGAATAGCTCATGAAAATGGGCATAAAACGCGAAAACGATTAGTTGTGGGTCATATCTCTCAAACATTTATCGGGTCTCACTATCATTGTAAATTGCCCTAAAACCCCAAAACCTAGGACAATAGCTCATGAAAATGGCCACAAAGTGTGACATAGATGAGTTTTTGGTCATATCTCTCAAACATTTATCGGGTCTAACGGTCGTTGTAAATCGCCCTGAAAGCCCAAAACTGTGGGCAATAGCTCATGAAAACGGCCATTAAACGCGAAGAAACGAGTTTTTGTTCATAACACTCAAACATGTATCGGTTCTCACGGTCATTGTAAATCGCCCTGAAACCCAAAAACTAAGGGCGATAGCTCATGAAAATGGTCTGAAATGCGAAAACAACAAGTTTTTGGTCCTAACTCCAAAACAGGTACCAGGTGCGCCCTGGAACCCCAAAAGTGTGGGCAATATCTCATGAAAACGGCCATAATACTCAAAAACGACGAGTTTTTGGACATATCTCTCAAACATTTACCGTGACTTACGGTCATTGCAAAGCACCCTGGAGCCCAAAACATGTGGGCAATAGTTCTTGAAAACGGGGAATAAAACACGAAAACGACGAGTTTTTGGTCATATATCTGAGACATCTATCTGGGCTTACGGTCGTTGTAGATCTCCCTGGAACCCAAAAAGTGTGGGCACTAGCTCATGAAAACGGCCATAGAATGCGAAAATGACGAGTTTTAGTTCATAACTTTCGTACATGTATCGGGTCTTACAGTTGTGGTAAATCGCCTTGAAACCCCAAAAGTGTGGGCAATAGCTCATGAAAATGGCCATAAAGTGCGACAAACTTGAGTTTTTGGTCATATCTCTCAAACAAATAACGGGTTGTACTGTTGTTGTAAGTCGCCCTGGAACATCAAAAGTGTGGGCAATAGCTCATGACAAGAGCCATAAAACACGAAAATGACGAGTTTCTGGTCATATCGCTCAAACATGTATCGGGTCTTATGGATGTTGTCAATCACCCTAGAGGCCCAAAAGTGTGGGAAATAGCTCATGAAAATGGGCATAAAACACGAAAACAATGAGTTTTTTGTCAGATCTCTCAAACATTTACCGGGTCTCACTATCGTTGTAAATTGCCCTACAACCCCAAAAATGAGGACAATAACTTAGGAAAATGGCCACAAAGTGCGACAAGGATGTGTTTTTGGTCATATCTCTCAAACATGTATCGGGTCTAACGGTCGTTGTAAATCACCCTGAAACCCCAAAACTGTGGGCAATAGCTCATGAAAAAGGCCATTAAACGTGAAAAGACGAGTTTTTGGTCATAACACTCAAACATGTATCGGTTCTCATGGTCGTTGTAAATCACCCTGAAACCCAAGAACTAGGGGTGATGGCTCATGAAAACGGCCCTAAATGCGAAAACAACAAGTTTTTGGTCTTAACTCCTAAACAGGTACCAGATGCGCCCTGGAACCCCAAAAGTGTGGGCAATATCTCATGAAAACGGCCATAATACTCGAAAACGACGAGTTTTTGGTAATACATCTCAAACATTTACCGTGACTTACGGTCATTGCAAAGCGCCCTGGAGCCCAAAATATGTGGGCAATAGTTCATGAAAATGGGAATAAAACACGAAAACGACGAGTTTTTGGTCATATATCTCAGACATCTATCTGGGCTTACGGTCGTTGTAGATCTCCCTGGAACCCAAAAAGTGTGGGCAGTAGCTCATGAAAACGGCCATAGAATGCGAAAATGATGAGTTTTAGTTCATATCTGTCATACATGTATCGGGTCTTACGGTTGTGGTAAATCGCCTTGAAACCCCAAAAGTGTAGGCAATAGCTCATGAAAATGGCCATAAAGTGTGACAAAGATGAGTTTTTGGTCATATCTCTCAAACAATTATCGGGTTGTACTGTTCTTGTAAGTCGCCCTGGAACATCAAAAGTGTGGGCAATAGCTCATGAAAAGAGCCATAAAACACGAAAATGACGAGTTTCTGGTCATATCGCTCAAACATGTATCGGGTCTTATGGATGTTGTAAATCACCCTAGAGGCCCAAAAGTATGGGAAATAGCTCATGAAAATGGGCATAAAACACGAAAACGATGAGTTTTTTGGTCAGATCTCTCAAACATTTACCGGGTCTCACTATCGTTGTAAATTGCCCTAAAACCCCAAAAATGAGGACAATAACTTAGGAAAATGGCCACAAAGTGCGACAAGGATGAGTTTTTGGTCATATCTCTCAAACATGTATCGGGTCTCACGATCGTTGTAAATCGCCCTGGAACCCCAAAACTATGGGCAATAGCTCATGAAAACGGCCATTAAACGCAAAAAGACGAGTTTTTGGTCATAACACTCAAACATATATCGGTTCTCACAGTCCTTTAAAATCGCCCTGAAGGCCCAAAAGTGTCGGCAATAGCTCATGAAAATGGGCATAAAACGCGAAAACGATGAGTTTTGGTTCATATCTCTCAAACATTTATCGGGTCTCACTATCATTATAAATTTCCCTAAAACCCAAAAACTTAGGACAATAGCTCATGAAAGTGGCCACAAAGTGTGACACAAACGAGTTTTTGGTCATATCTCTCAAACATTTATCGGGTCTAACAGTCATTGTAAATCGCCCTGAAACCCCAAAATTGTGGGCAATAGCTCATGAAAACGGCCATTAAACGCAAAAAGACGAGTTTTTAGTCATAACACTCAAACATGTATCCGTTCTCATGGTCCTTTAAAATCGCCCCGAAGGCCAAAAAGTGTCGGAATAGCTCATGAAAATGGGCATAAAACGCGAAAACGATTAGTTGTGGGTCATATCTCTCAAACATTTATCGGGTCTCACTATCATTGTAAATTGCCCTAAAACCCCAAAACCTAGGACAATAGCTCATGAAAATGGCCACAAAGTGTGACATAGATGAGTTTTTGGTCATATCTCTCAAACATTTATCGGGTCTAACGGTCGTTGTAAATCGCCCTGAAAGCCCAAAACTGTGGGCAATAGCTCATGAAAACGGCCATTAAACGCGAAGAAACGAGTTTTTGTTCATAACACTCAAACATGTATCGGTTCTCACGGTCATTGTAAATTGCCCTGAAACCCAAAAACTAAGGGCGATAGCTCATGAAAATGGTCCGAAATGCGAAAACAACAAGTTTTTGGTCCTAACTCCAAAACAGGTACCAGGTGCGCCCTGGAACCCCAAAAGTGTGGGCAATATCTCATGAAAACGGCCATAATACTCAAAAACGACGAGTTTTTGGACATATCTCTCAAACATTTACCGTGACTTACGGTCATTGCAAAGCACCCTGGAGCCCAAAATATGTGGGCAATAGTTCTTGAAAACGGGGAATAAAACACGAAAACGACGAGTTTTTGGTCATATATCTGAGACATCTATCTGGGCTTACGGTCGTTGTAGATCTCCCTGGAACCCAAAAAGTGTGGGCACTAGCTCATGAAAACGGCCATAGAATGCGAAAATGACGAGTTTTAGTTCATAACTTTCGTACATGTATCGGGTCTTACAGTTGTGGTAAATCGCCTTGAAACCCCAAAAGTGTGGGCAATAGCTCATGAAAATGGCCATAAAGTGCGACAAACTTGAGTTTTTGGTCATATCTCTCAAACAAATAACGGGTTGTACTGTTGTTGTAAGTCGCCCTGGAACATCAAAAGTGTGGGCAATAGCTCATGACAAGAGCCATAAAACACGAAAATGACGAGTTTCTGGTCATATCGCTCAAACATGTATCGGGTCTTATGGATGTTGTCAATCACCCTAGAGGCCCAAAAGTGTGGGAAATAGCTCATGAAAATGGGCATAAAACACGAAAACAATGAGTTTTTTGTCAGATCTCTCAAACATTTACCGGGTCTCACTATCGTTGTAAATTGCCCTACAACCCCAAAAATGAGGACAATAACTTAGGAAAATGGCCACAAAGTGCGACAAGGATGTGTTTTTGGTCATATCTCTCAAACATGTATCGGGTCTAACGGTCGTTGTAAATCACCCTGAAACCCCAAAACTGTGGGCAATAGCTCATGAAAAAGGCCATTAAACGTGAAAAGACGAGTTTTTGGTCATAACACTCAAACATGTATCGGTTCTCATGGTCGTTGTAAATCACCCTGAAACCCAAGAACTAGGGGTGATGGCTCATGAAAACGGCCCTAAATGCGAAAACAACAAGTTTTTGGTCTTAACTCCTAAACAGGTACCAGATGCGCCCTGGAACCCCAAAAGTGTGGGCAATATCTCATGAAAACGGCCATAATACTCGAAAACGACGAGTTTTTGGTAATACATCTCAAACATTTACCGTGACTTACGGTCATTGCAAAGCGCCCTGGAGCCCAAAATATGTGGGCAATAGTTCATGAAAATGGGAATAAAACACGAAAACGACGAGTTTTTGGTCATATATCTCAGACATCTATCTGGGCTTACGGTCGTTGTAGATCTCCCTGGAACCCAAAAAGTGTGGGCAGTAGCTCATGAAAACGGCCATAGAATGCGAAAATGATGAGTTTTAGTTCATATCTGTCATACATGTATCGGGTCTTACGGTTGTGGTAAATCGCCTTGAAACCCCAAAAGTGTAGGCAATAGCTCATGAAAATGGCCATAAAGTGTGACAAAGATGAGTTTTTGGTCATATCTCTCAAACAATTATCGGGTTGTACTGTTCTTGTAAGTCGCCCTGGAACATCAAAAGTGTGGGCAATAGCTCATGAAAAGAGCCATAAAACACGAAAATGACGAGTTTCTGGTCATATCGCTCAAACATGTATCGGGTCTTATGGATGTTGTAAATCACCCTAGAGGCCCAAAAGTATGGGAAATAGCTCATGAAAATGGGCATAAAACACGAAAACGATGAGTTTTTTGGTCAGATCTCTCAAACATTTACCGGGTCTCACTATCGTTGTAAATTGCCCTAAAACCCCAAAAATGAGGACAATAACTTAGGAAAATGGCCACAAAGTGCGACAAGGATGAGTTTTTGGTCATATCTCTCAAACATGTATCGGGTCTCATGATCGTTGTAAATCGCCCTGGAACCCCAAAACTATGGGCAATAGCTCATGAAAACGGCCATTAAACGCAAAAAGACGAGTTTTTGGTCATAACACTCAAACATATATCGGTTCTCACAGTCCTTTAAAATCGCCCTGAAGGCCCAAAAGTGTCGGCAATAGCTCATGAAAATGGGCATAAAACGCGAAAACGATGAGTTTTGGTTCATATCTCTCAAACATTTATCGGGTCTCACTATCATTATAAATTTCCCTAAAACCCAAAAACTTAGGACAATAGCTCATGAAAGTGGCCACAAAGTGTGACACAAACGAGTTTTTGGTCATATCTCTCAAACATTTATCGGGTCTAACAGTCATTGTAAATCGCCCTGAAACCCCAAAATTGTGGGCAATAGCTCATGAAAACGGCCATTAAACGCAAAAAGACGAGTTTTTAGTCATAACACTCAAACATGTATCCGTTCTCATGGTCCTTTAAAATCGCCCCGAAGGCCAAAAAGTGTCGGAATAGCTCATGAAAATGGGCATAAAACGCGAAAACGATTAGTTGTGGGTCATATCTCTCAAACATTTATCGGGTCTCACTATCATTGTAAATTGCCCTAAAACCCCAAAACCTAGGACAATAGCTCATGAAAATGGCCACAAAGTGTGACATAGATGAGTTTTTGGTCATATCTCTCAAACATTTATCGGGTCTAACGGTCGTTGTAAATCGCCCTGAAAGCCCAAAACTGTGGGCAATAGCTCATGAAAACGGCCATTAAACGCGAAGAAACGAGTTTTTGGTCATAACACTCAAACATGTATCGGTTCTCACGGTCATTGTAAATCGCCCTGAAACCCAAAAACTAAGGGCGATAGCTCATGAAAATGGTCCGAAATGCGAAAACAACAAGTTTTTGGTCCTAACTCCAAAACAGGTACCAGGTGCGCCCTGGAACCCCAAAAGTGTGGGCAATATCTCATGAAAACGGCCATAATACTCAAAAACGACGAGTTTTTGGACATATCTCTCAAACATTTACCGTGACTTACGGTCGTTGCAAAGCACCCTGGAGCCCAAAATATGTGGGCAATAGTTCTTGAAAACGGGGAATAAAACACGAAAACGACGAGTTTTTGGTCATATATCTGAGACATCTATCTGGGCTTACGGTCGTTGTAGATCTCCCTGGAACCCAAAAAGTGTGGGCACTAGCTCATGAAAATGGCCATAGAATGCGAAAATGACGAGTTTTAGTTCATAACTTTAGTACATGTATCGGGTCTTACAGTTGTGGTAAATCGCCTTGAAACCCCAAAAGTGTGGGCAATAGCTCATGAAAATGGCCATAAAGTGCGACAAACTTGAGTTTTTGGTCATATCTCTCAAACAATTAACGGGTTGTACTGTTGTTGTAAGTCGCCCTGGAACATCAAAAGTGTGGGCAATAGCTCATGAAAAGA
Organism: Avena eriantha; assembly: GCA_910589775.1. Lineage (NCBI taxonomy): Eukaryota > Viridiplantae > Streptophyta > Magnoliopsida > Poales > Poaceae > Avena > Avena eriantha. The sequence goes on from OU342745.1 coordinate 480,162,573, forward strand.
GCCATAAAACACGAAAATGACGAGTTTCTGGTCATATCGCTCAAACATGTATCGGGTCTTATGGATGTTGTAAATCACCCTAGAGACCCAAAAGTGTGGGAAATAGCTCATGAAAATGGGCATAAAACACGAAAATGATGAGTTTTTTGGTCAGATCTCTCAAACATTTATCGGGTCTCACTATCGTTGTAAATTGCCCTAAAACCCCAAAAATGAGGACAATAACTTAGGAAAATGGCCACAAAGTGCGACAAGGACAAGTTTTTGGTCATATCTCTCAAACATGTATTGGGTCTAATGATTGTTGTAAATCGCCCTGGAACCCTGTAGCAGCGCGGGAAAACCACTACTAGAAAATCGCGTGTTATTTTTATTTTGTGCATCATCATGATCGCATGCTCATGTCATCATGCCACATTGAATTTGAGAATCGTCATGTCATCCTACATTTGTTTGCCTAAAACTATTTTTCAAAAACCAATCTTTGTTTTCTAAATATTCCCAGTCTCCATTTCAAATCAAAACCCCGATCTATTTCGGATCTTTTTTTTGTCTAAAAACTATTTACAAACGTCTTTTAAAAATAAAATAAATAAAAATATTTTGACTAGGGAGGCAGCCACTGGTCAGGCCCGAGGCCCAACCAGCAGCCATCCTACAACCCAGATAAAACAAAACCCTACCTAGAACTAACCCAAAAATCCCCATCTACCTTGCCGCCGCCACCATCCCTCGAACACCCTCACACCACACCGCCCTAGGTCCCTCTGCCCGACAAGGCCCCCTCGCGTGTAACGCAGCGTGCTAACATGCCCCAGTCCCTTGCCTGATATCCACCTACCCCCTCCTAGAAACTTGCATCCACCCCCCTTTGTCTCTGTTAGAAACGTGATCACCCCCCCCGTTCGCGTCGTCTCCTTCCTGATCCTTCCTCGCCTTGCCCCTCGCGTGTGTGCGCCGCTGCCTGCAGATCCCCGCCCGCAGGAGCTCGCCCCGTCGCCCTCGTTTGCTAGCCGCCTTCCCTGTTTCTCTGTCGAGCGCGTGCCACCGCCTAGACCCCGCGTGGCCCGCATCGCCGCCCGCGCGCCCCCTGCCTCTTTCATCCCGGAGCCGCAGAGCGCTGCCGCCCCTCACCTGTGCCGCCATGGAGGCCTCGCCTACTCCAGCACCCTGCTCAATGGAGCACTATCGTCCCGATTTTGTCACCGCGCCATGGAACCGTCGCGGCCTTCCCTCCGCTCCTGCTCGTCCTGCCCCGTGTAGGCGCCCTCCTGCCGCGAGCTCGGCCGACATTCGCTACGTCTCAGCTTCCTTGTGCAGGTCACGTGCTTCCTCTACACCTTGCCATCATTGTCGCTCTACGTTCCCCCGAGGAAGACATACGCGACACCGTCCCTGAACACGCGACCGTTTCTCTTGTTGTCACCTCCATCTCGTCTGCTGCTAGGAACTCGAACCTGCACTCATTGATCATGTGCATGTATTGCTGTCTCATGCCCCAGCTCGCGTGCTTCCCTTGTTGAGAAGTTGTGGTGAAGTGGTGGATGCAGTGTTGTGGTACCACCTGATAGAAAACCACGAAGACCATGCCAATGATGAATGTTCAGGTGCCAAGATCTCCAAGAAGTCGTGTATGTCACTATCTGAATTGTTGACTCCGCTTGAAGCCCGAAGCCCAAAGCCCAAGTTCTCCTTCTTGGAACCACAAGATTATCGACACGTATCCGCTGGTCTAGACCCAGATTCTCAAACCCGAAGATCCGAAGACCGATCCAGCCGAACCCGAACCACATCGAATCCCAAGATCTTCGATCCCTAATGTGATCCCCTTTCCGAGACCCATGTTTTTATAATATATGACATCCATCTTATTGAATATTAAATTGCTCACATCGCATACATCTTCATTTTTTTGGGGGGTATATTATCGATTCACCTAATAATTAAATATGGAGACTATATGCGAGCTATTCTAGCCTTATATTGGCCCCATTTAAATTTGTGTAGCGAACTGATGCCATGTTTTGCCTTGTTAAGACAACATTTAAATTGCGGGGTAGCTAAACCACATGAACCATCTAATTAATTGTCGAGACCCCGGTTCCGCTTAATATTGTCTAATTGCATCGCATCATTGCCATGTCATGCACGATACCTGCATCATGCCCGATCTTCTGCCGTAGTATTAAATAGTGCATCTGGTGTTTCTTTTAGTGTTTGCTTCTTCACGGATTAGGCCGTTGAGTGGATGCGAGTATCGACAAGTTCTTCGGCTAATGAACCTTCAACAATGTTTCCCAAACGAGCATTCTCCCCCTTTCTACCTATTTTGCATTTATAGCCTTTATTTCCTCCTGTTGATCTATTTCTATCCGTGTCGCGATGCTTTAGTGTTCCGTACCAGATATATTCTGTGCAGCCTTTATATTGCCTTGGACACCTCCTATTACCTGTTGTTTGGTAGATAGATGGCCTTGCGAGTCATAGTCGCTTGCTCAGGTGCGATTCCGTGTCGTGAAGTACCACACAGTTGGTGGAATGTTGTCATATGCATTAGGGTGGAGAGGATTCTGACTTTAAATACAACTATTAAACAGTTGGGATAACTAATGAAAGAGGCACCGGTGGGCAATATATGTTATTTGGTTTTTCATCTCCACTTGTGTCCCGTAGGCCCCGAGTACTTGATACATGTTCCTTGATTATTTGCACTATCCACATCCGGGATACCCTATGGATCCTCCTTAGCTAGAGCTTGATTCATTTCTTATTTCTTGGGGCCACAAACTAGTTTGGAGCTTTATTACTATCATGTACTTATGCCATGCTTTACTGCTTTATTTACGATTGTGCGTGGAGCACCTGTACTGTTTTGGATGCGGAGTGTTTTCGCGATATCGACAAGCCCAGTCACACTTTAGGGTTCCTAGTCGTTTACAACCATTGACGCAAACCTTGGGTCCATCTCGGAGCCGGCCAACTTCGTTGCGGGTAGCTTATGGGGTGGCACCCTGAAATATTTTATGAATCCCGTGATTGCTTTGTCGTGAAAGCCTCGTTGGGTTTTGATTTGGTTTTTCCGAGGTTGATCGTGCGTGTGTTGCTATTTGTGCACCCCTGCACGGTAAATCTTTCTGAAAGCCGTGTCCGCGGTTATGGACGACTTGGAGCACAGTATCTCGATCATAGACAAGCATAATTAAAGTAGTGCTATAAATTTGACTTAATATGTGACTAGTAATCATCTTCACTATAATGGAATGGATAATAAACATACCAACAACTGGTGGAACTGGGGTGTATCGTGTCATGTTATACCTGCATAGTAAGTATCGCAAGTCCAATGGAATGAAATAAAAGTTCCAACAACTGCTGGGTTTGGGATGTCACATGCTAATTGTATCTGACTAGTAACTACTGCAACTACAACTAAATGGTTAACTAAAACTGTCCACTACTAATGCTATCAGGATGACTCATGCTATCTATATCTGACTAGTAAGTGCTTCAACTATAATGGAATGAATAAAACTGCCAACTGTGTGAGTTCCTCGGTTTGACTTCCTCGTTTGGTTTCGAGGGGGAAATACCAGGATGGGTATGATTGGTGTTAATATCAGGTTGGTCACGAATAGGTCTCTCTTATCCCTCTCTAATAGCCGATAGATGCATCGAGTCTCTATAGGTTGTTTAGTGAATGTTGTGCTGCCGCTTCAGTCCACCATACCTATGTAGGCGAGAGCCGCCGAATTCTAGCCTCGCCGTGTACTGGCCTCAGTACTGACGCTCCTCATTTTCTTTGCCCTTTGTCGGCACCCCCTTTTGTTTTAGCAGGGATGAGATCGACGTCGTTAGCAGGGTTATCCTTCCAGCTTGGCCTAGGCAGGGTTATGGACGCCATTGGTTATTCTTCAGGGCTCTTAGCCCCATTTGCATCTTATCTGTACTCGGACGTTGTATCGTTTTAACGTGATTTGGATCTTTGTATTATATATCTGTATTTTTGACTCATGGAGTCATTGTTGTATGTATATGTGCTGTGGGTTTCATCGTGAACTATTGTGTAATGGTATTACTTCGTTTTTCCACCCGCACGCAAGTGCTTGGTGGGCATCTTTGAATCGTTTCTATACGGGTTTGGCGGGAATCGCAAAAACTTGCATAGGGCAGATTCGAGGGTGTTACAAACCCAAAAACTAAGGGCGATAGGTCATGAAAATGGGCATAAACCGCGAAAACGATGAGTTTTGGGTCATATCTCTCAAACATTTATCGGATCTCACTATCTTTGTAAATTCCCCTAAAACCCCAAAACTGAGGACAATAGCTCATGAAAATGGCCAGAAAGCGTGGCAAGGACGAGTTTTTGGTCATATCTCTCAAACATGTATCGGGTCTAACGGTAATTGTAAATCACCTTGAAACCACAAAATTGTGGGCAATAGCTCATGTAAACGGCCATTAAACGCAAAAAAGACGAGTTTTTGGTCATAACACTCAAACATGTATCGGTTTTCACGATCGTTGTAAAACGCCCTGAAACCCCAAAACTAAGGGAGATAGCTCATGAAAGCGGCCCTAAATGCAAAAAAAACAACGAGTTTTTCGTCTTAACTCCCAAACATGTACCAGGTGCGCCCCGGAACCCCAAAAGTGTGGGCAATATCTAATGAAAATGGCCATAACACTCGGAAACGACGAGTTTTTGGTCATATATCTCAAACATTTACCTGGACTTACGGTCGTTGCAAAGCGCCCTAGAGCCCCAAATATGTGGGCAATAGTTAATGAAAATGGGAATAAAACACGAAAACGACGAGTTTCTGATCATATATCTCAAACAAGTATATGGACTTGCAGTCGTTTTAAATCGCCCTGGAACCCAAAAAGTGTGGGTAATAGCTCGTGAAAATAGCCATAGAATGCGAAAATGATGAGTTTTAGTTCATATCTTTCATACATGTATCGGGTCTTACGGTAGTTGTAAATAGCCTTGGAACCCCAAAAGTGTGGGCAATAGCTCATGAAAATGGCCATAAAGTGTGACCAGGACGAGTTTTGGGTCATATCTCTCAAACAAGTATCGGGTCTTACATTTTTTGTAAATCGCCTTGGAACATCAAAAGTGTGGGTAATAGCTCATGAAAACAGCCATAAAACACGAAAACAACGAGTTTCTGGTCATATTGCTCAAACCTGTATCGGGTCTTACGGATGTTGTAAATCACCCGGAGGCCCAAAAGTGTGGGCAATAGCTTATGAAAATTGGCATAAAACGCGAAAACGAAGAGTTTTTTGGTCATATCTATCAAACATTTACCAGGTCTCACTATTGTCGTAAATTGCCCTAAAACCCCAAACCTGAGGGCATTAACTCATGAAAATGGCCACAAAGTGTGCCAAGGACGAGTTTTTGGTCATATCTCTCAAACATGTATCGATTCTCACGGTTGTTGTAAATCGCCCTGTAACCCCAAAACTATGGGCAATAGCTCATGAAAACGGCCATTAAACGCAAAAAGACGAGTTTTTGGTCATAACACTCAAGCATGTATCGGTTCTGATGGTCCTTGTAAATCGCCCTGAAGGCCCAAAAGTGTCGGCAATAGCTCATGAAAATGGGCATAAAATGCAAAAACGATGAGTTTTGGGTCATATCTCTCAAACATTTATCGGGTCTCACTATCATTGTAAATTGCCCTAAAACCCCAAAACTGAGGGCAATAGCTCATGAAAATGGCCACAAAGTGTGACACGGATGAGTTTTTGGTCATAACTCTCAAACTTGTATCGGGTCTAACGGTCGTTGTAAATCGCCCTGAAACCCCAAAACTGTGGGCAATAGCTCATGAAAACGGTCATTAAACACGAAAAGACGAGTTTTTCGTCATAACACTCAAACATGTATCGGCTCTCACGGTCATTGTAAATTGGCCTGAAACCCAAAAACTAAGGGCGATAGCTCATGAAAACGACCCTAAATGCGAAAACAATGAGTTTTGGTCTTAACTCCCAAACATGTAGGAGGTGTGCCCTAGAACCCCAAAAGTGTGGGCAATATCTCATGAAAACGGCCACAATACTCGAAAACGACGAGTTTTTGGTCATATCTCTCAAACATTTACCGTGACTTACGGTCGTTGCAAAGGACCCTAGAGCCCCAAATATGTGGGCAATAGTTCGTGAAAACGGGAATAAAACACGAAAACGACGAGTTTTTGGTCATATATCTTGACGAGGGTTTAACTCATCAATGCCCATTATTATGGACTTGGGTTTTGGAGAAGGAGGGAGCATTGGAGACATCTATCGGCTAGCAAACAAGCACACAGGGGACAAAGATTTAAACAGGTTCAGGCCTCGTAGAGGTCCCTACTCCTGCTTGTCTGCTCGTGGAATTATCAAAGGAATCGAATATTACAATGGTGCGCAGATGTGATCTGGCGAGGGTTGTGGAGACTAGGGTTGCGTGTGTCCTCCTCGCCGCCCCCTCCTAGCCATTATATAGATAGGCTAGGTCTCGGGTAGCAGGTCGAGTCAGTTACAGATTAGGGTTTTTCCCCGTCAAACTTTCTATCTTTAGCTTCTTCTTGTTCTTCAAGCAATCGAGAGTCAGGTTACTCGAGTCCTTCATTTTGGCCTTGGCGACACCGTGGGCCTTTACGTATTTAGACCGTATATACCAAGCTCGAGTACATGTAGGTATACCCATGTCAGTAGCCCCCGAGTGTCCAGTGGAATCGCAGATTCGACTAGGGACTTTTTGAAGTCTTTCGAGTGCATGGAATGAGTACATTTTCGACTACTTTGTTTGTGTCATAGGGATTGTTGATGTGCGTGCCTGATATAACCGAAGTATCGGTATCAGTTAACCACCTTAGGGTGAAACAACGCAATCTACTCAAATGCGAGTCCCCTGACTCGAATCCGGAAAAGTGCTGGTGTAACTCGACTCAAGCCGTTGAGGTCTTACAGGAGTCGAGTTCCAGTTATATGGGTGTGAGCACTCGACGCGTCCGTCAAGGCATATTCATCGTACCTGTAGGCATGGATATATTTCTAGTAGTGTGCAGCTAATGTGTTGCCAGGCCTTATTCAGGTCTTACCTTCACGCTGTAAGCGCGACATCCGAATTTTATCATCGCGGAGACGATTCACGTGACCTAGGAGACGCAGTCTCTTTGTACAGAAAAATTATGAGGCGGTGTCGCCATGAGCTTCGAGTGTGGATGTTATCAACACACAGTTTTTTTGTACAAATAATCACAGGGTGCATGACCAGCGCTCCCTATGGGAGTAGCCCCTGAGTGCCTGGTTGAGTCAAAGACTCAGGCAGGGACTAAAGAACTTTTGCGACTGCTGTCATCTTTTGTTTGCTTGTTTCAATCGAATTTGTTTGCGGCGCTCCCTATGGGAGTAACCTGATGGGTTCGTAGCATGGAAAACAAAAAAATTCTACCCCAAGAACGAACAAAACCTAGATCTAATCTAGATAAAAGCCAAGATCTAATCTATTAGACATGAGCAACGAGATAGATAGGAACTAACCCTCGTAGATCCGAAAGCGTTAACGAGATTAGATCTCGTGGTTGATGTAGTCGATCACTTGCCGATCTCAAGATCGTGTGGACGATCCTTCCCGCGTCGCGTTCCGATAGCGCTTCCGCCGTCGGTCAAGTTGACGATCCTTCTGGCGCCGCGTTTCGGCAGCGCTTCCGCCATCGGTCAAGTTGACGATCCTTCCGGCGCCGCGTTTCGGCAGCGCTTCCGCAGTCGGTCACACGTGCGGAGTCGAAGCAGACCATCCTCTCCCTGTTCCAGCGAGCAGCGGAGGTAGTAGATCTTCTCCACGGAATCCCAGCAGCACGACGGCGTGGTGGTGGTGGGGTAGAGAATTCTGCAGGGCTTCGCCTATGCCTGTGCAGAAGAAAGGTGGAGAGAGAGGCGACAGAGATTGGAGTTATGAGAGGAGGGGAGGAGGGGGCGCCCCTGCCCCTCTATTTAAAGAAGGGAGGGCGCTTGGGGAGGGGGAGTCCTTGTAGGACTCCCCTCCTCTCTAGGCCGGCAGATTGGGAGTGGGGGGAGGAGTCCTCCTCCCCCACGACTCCTAGTCTTGACCCACCAAGACTCCTTGATCCCTATCTTGATTTTCAAGCAAACTCTAAGATATCTTCTAGAACCTTCCGGAACATTCCGAAACCTTCTAGAATCCTCATACAAACACTCCAGAACATTTCCTAACTCAGAAAATGAGCTCCTATATATGAATCTTATTCTCCGGACCATTCCGGATCTCCTCGTGATGTCCCGAATCCAATCCGAGACTCCGAACAACATTCGGTCTCCAACGCATATTCCATATCTACTTAAAACAACTTCTAACCTTAAGTGTGTCACCCTACGGTTCGTGAATATGTAGACATGATAGAGACACATCTCCTATCAATAACCATTAGCGGGACCTGGAGATCCATAATGGCTCCCACATACTCAACGATGACTTCGCGATCGATTGAACCACTTACATACGAAACCAATTCCCTTTGTCTCACGATACTATACTTATCCGAGGTTTGATCGTCGGCATCTCCATACCTAGTTCTACCTCGTTACTGATAAGTACTCTTTACTCGTTCCATGATATGTCATCCCTTGTCACCTAGTCACATGCTTGCAAGCTAACTAGATGATATTCCACCGAGAGGGCCCAGAGCATATCTATCCGTCATATGGATGGACAAATCCCAATCTTGGTTCATGCGCTTCAACACATACTTCCAGAATACCCAATGACACTTTTATAACGACCCAGTTACGAAGCGGCGTTTGATGTCATCAAAGTATCCATCCGGTGATGGTGATTAACATAACCTCATGGTCGAAGGATTAGGTTACTATGTATTTGAAAGCTTACAGCAATACGAACTTTAATGACTTGATCTTATGCTACGCTTACTATGGGTGTGTGTCCATCACATCATTCTCCTAATGATATAACCTTGTTATTAATCACATCCTAATGTCCATGATCAGGAAACCACGATCATCAATTAATCAACAAGCTAGTTCAACAAGAGGCTTACTAGGGACTCTCTTATGTTTACAAAACACACATGTATTAGTGTTTCCTAATAATACAATTATAGCATGGGATGTAAACATTCATCATAAACACAAAGATATAATAATAATTACTTTTATTATTGCCTCTTGGGCATATCTCCAACAGTCTCCCACTTGCACTAGAGTCAATAATCTAGATTACATGGTAATATACCGAACACCCATGGCGTTCTGGTGTTGGTCATGCTTTGCCCTAGGGAGAGGTTTAGTCAACGGATCTGGCACAATCAGATCAGTGTGTACTTTGCAAATCTTTATGTCACCATCTCGGACATACTCGCGAATAGCGTGGAAACGTAGCTTGATGTGCTTCAGCCTGCTAGGTGACCTTGGCTCCTGTGCATTAGCTATGGCATCTGTGTTGTCACAGTAGATGGCCATCGGGTCCAACGCACTGGGAACCACGCCAAGTTCAGTAATGAATTCCTTCATCCAAACAACTTCTTGTGCAGCCTCCGAAGCAGCTATGTATTCTGATTCAGTTGAAGATTTCGCCACAACGCTTTGCTTCGCACTCCTCCAGCTCACTGCAGCACCATTCAAAATAAATACATAACCCGACTGTGACTTTGAGTCATCCGGATCGGTGTTCCAACTAGCATCGGTGTAACCGTTTACAAAAAGCTGTTCATGTTGGAGATATGCCCAAGAGGCAATAATAAAGTGGTTATTATTATATCTTTATGTTTATGATAAATGTTTACATCCCATGCTATAATTGTATTAACCGGAAACATTAATACTTGTGTGTTTTGTAAACATAAAAGAGTCCCTAGTAAGCCTCTTGTTAAACTAGCTTGTTGATTAATGGATGATCATGGTTTCCAAGATTGGGATTTGTCCATCCATATGACGGATAGATATGCTCTGGGCCCTCTCGGTGGAATGTCATCTAGTTAGCTTGCAAGCATGTGACTGGGTCACAAGGGATGACATATCACGGAACGAGTAAAGAGTACTTATCAGTAACGAGGTAGAACTAGGTATGGAGATGCCGACGATCAAACCTCGGATAAGTATAGTATCGCGTGACAAAGGGAATTGGTTTCGTATGTAAATGGTTCAACCGATCACGAAGTCATCGTTGAGTATGTGGGAGCCATTATGGATCTCCAGGTCCGGAGAATAAGATTCATATATTGGGGATCATTTTCTAAGTTAAGAAATGTTCCGGAGTGTTTGTATGGAGATTCTAGAAGGTTTCGGAATGTTCTGGAAGCTTCTAGAGGATTTCGTGGAGTTTGCTTGAAAACCAAGAAAGGGTCAATGGAAACCTAGTGGGGCAAGACAAGGATTCGTGGGGGAGGAGGACTCCTCCCCCCTTCCCACCGCCGGCAATAGGAGGGGAGTCCTACTAGGACTCCCCCTCCCCAGGCGTGCCTCCCCCCCTTAAACAGAAGGGCAGGGGCGCCCCCTCCAAGCCCTCTCTCACAACTCCCAATCTCTGCCGCCTTTCTCCTCCACCTTTCTTCTGCACATGCATAGGCGAAGCCCGGCAGAATTCTCTACTCCACCACCTCCACCACGCCGTCGTGCTGCTGGGATTCTCTGGAGAAGATCTACTACCTCCGCTGCTCGCTGGAACAGGGAGAGGAAGGTCTACTTCGACTCCGCACGTGTGACCGACTGCGGAAGCGCTGCCGAAACGCGACGCCGGAAGGATCGTCAACTTGACCGACTGCGGGAGCGCTGCCGGAACGCGACGCCGGAAGGATCGTCCACACGATCTTGAGATCGGCAAGTGATCGACTACATCAACCACGAGATCTAATCTCGTTAACGCTTTCGGATCTACGAGGGTTAGTTCCTATCTATCTCGTTGCTCATGTCTAATAGATTAGATCTTGGCTTTTATCTAGATTAGATCTGGGTTTTGTTCGTTCTTGCGGTAGAAATATTTTGTTTTCCGTGCTACGAACCCATCAGTGGTATCAGAGCCGTATCTATGCGTAGATCTGTTGCACGAGTAGAACACAATGTTTTTGTGGGCGTTGATGCTTTTGTTGTCGGAGTCTTAGCGTGTACTTTGCATCTTGCGGCATGGTGGGATGAAGCGGCTCGGGCTAACATTACATGTCATCGCACATGAGACTTGCTCCACGCTTGACCTGCAACTTGCTCTACACAAGTGGCTTTGCGGGTGTCTATCTCTCCCACCATAGTTAAGATTCAATTTACAATGAGCATCTGACAACACTTGTATCAACGTTGTGGTCCTTGTTCGTAGGTAAGATCGGTCTTATGCGAAAGCCCCAAACCACGTAAAACATGCAAAGAAAATTAGAGGCGTCTAACTTTCTTTTGCAAGGGTTTTGTGATGTGATATGGCCATCATGTGATTATGATTATATTTGATGTATGCAATGATCCTTGTTGTAATATGGCAACCGGCAGGAGCCTAATGGTTGTCTTTTAATTTTGTTAAGACCTGCGTGTCTATTCATCTTGTAATAGCTTTATTCCAAGTAGTTGTAATAGTTACTAGTGATGATGGACAACCATGAAGCGGCGCCACTGACCTTGACGCAATGCTGGTGATGATGGAGATCATGTTCGTGCTTTGGAGATGGAGATCAAAGGCACAAGAAGAAAGGGCCATATCATATCACACATATTATGAATTTCCTGTGATGTTAATCCTTTATGCATCTTGTATTGCTTAGATCGCGATGGTAGCATTATAAGATGATCGCTCTCACTAAATATCAAGTAATAAAGTGTTCGTCCTTAGTTGGCACCGTTGCTAAGGCTCATCGTTTCGAAGCATCTCGTGATGATCGGGTGTGATAGACTCTACGTATGCATACAACGGGTGCAAGCCAGATTTGCACATGCGGAAACTAAGGTTAACCTTGACGAGCCTAGCATGTACAGACATGGTCTCGGAACACGGAATACCGAAAGGTAAAGCATGAGTCGTATGGATGATATGATGAACAAGTTGATTGTTCGCCTTTAAAGCTACATCATCTCACGTGATGATCGGACTTGGTGTAGTGGATTTGGTTCGTGTAATCACTAAAACAACTCGAGGGATGTTGTTTTGAGTGGGAGTTCATTTATAATTTGGATTAGTCGAACTCAATTTATCATAAACACAATCAAAGTGAATTTGCATAGTTTGTTATAGTCATTGGCATCCGTTCACCAGCTTACGCTTAGTTATAGTTGAGATAGTGGAACTATAGAAATTCTGGATATTTACTTTACGAACTGGTATCGTATTGTTTTGAATGTCAATTTAAAGTTTATAAGTCCTATTGCAAACTTTCAGCAAACTCTATTTACTCCATGAAGTTTAATAAATAGTATTAATTCAAGAGTAACAATTCCAGTGTTAGTATCTAATGTATCATGTTTGCCTCCATGATTCTTGATACTCAAAAGATTGTTTTTAATATCAAGTTTATCTAAGAGCTAAAATTAATGTTTCAGAAACCATCATATGTGAAAGGTATTGCGATATCTAAAACAATGTGTTGGTTACAACATGATAGAGTATACGTCCTCATATTTCATGAGAATTTGTGAAGATGGGAGACGCTAGTCGTCCTAATCCTCCAAAGGTTTTGAAAAAGAAACATTATACTCACAATTCACCTTTATAAGCTATAGCAGCTTGATCATGAAAGTTGTCATGATAAGGATGAATAGAAGATGTAAGTAAAATGTTTAATACACTAAAAGATACTAAAGAATGGAATTTTGAAAGAACACCAAACATTTGATGATGGTGATCCACCTCAAAGTGCAAGTCCAAAGGTATTAGTAGTTGACTATATACGCTTTGTACCATGTGTCATGTTGATGACACCACTATTGATTTTGATAGATTCTTTTAAAAGAAAAGGAATTGCTGAAAGAGAATCTATAAAATATTTGGCAGAAAATAAAAGGTTGGAGATGTCCAACTTAGGCATATAGAAGATATACATGTTATGGTTGTATTCCTTGCTTGTTAAACAATGTGGTTCTCCGGTATTGGATACCAAATTGGTTGGTATGAAGTGTCATACAGGACAACACAATTCATGAACTACAATGGCCTAAGTAACTAGCAAGAGAATATGTGATGATGTTCATCGAAAACAAAGAAAGGGTTGTTTTGTTGCTCGTTAACATCAAAGCTTGCCTTCAAGATTTGTTTCAATAATTGTTATTTTGATCAGGTATTATGATCACAAAAGGTTGTTCAAATAATTACCGTATTCCATAATAGATGGATGATATACAAGTCTGGTTGGAGAAATAACGACCATGAAACTAATGCTAAAATGTTGCAAGACAAATGATTGAAAGATCACTTGCGAAGTAACATCGCCGTTTAAATTATATTGAAAGGGATACATGAAGAAACTCCATGTTGATGGATTTTTGGAGTCTTTGATTTGGATCAAATGACGCTTGTGATACTTTCCTGGAGATAATTAAAACTCCGTTCGTAGGCCAAAAGAGGAACGGACGACTAACTAATTGGAATTATGTACATATTGATGTATATAGTCCATTATGTGTAGTCGTGGGCGATGGATTTCAACTTCATATGCTTTCTCCGAAGATTTGAGTGAGTATATGTATATACTTACTCAATAAGGAAGAAGTATGAAACATTTGAAAAATGTTCAAAGACTTTCAAGATGAAGTGGAAAATCATTGTAACAAGAAAATAAAAGAGTTTATGATTGGATCATAAAGAAAGATGTTTGAGTTACAAGTTCAGCAAAACACCTAAGATTTGAGGAATCGTTCCATGGATTTGCATTTCCCAAAACACCATAGGATTATGGAGTGTTCCAGATATGTAATGCTTGTTTAACATGGTAAGATCAAAGGTGTCATTTATAAAACTGCCATTATATTTTAAAGATTAAAGCTTTAGAGACTACCGCTTTTACACTGAAAAGAGCTCCATCGTGATCCATTCAAATGACACCATATAAGTCATGGTTTGGGATAAAACCCGAATTGTCTTTTCTTAAATTTTGGTATGTTATGCATAAGTAAAATATTTACAACCAAAGTCGGATAATCACGTCTTTGTAGGTTATCCCAAAGAATTTGTTGGGAATTTCTCCATAACACTGAGGACAAAAGAGTTTGTTACTTGGAACGTCAAGTTTCTTGAGAAGGAATTTTTCGTGAAAAGTTAAGTGGGAGGACAATAGAACTTTGATAAGGTTGTTGAACCTTAGCTATGTGTGCTAAGTAGCGCAGCGCCGGAAAGTGTCCCGGTGGGGGCCACAATGCTCATGGCTCTCGTGATTACAAAATATGTGATCTCGGAGATTAGAGTTCCTATAGAACCGTGTGGGTCGGTAAGAATCAAATAGTAAGATTTGATAAGCAAGTCGTTATTGTTTTGACAATGATGAACCGACTACATGCAAAGAAGCAATGATGGGCCCTGACTCCATAAAATGACTAGAAGTCATGGAATCCATGATAGTATCCATACACGAGAAATCAAGTTTCTGAACTTAGAAGACACTCCGGAAAGGCGTGAAGCCTATCGGTCGTGTTTGGATCTATAAAGAAATAGACATGGATGTTTCAAATCTATGAAATAGTCGACATGTCGGAAAGAGTTTACGACAATGTTCAAGGAATTGACTATGATAAGATTTGATCTTTCATAGCGATATTTAGTCTGGACGGATTGATGTAGCAACCACTACATATATTTTGGTATATGGTAGTTGAACAAACAAAACAAGTTCTTCTAAAAGAATGGTTACCTAGGACGTGTACATGACACGATCCAAAGGGTTTTGTTAATTCAAAGGATGCTAAAAGAGTATGCAAAACTTCAATGGTTGAAGTGAGCATCGCGGAGTTGGAATCTTCACCGTGATGAAACCGTTAAAAGGTTTAATTTCATCAGAGACGATGAAGATGTTTGCATTTTGCAAGAAATTAAGTGGGAGCGCTAAGACATATTTATAATACATTATGTGAAAGACATATTGTAGATTAGAAATGATGTATCTTTTATTTGACACGGGTTAAGAATTTCATTTCGATGAAAGACTTAGGCATAACCCAAGAATTAGGCATCAATGTCTATATGAATAGATTGAGGCGCTAATATGGTTTTGCCAAATGTACATAGATGAGATGTTGAATGAGTTCAATATGGAAGCAACAAGAAAGGTTCTTGACGCACGGAAAGGACTAAATCAAGATTCAAGTGTGTTGACACGAGATTCAAGTGTTTTGACACTTGGTGAAATTGCAAGAATATTTTGATCAATCATTCTTCAAAGATGTACACATCCAGATATGTCCTATGCTCTAAATGTTATGAGCATATACTAGAATGATTCATAAGATGATCATTGGACAATAGTAAAGATATTCTTATGAGCTTTGAAAGAACTAAGAATATACCATGTATAAGTGACAAATAGTTAAAGGTAGTTCATTGTAAAGTGTTACATTGATACTAGTTTTGTCACAAGATACAAATTAAATGTATCTCAATTTAGACTATGGGTGGCACAATATAATGGAAAGGATGTTCCATGATGGATTTGGATGAGTTCCAAAGTTGAGACATTGTGACGGATACTACAACAAAAGGCTAAGTATATAACTGCTGTAGTAGCAGCAAAGGAGGGCATTTGTGTTAAGTAGTTTATCAAACTAGGTGTGGTTCAAAGTGGGCTAATACTATTAAGATATGTTGTGTGACAATAATATCAACATATTTTGAGCCGAAGAAACTAAAGGTCTCACCAAAGGACCAAATTTATACAATGCCATCTCATTGGAGAATGAGTAATGCGTAGAGACGCAAGGACATGCAAATACACACGGACCTGGAAGTATCAGATCCAAAGATCATGTTTACCACTAGCAATAGTGTCTATACAACACCAGAAAGCCATAGGTGTTAAATGCACAAGTTTTTAACTAGATTATTGACTCTAGTGCAAGTGGGAGACTATTGGAGATATGCCCAAGAGGCAATAATAAAGTGGTTATTATTATATCTTTATGTTTATGATAAATGTTTACATCCCATGCTATAATTGTATTAACCGGAAACATTAATACTTGTGTATTTTGTAAACATTAAAGAGTCCCTAGTTAGCCTCTTGTTAAACTAGCTTGTTGATTAATGGATGATCATGGTTTCCTGATCATGGACATTGGATGTCGTTAATAACAAGATCATATCATTAGGAGAATGATGTGATGGACACACACCCGTAGTAAGCATAGCATAAGATCAAGTCATTAAGTTCGTTTGCTATAAGCTTTAAAATACATAGTAACCTAATCCTTCGACCATCAGGTTATGTTAATCACCATCACCGGATGGGTACTTTGGTGACATCAAACACCGCTTCGTAACTGGGTGGTCATAAAGGTGTCATTGGGTATTCTGAAAGTATGTGTTGAAGCGCATGGACCAAGATTTGGATTTGTCCATCCATATGACGGATAGATATGCTCTGGGCCCTCTCGGTGGAATGTCATCTAGTTAGCTTGCAAGCATGTTACTGGGTCACAAGGGATGACATATCACAGAACGAGTAAAGAGTACTTATCAGTAACGAGGTAGAACTAGGTATGGAGATGCCGACGATCAAACCTCGGATAAGTATAGTATCGCGTGACAAAGGGAGTTGGTTTTGCATGTAAATGGTTCAATCGATCACGAAGTCATCGTTGAGTATGTGGGAGCCATTATGGATCTCCAGGTCCCGCTGATGGTTATTGATAGGAGATGTGTCTCTGTCATGTCTACATATTCACGAACCGTAGGGTGACACACTTAAGGTTCGAAGTTGTTTTAAGTAGATATGGAATGTGCGTTGGAGACCGAATGTTGTTCGGAGTCTCGGAATGGATCCGGGACATCACGAGGAGATCCGGAATTGTCCGGAGAATAAGATTCATATATTGGGGATCATTTTCTAAGTTAGGAAATGTTCCGAAGTGTTTGTATGGAGATTCTAGAAGGTTTCGGAATGTTCTGGAAGCTTCTAGAGGATTTCTTGGAGTTTGCTTGAAAACCAAGAAAGGGTCAAAGGAAACCTAGTGGGGCAAGACACGGATTCGTGGGGGAGGAGGACTCCTCCCCCCTTCCCACCGCCGGCTATAGGAGGGGAGTCCTACTAGGACTCCCCCTCCCCAGGCGCGCCTCCTCCCTTAAATAGAAGGGCAGGGGCACCCCCTCCAAGCCCTCTCTCACAACTGCCAATCTCTGTCGCCTTTCTCCTCCACCTTTCTTCTGCACAGGCATAGGCGAAGCCCTGCAGAATTCTCTACTCCACCACCGCCACCTCGCCGTCGTGCTGCTGGGATTCCGTGGAGAAGATCTACTACCTCCGCTGCTCGCTGGAACGGGGAGAGGAAGGTCTGCTTCGATTCTGCACGTGTGACCGAATGCGGAAGCGCTGCCGAAACGCAGCGCCGGAAGGATCGTCAACTTGACCGACTGTGGGAGCGCTGCCGGAACGCGACGCCGGAAGGATCGTCCACACGATCTTGAGATCGGCAAGTGATCGACTACATCAACCACGAGATCTAATCTCGTTAACGCTTTCGGATCTACGAGGGTTAGTTCCTATCTATCTCGTTGGTCATGTCTAATAGATTAGATCTTGGCTTTTATCTAGATTAGATCTGTGTTTTTTTCGTTCTTGCGGTAGAAATTTTTTGTTTTCCATGCTACGAACCCATCAGTTCATCACCTCCATAAGAAAGAACCATATCCTTAGTCCTATTTAGGTACTTTAGGATATTCTTGACCGCTGTCCAGTGCTCCATTCCAGGATCACTTTGATATCTTCTAGTCAAACTAACATCATGTGCTATATCCGGTCTTGTACACAGCATGGCATACATGATAGAACCTATGGCCGAGGCATAGGGAATATTATTCATTTTCTCTCTATCTTCTGTCGTAGCTCGACTTTGAGTTTTACTCAAGGTCTTACCTGACAACATGGGGACGAACCCTTTCTTGCTATCTTCCATTCTAAACTTCTTTTGAACTTTGTCCAAGTATGTACTTTGTGAAAGCGCTATTAGGCGTCTTGATCTGTCTCTAAAATTTTTGATGCCTAGAATGTATGCCGCTTCGCCAAGATCCTTCATTGAAAAACTATTATTCAAATAGGTTTTGACGCTATTAAGAAGTTCTATATCATTCCCAATCAACAATATGTCATCTACATATAGTACTAGGAATGCTACAGAGTTCCCACTCACTTTCTTGTAAATACAAGCTTCTGAATAAGTTTGTATAAATCCAAAGTTTTTTATTACTTTATCAAAACGTTGATTCCAACTCGAGGATGCTTGCTTCAGTCCATAAATGGAGCGCTGAAGCTTGCATACCTTGTCAGCATCTTTAGGATCGACAAAACCCTTGGGTTGTACCATATACAACTCTTCCTCAATGTCACCATTAAGGAACGCCGTTTTGACATCCATCTGTCAAATCTCATAATCGAAATATGCAGCAATTGCTAACAAAATCCTCACAGACTTTAGCTTCGCTACTGGTGAGAAAGTCTCATCATAGTCAACTCCTTGAATTTGTCGGAACCCTTTCGCGACAAGTCGAGCTTTATAGACGGTAACATTACCATCAGCATCTGTTTTTCTCTTGAAAATCCATTTGTTCTCGACAGCCTTACGGCCATCCGGTAAGTCCACCAAAGTCCACACTTGGTTTTCGTACATGGATCGGATTTCATGGCTTCTAGCCATTTGTCGGAATCTGGGCTCACCATAGCTTCTTCATACGTCGCAGGGTCATCAGCGTTGTCCACCAACATGACGTTCAAGGAAGAGTCATACCAATCAGGAGTGGTACGAACCCTCGTTGACCTGCGAGGTTCAGCAGTAACTTCATTTGAAGTTTCATGATCATTATCATTAGCTTCCTCTCCAATTGGTGCAGGCGGCACAAAAACATCTTCCGGTGCTGCGCTACTCTCAAATCCGAGAGAAGGTTCAATAACCTCATCGAGTTCTACTTTCCTTACAGTCACCTCTTTCGAGAGAAACTCCTTCTCAAGAAAGGATCCATTCTTTGCAACGAAAACTTTGCCTTTGGATCTATGATAGAAGGTATACCCAATCGTTTCTTTAGCGTATCCTATGAAGACGCATTTCTCCGATTTGGGTTCTAGCTTATCAGGTTGTAACTTCTTTACATATGCCTCGCAACCCCAAACTTTAAGGAACGACAACTTAGGTTTCTTACCAAACCACAATTCGTATGGTGTCATTTCAACGGATTTAGATGGTGCCCTATTTAAAGTGAATGCGGTTGTCTCTAATGCATAGCCCCAAAATGATAACGGTAAATCTATAAGAGACATCATAGACCGAACCATATCTAAGAGAGTTCGATTACGACGTTCGGACACACCATTACGCTGTGGTGTTCCCGGTGGTGTCAACTATGAAAGTATTCCACATTTCTTTAAACGCATGCCAAACTCATAACTCAGATATTCACCTCCGCGGTCAGAACGCAGAAACTTAATCTTCTTGTTATGATGATTCTCCACTTCACTTTGAAATTCCTTAAACTTCTCGAAAGTTTCAGACTTATGTTTCATAAAATAGACATACCCATATCTACTCAAATCATCCGTGAAAGTGAGAACATAACGATATCCACCACGCGATGCTACACTCATTGGACCGCACACATCGGTATGTATTATTTCCAATAAGTCTGTAGCTCGCTCCATTGTACCAGAGAATGGAGTCTTAGTCATTTTTCCCATTAGACATGCTTCGCATCTTTCAAGTGATTCAAAATCAAGTGATTCAAGAAGTCCATCAGAATGGAGTTTCTTCATACGCTTCACTCCAATGTGACCAAGACGACAGTGCCACATGTATGTAGAATTATCATTCAATTTAATTCGTTTAGCATCTATGTTGTGAACATGTGTATCACTACTATCGAGATTCAGTAAGAATAAACCATTCATCTCAGGTGCATTACCATAAAAGATATTACTCATATAAATCGAACAACCTTTATTCTCAGACTTAAAAGAGTAACCGTCTCGCAATAAACAGGATCCAGATATAATGTTCATGCTTAACACAGGCACCAAATAACAATTATTTAAATTTAAAACTAATCCCGAAGGTAGATGTAGAGGGAGCGTGCCGACGGCGATCACATCAACCTTGGAGCCATTTCCAACGCGCATCGTCACCTCGTCTGTTACCAGTCTTCGTTTATTCCGCAGCTCCTGTTTCGAGTTACAAATATGAGCAACCGAACCAGTATCAAATACCCAGGCACAACTACGATTACTAGTAAGATACACATCTATAACACATATATCAAATATACCTTTCTTCTTGATGTTGCTGTTCTTCAGATCCGCCAGGTACTTGGGGCAGCTACGCTTCCAGTGACCAGCACCCTTGCAGTAGAAGCACTCAGTTTCAGGCTTAGGACCAGCCTTGGGCTTCTTAGCAGGTGCAGCAGCTTTCTTGCCGTCCTTCTTGAAGTTGCCCTTGTTCCTAGGCTTGCCCTTTTTCTTGAAATTGGTGGTCTTATTGACAATCAACACTTGGTGCTCCTTCTTTATCTCCACTTCAGCAGTTTTTAGCATGGACGATAGTTCAGGCAACGTCTTGTTCATGCAGTGCATGTTGTAGTTCATCACAAAGTTCTTGTAACTTGGTGGCAGTGATTGAAGGAGACGGTAAATCCCCAATTCATTAGGAATCGATATTCCCAACTCTTGGAGCTTCTTTGCGTACCCAGACATGGTGAGCACGTGCTCGCTAACGGAGCTTCCTTCTTCCATCTTACAGTTAAAGAACTTTTCGGAGGCCTCATAGCTCTCCATGGCCGCGTGATTCTCCAAAATTAGCCTGAGCTCCTTAATGATCTCGAACGGGTCGTGGTGCTCAAAACGCTGTTAGAGCTCCGCTTCTAAACCGTACAGGATGGCACACTGAACTGTGGAGTAATGATTTTTCCGAGTGGCGAAAACATTCTTTTCGTCATCGGTGGAATTATCTGCAGGTGGGTCACCTAGCGGTGCATCGAGCACATAGGTCAACTGCCCAGCCCTGAGGACGATCTTTAGTCCACGGAACCAGTCCGTGAAATTGTTTCCATTGTTCTTAAGCTTTTCTTTCTCTAGGAATGCATTGAAATTTATGGAGGGGGTTGCCATAATCTACAACAATTTGCAAGTAGTTTAGACTAAGTTTATGACAAATTGAGTTCTAATTTAATTCTTAAACTAACTAGGTGAACTCCCACTCAAAACAACATCCCTCACATTGTCTTAGTGATTACACGAACCAAGTCCACTACAGCAAGTCCGATCTTCACGAGAGAAGATGTAGTTTCATCGGCGAACAATCTTCATGTTCATCATATCATTTATATGACTCATGCTCTACCTTCTGGTATTCCGTGTTCCGAGACCATGTCTGTACATGCTAGGCTCGTCAAGATAACCTTAGTTTCCGCATGTGCAAATCTGGCTTGCACCTGTTGTATGCACACGTAGAATCTATCACATCCGATCATCACGAGATGCTTCGAAACGACGAGTCTTAGCAACGGTGCCAACTAAGGGTGAACACTTTATTTCTTGATATTTAGTGAGAGGGATCATCTTATAATGCTACCGTCGCGATCTAAGCAATACAAGATGCATAAAGGATTAACATCACAGGCAATTCATAATTGTTGTGATATGATATGGCCTTTTCTTCTTGCGCCTTTGATCTCCATCTCCAAAGCACGAACATGATCTCCATCATCACCAGCATTGCGTCAAGGTCAGTGGCGCCGCTTTATGGTTGTCCATCATCACCAGCAACTATTACAACTACTTGGAATAAAGCTATTACAAGATGAATAGACACGCAGGTCTTAACAGAATTAAAGACAACCATTAGGCTCCTGCCGGTTACCATATTACAACAAGGATCATTGCATACATCAAATACAATCACAATCACATGTTGGCCATATCACATCACAAAACCCCTGCAAAAACAAGTTAGACACCTCTAATTTTCTTTGCATGTTTTACGTGGTTTGGGGCTTTCGCATAAGACCGATCTTACCTACGAACAAGTACCACAACGTTGATACAAGTGTTGTCAAGATGCTCATTGTAAATTGAATCTTAACTATGGTGGGAGAGACAGACACCCGCAAAGCCACTTGTGCAAAGCAAGTTGCACATCAAGCATGGAGCAAGTCTCATGTGCGATGACATGTAATGTTAGCCCGAGCCGCTTCATCCCACCATGCCGCAAGATGCAAAGTACACGCTAAGACACCGACAACAAAAGCATCAACGCCCACAAAAACATTGTGTTCTACTCGTGCAACAAATCTATGCATTGATACGGCTCTGATACCACTGATGGGTTCGTAGCATGGAAAACAAAAAATTTCTACCGCAAGAACGAACAAAACCTAGATCTAATCTAGATAAAAGCCAAGATCTAATCTATTAGACATGAGCAACGAGATAGAGAGGAACCAACCCTCGTAGATCCGAAAGCATTAACGAGATTAGCTCTCGTGGTTCATGTAGTCGATCACTTGCCGATATCAAGATCGTGTGGACGATCCTTCCGGTGTCGCGTTCCGGCAGCGCTTCCGCCGTCGGTCAAGTTGACGATCCTTCCGGCGTCGCGTTTCGGCAGCGCTTCCGCCGTCGGTCAAGTTGACGATCCTTCCGGCGCCGCGTTTTGGCAACGCTTCCGTAGTCGGTCACACGTGCGGAGTCGAAGCAGACCTTCCTCTCCCCGTTCTAGCGAGCAGTGGAGGTAGTAGATCTTCTCCACGGAATCCCAGCAGCACGACGGCGTGGTGGTGGTGATGGAGTAGAGAATTCTGCAGGGCTTCGCCTATGCCTGTGCAGAAGAAAGGTGGAGGAGAGAGGCGGCAGAGATTGGAGTTATGAGAGAAGGGGAGGAGGGGGCGCCCCTGCCCCTCTATTTAAAGAAAGGAGGGTGCCTGGGGAGGGCGAGTCCTTGTAGGGACTCCCCTCCTCTCTAGGCCGGCGGATTGGGAGTGGGGGGAGGAGTCCTCCTCCCCCACGACTCCTAGTCTTGACCCACCAGGACTCCTTGATCCCTATCTTGATTTTCAAGCAAACTCTAAGATATCTTCTAGAACCTTCCGGAACATTCCGAAACCTTCTAGAATCCTCATACAAACACTCCGGAACATTTCCTAACTCAGAAAATGATCTCCTATATATGAATCTTATTCTCCGGACCATTCTAGATCTCCTCGTGATGTCCCGAATCCAATCCGAGACTCCGAACAACATTCGGTCTCCAACGCATATTCCATATCTACTTAAAACAACTTCGAACCTTAAGTTTGTCACCCTACGGTTCGTGAATATGTAGACATGATAGAGACACGTCTCCTATCAATAACCATCAGCGGGACCTGGAGATCCATAATGGCTCCCACATAGTCAACGATGACTTCGCGATCGATTGAACCACTTACATACGAAACCAATTCCCTTTGTCTCACGATACTATACTTATCTGAGGTTTGATCATCAGCATCTCCATACCTAGTTCTACCTCGTTACTGATAAGTAGTCTTTACTCGTTCCGTGATATGTCATCCCTTGTGACCTAGTCACATGCTTGCAAGCTAACTAGATGACATTCCACCGAGAGGGCCCAGAGCATATCTATCTATCATATGGATGGACAAATCCCAATCTTGGTCCATGCGCTTCAACACATACTTTCAGAATACCTAATGACACTTTTATAAGCACCCAGTTACGAAGCGGCATTTGATGTCATCAAAGTATCCATCCGGTGATGGTGATTAACATAACCTCATGGTCGAAGGATTAGGTTACTATGTATTTGAAAGCTTACAGCAATACGAACTTTAATGACTTGATCTGATGCTACACTTACTATGGGTGTGTGTCCATCACATCATTCTTCTAATGATATAACCTTGTTATTAATCACATCCTAATGTCCATGATCAGGAAACCACGATCATCAATTAATCAACAAGCTAGTTCAACAAGAGGCTTACTAGGGACTCTCTTATGTTTACAAAACACACATGTATTAGTGTTTCCTAATAATACAATTATAGCATGGGATGTAAACATTCATCATAAACACAAAGATATAATAATAATCACTTTTATTATTGCCTCTTGGGCATATCTCCAACATAACCCATGTCCATAGTCGAACCGTATTTCGAGTGGTTGGGTTTGCTTGTGATTGTCTATGTTCCTGTAAAAAGAAAAAAGAAAAATCATAGGGTGCGCGACCAGCACTCCCTATGGGAGTAGCCCCCGAGTGCTTGGTGGAGTCGAAGACTCGAGCATGGACTAAAGTAGTTGAAGTCTTATGATGCGTAGCTTAGATGACGTCTGTGCTGACGATTTCATGACCTCAGTTGCCCGGGTGAGCGAGTTTGACGGGACGTGACGAGCACTAGGTCCCACTCTCTGACTTTGATTTGACTGGGCATGTGTAATCTTACTTTAACTGTGCCTCCTCGATTTCCTCGCGTAATGATAGTAGTGGAGAGACGGTTCGCAATTCCACTCCTCCATGTGTCCAGCACGATCTTTGCCACGCGTCTAGTAGGATTTTTCTGAGCCGTTGGATTGCATCTTCCAAGGGTTAAGTAGCAGCGCTGCGATGGTAATTTTCTCATCTGCTCTCATTCATCATCTGCTTCCATCGCCATTGCTACTACTCCTCTGCTTTCTTTGCACTCGTCTCGTTCACGACGCTGGACCAGCTCTGCTCTTTCCCAAGCTACTTCCTTCGGTCGCATCATCGCCGCGCAATGGGGAAGAAGGGAGGTGTTGCGGCCAATTCCGCGGCCACCGCGGCTGTGGCGAGGAAGAAAGGCGGCTCCGTCACTGTGGGCACCAGCACCGCTGTTGGTGGGAAGAAGAAGGGCGTGGGCACCCACGTCACGAATGGTGTGTGGCGCCCTTCCATCATCAAGTCATCCGATCATCGTCTTCTTTGCCAAGACGGAGTACTGTGCGCCGCAGTCGCCGACGCACGCATCCCCGGCGGTGAGACAATTCCTGCTCCTCCCGCTAGTTTTCGAGTGATATTTTTAGCATTCATCATTCACGGTCTCTCCTTGCCTCTTCACCCCTTCTTTAGGGGACTCCTTTGTTTCTACGGGCTTCAGCTCCATCAGCTGTCCCCAAACTCTATCCTCCATATCTCTTGCTTCATCACCCTCTGCTAGTGCTGGCTCGGAATCGAGCCGCACTTCGGCCTCTTCAAGCGCCTCTTCAAATTGAAGCGCCAATCTGCGTCTGGCTCTTTAGTCTACGATGTAGGTGGCTGCGGAATCCATGTCTACCCATCCGCCACTTAGTTCGACATCAAGCTTACGGCGTCCGTCCAAGGGTGGAGGGACACGCACCCTTCGATCCCACGACGCCGTGCAAGAGGATGCGCTCCTAGAAGAATCTAGTCATGCCTGGCGAGTTCGCGGAAAAACAAATGTGCTGTACGCGCACGTCTGCGACCTCAAGAGTCGCATAGGCAAAGAGGAGGGTGGCTGTGCTCTCATTCAAACTTGGGTGCGCCGTTGCGTCCAGCCCCTGCAGGCTAGAGTCCACCCCATGTTCTAGTGGGCTGGCGCTGACGATGCCACTCGTGTGTCTGCCGATGGCATGTCCACGAGTGAGGTGGACAAGAGGGTTTGAATGGTCACCAAGTACACCGTCAAGGATGTGTTCCCCAGTGAGCCAGTTATTCCTCCATTTGATGCTACTAACCCTCCTCCCGGGGTATAGTTGTGCTACGGAGTTGCTAAGTTTGTCGATTGCTTCTCTGTTGTTTACTTGCTTTTTGCTGAATTTTTTGTCTGTATGCAGGATTGGGCGGTGTCACCTTGTATGCCCCCTCTTCCTAAGGGATTATCCCTCGCGAAGCCTTGGAAGAGGACGAGTTGGAGTCGACTGTCCCATCTGATGTGGAGGAGGAAGCCCCCAAGTCCGGTAGTCCGGATACTCGCAAGCCTTCGCGCAGTGAGGATTACGATGCGTCATCTCCTTCGACTCCGGAAGGTACTGGTGTTGGTGCGGAGTTGCCGATTCCTGCCATTCCTGTGAGCGTCGTGGCACCATCTTCTCGCAAGAAGATGCGATTACAAAAGGAGGCTTCGTCAGAGTCGGGGGAAGCCACTTTTGACTTTGACTAATTTGATTGGTAAGTTTTCTAGTCGATTTGTTCTTCTTTGTTTTGCCCTTGTTGGCTTGTCTCTGGGTTTTCCCTTTCTTGATGTGTTTTTTTTCTTGCAGTCAAGATGCGTCGTCATCTTCTAGCGACGTCCAATTTTTAAGAAATCAGGAGTCACGACCTCAAGGGCCAAGAAAGAGGTCAAGCACGCTCCTTCCCCTCCATTGGCGGCCCACTCCGGGAACAACTCTTCCAGTTCTCCTCATGCAGGGGAGCATCGAATGGTTGCCTAGATGACGGTACAACAGACATCTTCGAAGTCATTGGAGGATCATGTAAGTGTAGTTTTTCTCCTTTTTAATGTTGCAGTCGATGGTATCTATTGCCTCTGCTGATTCCTTGCTGTGCGATAGCTCCTTGTGAACGAAGCCGCGCACTTGGCGGAGCAAGTGCTTGCGATGGGCCGCCAGCATGCGATGCTGGAGACGCGTCATAGCGTAGTTGAGAGTGAGTGTCCTGCACTTCTTCTTCTTCTTCGTCTCCTTTTTGATATGGTCGACTGATAGTCAATCCCTTTCTATTTGTAGCTGAACATAATGCCCTCCCGCGCAATGCTGGCACCATGGAGAAAACCCTCGTCGCGGCTGTGAACGGTCGCAATTGAGAGTGAGTGTCCTGCACTTCTTCTTCTTCTTCGTCTCCTTTTTGATATGGTCGACTGATAGTCAATCCCTTTCTACTTGTAGCTGAACATAATGCCCTCCCGCGCAATGTTGCCACCATGGAGAAAACCCTCGTCACGGCTGTGAACGGTCGCGATGAGGCAATCGCGGCGCGTGACGAGGCACAAAGGTGCGAAGAGGAGCTGCGTGCTTCCTTCGCAGCCAGGGAAAAGTTGTTCGAAGAATAGCTTTTCTTAATCGCCAAGGCCCTCTCAGGTACTTTGCTTTGGATATCATTGTCCTTATCTACTCGACCTTTTGTTGTTGGCACTGATGTTTTCGTCGATGTGTGGATTTATGTACAGATGCTGGCGACTTGAGCTTCGACCCACAGGCCCTTCGTCGCGATGATGCTCTGGCGGGTGCATTGTCGATAGTCGAAGACCACAGCACCGCCGTTCAGGATACGCTCTCCAAGGCCAAGGGTGCCCTCAGTCGCCTCCGGGAGGAGCTGATGCCCAAGGTGGAGCTAATCGAGAACATAGACGAGCTGGTGGAGTCACTTGCTGGGGGTGTGCCTTCCAGCTACAAGAACTCACTCCGCGTGGCTAGCGCGTCCATGTCGCTTCCCATGGTGTAGGCCCACGGAGTCGAGGTTGATCCTACCGCGGTGTCCAAGGCGATGCCTGTTAGCGCGGACGGCCAGCAGGTAGTCTTCGCTCCTTTCACGACTGCCTGTGGCAAGTATGGGCCTCAGTTGATAAATACTGTTGCAAAGTATTCTGAGGAGCTGCATCACGCCAAGAAGGCGGCGAAAGCGGCGGCATCAAGGGCTAGCATAAAGTAAGTGGCATCTGAGACTGCTACGGACTCGATGAAGCCCCCAAAGCCATCGAAGTCGCAGAAGCCAGCTACTCCTTAGTTATCTTTGTAATAATTAATTAGTTTATGTCCTTTTTTTTAAGAACATGCCTGCTGGTGAGTGTATCTGCTGATACTTTTGCTAGTCTTGAATGCACTTGAACCTTTTGTCTTTGTGTTGATTTGGTCGTCTTATTTGCTTCTATCTTGACTTTTGGTAGGGTACATCAAGTGATCCTTTGAGGGAAACTTAGGACTCGCCGCCTCTTGATGATACCGTGGCACCGCCGCGCTCCAGGGTAGATGAGCTGTCGCTGCTTCCGCGATTGCGTGACCGCGTGAAGCAGCTGGAGCGTGAGTTGCCCGTGCTCCACGGTAACACGGATGTATGGAAGTCGAAGGCGGAGAAAGCCGCCACCCGAGAGCAGTATCTGCTTGGCGAGGTGACGCAGCTGGGCGACCAATTCAAGTGTTAGTTTACTTACTCTTATCTTTTCCTTGTAGTCACTTGTGATGGTACGTTGTACTTATGCTGCTGTTGCTTCTTCATGTAGTTGTCAGCACGCGTCATCAGCAGGAGGAGAAGGATAGAATTGTCATTCACATGCATGATCTTACCCAGGAGCAACTTCAAGAGAGTGGATACTTCTGGGTAGATCATGATCGTGCGACTGCGCTGGCGACCCTGCAGGATCATGATCATCGCGAGTGCTGCACTTTTTGAAGAAGTCACAGTCATGCTTGAAGAACATTTATCGGGCGATGTTTCTGTTGGATGATACTCCATCAAGCTTGCTGGCCCTCATTGCCAGGTTTCAAGACCTAACCGCGGTTCGCGAGTGCGTGAGGCAACAGTTGGTGGCTGGTGCCAAGGCTGCTCTATCGATGGTGCGACTGCATAGGCCTAACGTAGATGTTGCGGCAATTGCGGCCGGGCCGCCTACGCCACCGGCAAGTTCTGCCTGGAATATGGTGCCACACTACCAGGCTGTGGATCGCCCAACAGAAGAGATCGTAGACTTCTTTGAGGAACAAACCAACGTTCTCTTGCTGCAGTAGTAGCTGAGTTTGTATCCTGCACATAAGTGTACTCGTGTTGTAAAGTTTGTATTAATGTTGTATATAATTTATTATCGAATATGTATAAAGAGCTTTGTTAGCATGAAGTGCGTTGCACTATGCAAGTCCTTTTCGTTAGCCTGGCCATGTTCTTATCTCAGTCCCTTGTCAACCTGTCAGAT
Source organism: Avena eriantha (assembly GCA_910589775.1). Taxonomy (NCBI): domain Eukaryota; kingdom Viridiplantae; phylum Streptophyta; class Magnoliopsida; order Poales; family Poaceae; genus Avena; species Avena eriantha. The sequence goes on from OU342745.1 coordinate 480,191,650, forward strand.
GCGTTGCAGCTGGGTCGATGTTCTGTCAAAGGTTTTGATTGATGTGCCAGCTAATCAGGATATCGCGTTTTGGTTCGTAGAACACATGTATATAGGGTGGCGCAGCCCTCGAGTAGATAAATTGGAAAAATAAAGGAAGACACAGAGTTTTGGGGCACTGAGCTTTATTTATTCGTGAGACAGTACGAGGTACAATGTGTGGCTAAGTAGCCTTGGCTGAGTGCCTTATTTGCGATGCAAAAGTAAAACGACTAAGGGTAGAAGCGTCGTAGCTGTGCGACGTTTCCGGGGTTGGAGTATGCGACTCCTGTCTCTAAATCTTGAAGGCGATAGGCGCCACCTGGGATTACTTCTGTAATCACGTATGGTCATTCCCAAGGGGAATCGAACTTGAGATGTCCCTGCTGTTTTAGTCGCAGGACCAGGTCTCCTTCGATGAAGGATCTGGGGCATAACCTCCTGCTGTGGTAGTTGCGCAGGTTCTGCTGGTAGATCGTTGATCTTTCCGCGGCGATTTCTCTTGCCACGTCAAGGAGGTCGACGGAGTCTTCGAGTGCGAGGGATGACTCTTGTTCGCTGTAAGCGACTACGCGTGACGCCTTGTACCGTACCTCGGCGGGTAGCACTGCCTCAGCTCCGTGCACCATAAAGAATGGCGTGTAGCCCGTGGCGCTGTTTGGTGTTGTGCGTAGGCTCCAGAGTACTGATTGCAGTTCGTCTGGCCAGCAACCTGCGGCTTGTTCGAGTGGTCAGAGGAGTCGCTTCTTGATGCCACTGCAGACGAGCCCGTTTGCTTTTTCCACCTGACCGTTGGTCTGTGGATGTGCTACGGAGGCGTAGCTGATGTTGATCCCCAGATTCTCCCAGAATTCTTGGAACTCCTGGGATGTGAAGTTCGTGCCATTGTCCGTGATGATGTTGTGTGGCACCCCAAAGTCGAATAAGATGGACTCGAAGAACTTGACTGCGTTGTGGCCTGATTGATTGGTCGCTGGCATGGCCTCTATCCACTTGTTGAATTTGTCAACTGCCACCAGGAGGTAGACGTATCCTCCTCATGAGGACTTAGGGAGCTTGCCGACCATGTCGAGTCCCCATTGTGCGAAGGGCAAGGCCAACGGAATTGGCCGGAGCTCTGCGCCGGGTGCATGCGGCTTGTCCACGAATCGTTGGCACACGTTGCACTTCTGGACGATGTCCTTGGCGTCGCGCATGGCCATAGGCCAATAGAACCCAGCTCATAGAGCTTTGGCCACGAGGGCGCGACAGCCAATGTGGTGCCCGCAGGTCCCCTCATGGATGTCAAGGAGAACGGCTCTTTCGTCGGCCATGGAGATGAATTGCTGAAGTACTCCTGTGATGCTGCGTTTATACAGTTCGCCATTGATAACAGCGAATGCCTTGGATTGCCACGCGATGTGTCGTGCATCAGTCGGATCGTCCGGGAGCCTTTTGCTGAGGAGGTACGTGATGTACGGCTGCGTCCAGGATTGCTCAATCATTATGACACTCATTGGTCCTTCGAGTCCTATGTCCAACTCCAAGTCATCGCGTGCCATTGACTCATTGGGCGGCGTAGCCCCCGAGTCTGTTGCTGCGCTTTGTTTCTTCTCTGCAGCCTTTGGCTTGATGGAGCGTTTGCAGATGCGCTCGAGAAATACCGCAGGAGGTATGGGGGCACAGGTAGAGCCTATGTTGGCAAGTGCGTCCGCCTCTTCGTTTCTTTCGCGACCCACGTGCCGCATCTCGCAACCGTCAAAGTCTCCTCCGAGTGTGTCGTAGAGGTCGCGGTACGCGATCATGTTGTTGTTAAGTTCGTCGCACTCATGCATTGTTTGGTTGACGACCAACTTGGAGTCGCCGTATATGATGAGCCTCTTGGCGCCGCAGGCTTTTGCCATCCTCATCCCGTGTAATAGGGCCTCGTATTCTGCCTCGTTGTTTGAGGTTGTGAACTGCATTCGCAGGATATACTTCAGCTTGTCCCCTTGAGGTGATGTCAGTCTGACACATGCGCCTGCTCCGTATTTCTGCTTGGACCCATCGAAGTGCATTGTCCAGAGGTAGGCCATATCTGGCTTGTCCGGGAGCTGGTTCTCCATCCAGTGCACGAGGAAGTCAAGGAGAACTTGCGACTTGATTGCGTCGTGGTTTTCGTATGTGAAGTATCGTGGAGACAATTCTATTCCCCAGCGCGACTCGTCCCGTGGCGTCGGGGTTGTTGAGGATATGCCCCAACGGGGCGTCGTTGACCACCACGATTGGGTGTTCCTGGAAGTAATGGCGCAGTCGCCGAGCGGTCATGAAGACACCATACGCCAGCTTATGGTAGTGCGGGTACCGCTGTTTTGTTGGCGTGAAGACCTCGCAGAGGTAGTATACTGGGCGTTGTACCCCGTGGACTTTGTTTTCCTCGGCTCGCTCGACGACGAGCACTGTGCTGACCACCTGGTTGGTGGCCGAGATATATAGCAATAGTGGTTCCCTTTCTCGTGGGGTCACCAGTACTAGCGAAGTGGATAGCAGGCGCTTGAGGTGTTCGGATGCTTCTTGCGCTTCATTGGTCCACTCGAATTTTTCAGCTTTGCGAAGGAGTTGGTAGAAGGGCAGCGCCTTTTCACCCATCCGACTGATGAACCGACTGCGGGCCGCGATACGCCCAGCCAGCTGCTGAACGCCCCTTATGTTTTTCGGCTTCTCCATGGCCAGTATGGCTTTTATTTTCTTCGGGTTTGCCTCGATTCCCCTCGCGGAGATGAGGTACCCGAGTAGTTGCCCAGATGGCACGCCGAAGGCGCATTTGTCCGGATTGAGCTTGATTCGGTAGCGGTCGAGGTTGGCGAAGGTTTCGCGCAAATCGTCGATTAGGGAGGCTTCCTCCTTGGTCTGGATTACCATGTCGTCGACATAGACTTGAATGTTGCGACCCAGTTGTTCCTCGAGGCAAGCCTGCATGCACCGTTGGTAGGTGGCTCCTGCATTCTTTAGCCTGAAGGGCATTGTGTTGTAGCAGAACACACCAAAGGGCGTTGTAAACGCTGTTTTCTCTTGATCTTCCTCCTTCATTCGAATCTGATTATAGCCTAAGTAGGCATCGAGGAAGCAGAGACGCTCGCATCCCGCGGTGGAGTCGATGATCTGGTCAATTTACGGCAACGGGAAGTGATCCCATGGATAGTTCTTATTCAGAGAGGTGAAGTCCACGCACATCTACAGGATATCCGTGTCCTTTTTTCGTACCAGCACCGTGTTGGCGAGCCAAGTGCTTTCCTTGATCTCACGTATGAACTTGGCGTCAAGGAGTCTGTTGATCTCCATTCCAACTGCTTGCGCTCGTGGCTCAGACAATCGCCGAATTCTTTGCTTGACTGGCCTTGCGTTGGGGTTGACGTTGAGTGCGTGCTCGGCGAATTCCCTGGGAACTCCTGGCATGTCCGCAGGACACCAGGCGAAAATGTCCCAGGGCTCACGAAGGAATTCGACAAGCGTGAGTTCCTATGCGGGACTCAAGTTATTGGTGATGAGGGCCGTCTTGGCTAGATCTGATGGGTGGACCTGCACTTTCTTTGTGTGCACCCATGAGTCGAACGAGAGATCAGGTGAACTTGGCCGGCTCAGGGGAGGCAGACTGTTGTCTGTCGTCTCCTTTAGTCTCGTGAGTTCCTCCTGCATGCTAAAGGACTGGGATATTCTGTTGAATTCCCTATCGCAATTGTCAGATCGCTCGAAGCTCCCATTGATCGTGATGATGCCATTGGGACCTGACATTTTCATCTGCAGGTGGGCATAGTGGGGCACTGCCATGAACCTAGCGGACACGACACGCCCGAGGATGTAGTGGTACTATGAGGGCCAGTCGACGACCTCAAAGTCGATGCGCTCGCGCCGGAAGTTCTTTGGCATGCCGAAGATGACGTCGAGGTTGATTTTGCCTAGGGGGTATACGCCTTTCCCTGGGACGATGCCGTGGAATGTTTTGTGCGAGGCCTCTAGGCACGTTAGAGGGATCCTCATTGCTCGCAAGGTGCTCGTGAATATAAGGTTAATGCCGCTCCCACCGTCCATGAAGACGCGACTCATTTCAAAACCTCCGATTTGCGCCTCGAGTTTGTCGAAGGTGATGCATGACTCGCTTCCACCGAGGTACTCAGTGGTAGATGGTGGCGAGTGTGTGGCCAAGTTTACTTGGCGAGTGATGGGCTTCTGCACCCGATTGGAGGGGCGTCCCATTTGGATCATCATGGTGCCCATGGCTCGTGGGTACGGTTCGCCTCTGTGGTGCTGGTCCGGTACAGCTGCGTTCGGGGGTGGCCCGGGTGGTGGTGGCGGAGCGCCATGTGCTATGGCACCTAGAGTGGCTCCGTAGCCCCTTTCCACTGCATTGCAGTTCATCCGAACCAATCCCTCGTGTATCTTGAGGAACTCGCGGCAATCCTTGAGGAGGTGGCTGGACTTCTTCTTGCCATCATGCTTGTCTATGTAGAAGTGCAGCGTACATGGCTCGGACAGTTTGTCCTCAATGGAGGTCGCGGGTGCCTCGTCGCGAGTGCGGCGTTGCCACACTTGCGTGGTTTTCCCGGAGTCGCAGTATCCGCCGCTACGGTATCCATTTTTGCGGTTATCATCGCGTCTTTCGGCATAGCCAGCCGCGACCATGTTGACGTCGTCGTGGTCATCGTAGATGCGCATGCGGCGCTTGCCTCCGCGATCGTATCTAAGCTTGAGTTCTGCCTCCTCGTCGGAGTGAACGCGATTCTTCACCGAATCTTCTCTATCGGCCCATCGATTCACGATCTCTATTAGGTGGTGGATGGTCTTGGGCTTTGAGCGACCAACTCCTCCCTGAGTTCTAGGCCGCGGACGCCGCCGTTTAATGAGTCAATCGCGCGATCCTCCGAGATGTTTTATGTAGAGTTCTTGGTGATGGACCATCTTTGGATGTAGGAGCGCAGCGATTCGCCAGATCTTTGCTGGTAGCATCTCAGCTCTTCGATTGATGCGGGCCGCTTGTATGTGCCCTTGAAGTTGCGCACGAAGTTGTAAACCAGCTCATCCCAACTGTGAATGGATCCGCGTGGGAGGTTGTTGAGCCATGCTTGGGCGGCGCCCTGCAGCTGTAGCTGCAAGCATTGCATGGCCGTGCTTCGACTACCTCCGTGGAGCCTGACGGAGGAGATGTGGTCCTCCAGCCAGATCTTTGGGTCCTGTAGGCCATCAAACTTTGGGTTCTCCGACGGGAGTTTAAACCCTTTAGGCATTCACTTTTGCCTAATGGATCTGCTGAAGCATCTGGCGCCGCAGAGCTCCACATCTTCCTATTCCGAGTCAGTCGACTGAGCACGTCGTGCTCTTGATTTGTCGATCTTGCACTGCGTGATGTGATCACGTGCATCATAGTCGAGGTCGTGTTGTCGTGAGCAGCGACGTCGAGACAGGTCGTGACTGTCATCACTGGATGAGTGCGAGGAGTAACGCTTTGCTAGCGTTTTGCCCTTCTTTGGTACCGGTGTCGGCTCCTTGTCGAGGGCAGCCTCGATTAATCCCAAGCCCACGATCGTAGATCTGTGCATGGCGGATCAGGGATCTCCAGCCGATGGCTGGTTGTTGAGGAGGTACATGGTGGCCGCTGTCACCGCAGCGAGCCCATTCTTGCTCGTTGAGCTTGATCACGACACGTTCGCCGGTTTGCTCGTTTACTATGGTTGGAGGTTCGAGTGCCCCTCCATTGTCGACGGGGGTGCGATTGCCATCGTTACCGCCGTTGCCGCCATTGCCACTGTTGTCGGCGGGTCGGTTCCGTTGCCGCTATTGCTACCGTTGTCGCGGTTAGCAGAGGTGTCGCCTGCGTTGATGACGGCGCACATGAAGTGGTTGGCGAAGCTGCTACTTCCACAACTCTCAGATGCGGAACCGTAGGTTCCATATTCAGTGGCCAGATCGCTCAGATCGGAGTCGCGACTGCTGTCGCTGACCGTGTTCTCGACTATTGTCAGGTCGTTGAGCTCACTGAGAGTGTCGATCGATGGAGGGAACCATGATGCTGGGGTAATCGACGGTGCCGTCGGCTGATCAGGCATGCGAAGCGTGCCCATTTGACCAACCTGGAAGCGGAAGCTCCTTATCGCCTGGCTGATCCCGTCGCCAACGGACTCGAAGGCCGGGCGAGTGGCCAGCGCATGGACGGTGAAGTCGAACGCGCCGAAGAGCTGGCGGATCTCCGCTGTTGCGGAGTTGTAGATCGCGGTTGATGTGGCCGAAGAAGCCGCAACATCAGCACTCCCAATTTCCCACAGACGGCGCCAATTGACGAGGGTTTAACTCATCAATGCCCATTGTTATGGACTTGGGTTTTGGAGAAGGAGGGAGCGCTAGAGACATCTATCGGCTAGCAAACAAGCACATAGGGGACAAAGATTTACCCAGGTTCAGGCCTCGTAGAGGTCCCTAATCCTGCTTGTCTGCTCGTGGAATTATCAAAGGAATCGAAGATTAAAATGGTGCATAGATGTGATCTCGCGAGGGTTGTGGAAACTAGGGTTGCGTGTGTCCTCCTCCTGCCCCCTCCTAGCCTTTATATAGATAGCTAGGTCTCGGGTAGCATGTCGAGTCGGTTACAGATTAGGGTTTTTCCCCTTCAAACTTTCTATCTTTAGCTTCTTCTTGTTCTTCAAGCAATCGAGAGTCCGTAGGTTACTCGAGTCCTTCATTTGGGCCTTGGCGACACCATGGGGCTTTACGTATTTAGACCGTATATACCAAGCTCGAGTACCTGTAGGGTATACCCATGTGATATCTCAAACATCTATCTAGACTTACGGTCGTTGTAAATCGCCCTGGAACCCAAAAAGTGTGAACAATAGCTCATGAAAACAGCCATAGAATGCAAAAAACGACGAGTTTTAGTTTAGATCTTTCATACATGTATCGGGTCTTACGGTTGTTGTAAATCGCCTTGAATCCCCAAAAGTGTGGGAAATAGCTCATGAAAATGGCCATAAAGTGCGACAAAGACAAGTTTTTGGTCATATCTCTCAAACAAGTATCGGGTCTTACTATTATTGTAAGTCGCCTGCAACATCAAAAGTGTGGGCAATAGCTCATGAAAAGAGCCGTAAAACACGAAAACGACGAGTTTCTGGTCATATCGCTAAAACGTGTATAGGCTTTTACGGATGTTGTAAATCACCTAGAGGCCCAAATGTGTGGGTAGCTCATGAAAATGGGCATAAAACACGAAAACGACTAGTTTTTTGGTCATATCTCTCAAACATTTACCGGGTCTCACTATCGTTGTTAATTACCCTAAAACCCCAAAACGGACGGCGGCTCATGAAAATGGCCACAAAGTGCGATAAGGACGATTTTTTGGTCATATCTCTCAAACATGTATCGGGTCTCACGGTCGTTGTAAACCGCCCTGGAACCCCAAAACTCTGGGCAATAGCTCATGAAAACAACCATTAAACCCCAAAAGACGAGTTTTTGGTCATAACACTCAAACATGTATCGGATCTCAAGGTCGTTGTAAAACGCCCTGAAACCCCAAAACTAAGGGCGATAGGTCATGAATATGGCACTAAATGCGAAAACATCGAGTTTTAGTTCATACCTTTCAAACATGTATCGGGACTTACGGTAGTTGTACATCGCTCTGGAACCCCAAAACTGTGGGCACTAGCTCATGAAAACAGCCATAAAGTGTGACCAGGTCGAGTTTCTGATCATATCTCTCAAAGCAAGTATCGAGTCTTACGGTTGTTGTAAGTCACCCTGGAACGTCAAAAGTGTGGGCAATAGCTCATGAAAACAGCCATAAAACACGAAAACGATGAGTTTTTGGTCATATCACTCAAACATATATCGGGTCTTACGGAAGTTGTAAATCACCCTGGAGGCCCAAAAGTGGGGGCAGTAGCTCGTGAAAATGGGCATAAAACGCGAAAACGACGAGTTTTTGCTCACATCTCTCAAACATTTACCGGGCCTCACTATCGTTGTAAATTGCCCTAAAACCCCAAACTGAGGGCAATATCTCATGAAAATGGCCACAAAGCGCGACAAGGACGAGGTTTTGGTCATATCTCTCAAACATGTATTGGGTCTAACGGTCGTTGTAAATCGCCCTGGAACCCCGAAATTGTGGGCAACAGCTCGTGAAAACGGCCATTAAACACGAAAACACGAGTTTTTGGTCATAACACTCAAACATTTATCGGATCTCACTGTCATTGTAAATTTCCGTAAAACCCTAAAACTGAGGGCAATAGCTCATGAAAATGGCCACAAAGTGTGACAAGGACGAGTATTGGGTCTAACGGTCATTGTAAATCGCCCTGAAACCCCAAAATTGTGGGTAATAGCTCATGTAAACGGCCATTAAACGCAAAAAGGCGAGTTTTTGGTCATAACACTCAAACATGTACCGGTTTTCACGTTCATTGTAAATCGCCCTAAAACCCCAAAACTATGGGCGATAGCTCATGAAAACGGCCCTAAATGCAAAAAAAAACAAGTTTTTGGTCTTAACTCCAAAACATGTACTAGGTGCGCCCTGGAACACCAAAAGTGTGGGAAATATCTAACGAAAACGGCCATAACACTCGAAAACGACGAGTTTTTGGTCATATATCTCAAACATTTACCTGGAATTACGGTCGTTGCAAAGCGCCCTAGAGCCCCACATATGTGGGTAATAGTTCCTGAAAATGGGAATAAAACACGAAAACGACGAGTTTTTGATCATATATCTCAAACATCTATCTGGACTTGTGGTCATTGTAAATTGCCCTGGAACCCAAAAAGTGGGGGCAATAGCTCATGAAAACAACCATAGAATGCGAAAACGACGAGTTTTAGTTCATATTTTTCATACATGTATCGGGTCTTACGGTAATAGTAAATCGCCTTGGAACCCCAAAAGTGTGGGAAATAGCTCATGAAAATGGCCATAAAGTGCGACAATGATGAGTTTTTGGTCATATCTCTCAAACAAGTATCGGGTCTTATGTTTTTTGTAAATCGCCCCGGAACATCAACAATGTGGGCAATAGCTCATGAAAAGAGCCATAAAACACGAAAACGACGAGTTTTTGGTCATATCGCTCAAACATGTATCGGGTCTTATGGATGTTGTAAATCACCAGAGGCCCAAAATTGTGGGCAATAGCTCATGAAAATGGGCATAAAACGCGAAAATGACGAGTTTCTTGGTCATATCTCTCAAACATTTACCAGGTCTCACTATTGTCGTAAATTGCCCTAAAACCCCATAACTGAGGGCAATAACTCATGAAAATGGCCACAAAGTATGACAAGGACGAGTTTTTGGTCATATCTCTCAAATATGTATCAGGTCTCACGGTCGTTGTAAATCGCCCTGGAACCCCAAAACTATGGGCAATAGCTCATGAAAACGGCCATTAAACGCAAAAAGACGAGTTTTTGGTCATAACACACAAACATGTATCGGTTCTCATGGTCCTTGTAAATTGCCTTGAAGGCCCAAAAGTGTTGGCAATAGCTCATGGAAATGGCATAAAAGGCGAAAACGATGAGTTTTGGGTCAGATCTCTCAAACATTTATCGGGTCTCACTATCATTGTAAATTGCCCTAAAACCCCAAAACTAAGGGCAATAGCTCATGAAAATGGCCACAAAGTGTGACACGGAAGAGTTTTTGGTCTCAAACATGTATCGGGTCTAACGGTCGTTCTAAATCACCCTGAAACCCCAAAACTGTGGGCAATAGGTCAGGAAAACGGCCAATAAACGCGAAAAGAAGAGTTTTTGGTCATAACACTCAAACATGTATCGGTTCTCATGGTCGTTGTAAATGGCCCTGAAACCCAAAAACTAAGGGCGATAGCTCATCAACATGGCTCTAAATGCGAAAACAACAAGTTTTTGGTCTTAACTCCCAAACAGGTACCAGGTGCGCCCTGGAACCCCAAAAGTGTGGGCAATATCTCATGAAAATGGCCACGATACTCGAAAACGACGAGTTTTTGGTCATATCTCTCAAACATTTATAGTGACTTACGGTCGTTGCAAAGCGCCCTGGAGCCCCAAATATGTGGGCAATAGTTCATGAAAACGGGAATAAAACACGAAAACGACGAGTTTTTGGTCATATATCTCAAACATCTATCTGGACTTACGGTCGTTGTAAATCGCTCTAAAACCCCAAAACTGAGGGCAATAACTCATGAAAATGGCCACAATGTGCGAGAAGGACGAGTTTTTGGTCATATCTCTCATACATGTATCAGGTCTCACGCCCTGTAACAATACCCACAGTTTTGGGGTTTCAGGGCGATTTACAATGACTATTAGACCCGATACATGTTTGAGAGATATGACCAAAAACTCGTCCTTGTCACGCTTTGTGGCCATTTTCATGAGCTATTGCCCTCAATTTTGGGGTTTTAGGGCAATTTACAACGATAGTGAGATCCAATAAATGTTTGAGAGATATGACCCAAAACTCTTCGTTTTCGTGGTTTATGCCCAATTTCATGATTTATCGCCCTTATTTTTGGGGTTTCAGGACGATTTACAACAACCGTGAGAACCGATGCATGTTTGAGTGTTATGACCAAAAATTTGTGTTTTCGCGTTTAATAACCGTTTTCATGAGCTATTGCCCACAGTTCGGGGTTCTAGGGCGATTTACAACGACCGATAGACCCAAATCATGTTTGAGAGATATTACCAAAAACTCGTCCATGTCGCGCTTTGTGGCCATTTTCATGAGGTATTGCCCTCGGTTTTGGGGTTTTAGGGCAATTTACAACGATAGTGAGACCCGGTAAATGTTTGAGAGATATGAGGAAAAACTCATCGTTTTTGTGTTTCATGCCCATTTTCACGAGCTACTGCCCACACTTTTGGGCCTCCAGGGCGATTTAGAACATCCGAAAGACCAGATACATGTTTGAGTGATATGACCAAAAACTCGTCGTTTTCGTGTTTTATGCCTGTTTTCATGAGCTATTGCCCACACTTTTGACGTTCTAGGGTGACTTACAACAACTGTAAGACCCAAAACTCGTCCTAGTCACACTTTATGTCCGTTTTTATGAGCTATAGCCCACATTTTTATGGTTCCAGGGCGATTCACTACTACCATAAGAACCCATACATGTTTGAAAGATATGAACTAAAACTCATCGTTTTTGTGTTCTATGGCTGTTTTCATGAGCTATTGCCCACACCTTTGGGTTCCAGGGCGATTTATAACGATCGTAAGTCCAGATACATGTTTGAGAGATATGACCAAAAACTCGTCATTTTCGTGACTTATGGCCATTTTTATTAACTATTGCCCACATATTTGGGGCTCCAGGGAGCTTTGCCACGACCGTAAGTCATGGTAAATGTTTGAGAGATATGACCAAAAACTCGTCGTTTTCGAGTATTGTGGTCGTTTTCATGAGATATTGCCCACACTTTTGGCGTTCCAGGGCGCACCTTGTACCTGTTTAGGAGTTAAGACCAAAAAATCGTTGTTTTTCACATTTAGGGCCGTTTTCATGAGCTATCGCCCTTAGTTTTTGGGTTTCAGGGTGATCTACAACGACCGTGAGAACTGATACATGTTTGACTGTTATGACCAAAAACTCGTCTTTTCGCGTTTAATGGCCGTTTTCATGAGCTATTGCCCACAGTTTTGGGGTTTCAGGGTGATTTACAATGACCGTTAGACCCGATACAAGTTTGAGAGATATGAACAAAAACTCGTCCTTGTCGCACTTTGTGGCCATTTTCATGAGTTATTGCCCTCAGTTTTGGGGTTTTAGGGCAATTTACGATAATAGTGAGACCTGGTAAATGTTTGAGAGATATGACCAAACAACTCATCGTTTTCGCGTTTTATGCCCATTTTCATGAGATATTGCCCAGACTTTTGGGCCTCTGGGTGATTTACAACATCCGTAAGACCTGATACATGTTTGAGCGATATGACCAGGAAATCGTCGTTTTTGTGTTTTGTGGCTCTTTTCATGAGCTATTGCCCACACTTTTGATGTTCCAGGGCGATTTACAAAAAAAACGTAAGACCCGATACTTGTTTGAGAGATATGACCAAAAACTCGTTTTTGTCGCTCTTTATGGCCATTTTCATGAGCTATTGCCCACACTTTTGGGGTTCCAAGGCGATTTACAACTACCGTAAGACCCGATACATGTATGAAATATATGAACTAAAACTCATCGTTTTCGTATTCTATGGCTATTTTCATGAGCTATTGCCCACACGTTTTGGGTTCTAGTGCGATTTACAACGACCGTAAGTCTTGATTGATGTTTGAGATATATGACCACAAACTCGTCGTTTTCGTGTTTTATTCCCTTTTTCATGAACTATTGCCCACATATTTAGGGCTCCAGGGTGCTTTGCAATGACCGTAAGTCGCGGTAAATGTTTGAGAGATATGACCAAAAACTCGTCGTTTTCGAGTATTGTGGCCGTTTTCATGAGATATTGACCACACTTTTGGGGTTCCTTGTCGTACCTGGTACCTGTTTGGGAGTTAAGACCAAAAACTCGTTGTTTTCGCATTAAGGGCCGTTTTCATGAGCTATCGCCATTAGTTTTTGGGTTTCAGGGAGATTCACAACGACCGTGAGAACCGATACATGTTTGAGTGTTATGACCAAAAACTCGTCTTTTCGCATTTAATGGCTGTTTTCATGAGCTATTGCTCATAGTTTTGGGGTTCTAGGGCGATTTACAATGACCGTGACGAGTTTTTGGTCATATTTATGAGCCATTGCCCACACTTTTGGGGTTCCAAGGAGATTTACAACTACCGTACCCGATACATGTATGAAAAATAAGAACTAAAACTCGTCGTATTCGCATTCCATGGCTGTTTTCATGAGCTATTGCCCACACTTTTTGGGTTCTAGGCCGATTTACAATGACCGCAAATCCAGATAGATGTTTGAGATATATGATCAAAAACTCGTCGTTTTCGTATTTAATTCCCATTTTCATGAACTATTGCCCACATATTTGGGGTTCTAGGGCGCTTTGCAACGATCGTAAGTCTGGGTAAATGTTTGAGATATATGACCAAAAACTCATCGTTTTCAAGTGTTATGGCCGTTTTCATTAGATATTGCCCACACTTTTGGGGTTCCAGGGCACACCTGGTACATGATTGGGAGTTAAGACCAAAAACACGTTGTTTTTTGCATTTAGGGCCGTTTTCATGAGCTATCGCACTTAGTTTTGGGGTTTCAGCACGATTTACAACAACCGTGAGAACCGATACATGTTTGAGTGTTATGACCAAAAACTCGTGTTTTCGCGTTTAATGGTTGTTTTCATGAGCTGTTGCCCATAGTTTTGGGGTTCCAGGGCAATTTACAACGACCGTTAGACCCAATACATGTTTGAGAGATATGACCAAAAACTTGTCCTTGTCGCGCTTTGCGGCCATTTTCACGAGATATTGCCCTCAGTTTTGGGGTTTTAGGGAAATTTACAATGATAGTGTGACCTAGTAATTCTTTGAGAGATGTGAGCAAAAACTCGTTGTTTTCGCGTTTTATGCCTATTTTCACGAGCTACTGCCCACACTTTTGGGCCTCCAGGGCGATTTACAACTTCTGCAAGACCCGATACATGTTTGAGTGATATGACCAAAAACTCGTCATTTTCGTGTTTTACGGCTGTTTTCATGAGCTATTGCCCACGCTTTTGACGTTCCAGGGTGACTTACAACAACCGTAAGACACGATACTTGTTTTGAGAGATATGACCAAAAACTCATCCTGGTCACAGTTTTGGGGTTCCAGGGCGATTCACAACTACCGTAAGACCCGATACATGTTTGAAAGATATGAACTAAAACTCGTCGTTTTCGCGGCTGTTTTCATGAGCTATTGCCCAACCCTTTGGGTTCTAGGGCAATTTATAACGATCGTAAGTCCAGATACATGTTTGAGAGATATGACCAAAAACTCGTCATTTTCGTGATTTATGGCCATTTTCATTAACTATTGCCCACATATTTGGGGCTCTAGGGTGCCTTGCAACGATCGTAAGTATCGGTAAATGTTTGAGATATATGACCAAAAACTCGTCGTTTTCGAGTGTTATGGCCGTTTTCTTGAGATATTGCCCACACTTTTGCGGTTCCAGGGCACACCTGGTACATGCTTGGCAGTTAAGACCAAATTTTTCACATTTAGGGCCATTGTCATGACCTATAACCCTTAGTTTGGGATTTCAGGGCGATTTGCAACGACCGTGAGAACCGATATGTTGAGGGCAAACCTCTGGGGTGGCCCGATCTTTCACGATTCCCTTTCAAATCGGGCGTGGAGTGCAGGAAAAGGAGGGAGGGATGAACACGACGAATACACACACGAAGAACACGATGAACACACACACGCAAAACCACGATAAACACCAATAGCTCACGCTGGCGGTGACCGGTCCGGCGCAATCCCTAGGATCGGCGTGCGGAGGACTCTCTCTCGAACCGGCACGGCGAGATGGGAGACTCGGTGAGATCTTGACGTCTAGGCAAAGGGACACCGATGCTTAGGCCTTGTACAACGTGGAGGCACAATGCAAATTTCAACGAGGTTTGGGGATATTGGTGCTCCTTAGTTAAGGAGCATGAGGCAAGAACTAGATAGATCCACAAGGGGTTCCTTATAATTCCAATATCAAGCCTAGGGTTTACAATGGAGGTGGGGGTCTATATATAGGCCAGCCACAAGTTTAGGGGTAATTCAGGCATTAAAGTAGAGTTCTGGGCGAAGTAGAGGGGTACATGGGCCAGAGGGCCCAGATAGGCTCATAGGCCCATCACATGGGCCGGACAGTCCAGGGCGAGTGAGCCGGACAGTCCGGCGTGGCCGGACACTGCGGGTCGAGTGGGCCGGACAGTCCGGGGTGGCCGGACACTCCGGGGAGTGTCCAGGCGGTGTCCGATTTGACCTTCTGAATGTCCACGCCAGGTCCGGGCTCGGGCAGGCCGGACACTCCGGCTGAGTCGGGCCGGACACTCCGGCTGGATTCGTCGGACACTCCAGCGGCTTCAGCTCAGGTGTAGCTTCAGGGCTCGTACCTGATGATGCACAGAGTAGAGGTATGAAGTAGCACGCCATCCAAGGAGGTATCAAATTGGCACGAAGAGAGGAGCGAGTTCACCTTAGCTTGCAGGAGTTTGGCTCGGGCATGAGTCATGGGTCCACTTGGGGGACTTGTTTGTGTAGATGTAGAAGCGTCCGTAGGACGGGCTGCATCAGCTCCCCCCCTTGGGAAAGAGTCGTCCTCGACTCTTGATGGATATCATCTTGAGCATCTCCATGGTAGGGTGAGAGATCCTTGACATTGAATGTATTGCTTGCAAGGTACTTGGAGGTCGTTATGTTGATGATGTAGGCGTTGTTGTTGATTCTTTTGAGGACCTTGAAGGGACCATCTCCTCTTGGCTTGAGCTTGGAGTCACGTTCCTTGGGGAAGCGGTCCTTGCTTAGGTGTATCCACACAAGGTCACCTTCTTCAAATATCATCTCCTTCTTGTCCTTGTTTAACCTTGAAGCTTGGTGAAGGACTTGTTGTTCGATAGTTGCTCTTGTTTCTTCATGAAGCTTCCTCATAGCTTGTGCGCGCTTCTCGACGTCCATGTTTGTGCGCTCATGGAGAGGTAGTGGGAGGATGTCGAGCGCAGTGAGGGGCTCGAAGCCATAGACGATCATGAATGGACTCATCTTGGTTGTTGAGTGCTTGGCTCGATTGTAGGCGAACTCGGCGTGTGGAATGCATTCCTCCCAACCCTTGAGGTTTTTCTTGATCAACACACGAAGGAGAGTTCCGAGGCTTCGGTTGACAACTTCGGTTTGGCCATCAGTTTGAGGATGTGATGCGGATGAAAAGAGGAGCTTGACGCCGAGCTTGGCCATGTGGGTCTTCCACAAGTAGCTCATGAATTTGACATCGCGGTCGGAGACGATTGTCCTTGGCACACCGTGAAGACGGACGATTTCCCTGAAAAACAGATTTGCAACATGTGAAGCATCATCGGTCTTATTGCACGGTATGAAATGTGCCATCTTGGAAAAATGACCCACAACAACAAATATAGAATCATGACCATGCTTATATCTAGGCAATCCTAACATGAAATCCATGCTAATGTCGGACCAAGGTGTATGAGGAATAGGCAATGGCATATAAAGACCATAGGGATTAGCTTGTGACTTAGCTTGAACACATGTCGTGCATCGTTGAACGTAGTGCTCCACGTCACGCTTCATCTTGGGCCAAAAGTAGTGATTGGAGAGCATGTCCAATGTCTTGTCATGACCAAAGTGACCCATAAGGCCTCCACCATGAGATTCTTGGAGCAGCAAAAGTTGAAGCGACGACTTCGGAATGCATAGCTTGTTTTGTTTAAAAATAAATCCCTTATGCAAATAGAAATCATAAACTTCTTTGTCATTGGAGCACTTTGCGAAAATTCGTTCAAAGAACGGATCGGACGCATACAAAGATTTTATTTCCTCAATACCCAACACGTTGATTTCAAGTCTCGTAAGAAGGCTTGTATGTTTGCGAGACAATGCGTCCGCAACTACATTATCTTTGCCCTTCTTATACTTTAAAATGTACGGAAAAGACTCCATGAACTCAACCCACTTAGCGTGGATCTTGCTCAAGTTAGCTTGGCCTTTGAGATATTTCAACGACTCGTGGTCGGAATGTATGATAAATTCCTTGGGCCAAAGGTAGTGTTGCCAAACTTGAAGGACACGAGATAAGGCAAAAAGCTCTTTGTCATAAATCGGATAGTTAAGGCGAGGTCCATCAAGTTTTTCGCTATGGTAGGCTATAGGACGTCCGTTTTGCATAAGGACTCCTCCAATGCCAATACCACTAGTATCACACTCTATCTCAAAAGTTTTTGTGAAATCTGGTAAAGCAAGAAGAGGTGGTTCGGTGAGCCTCTTTTTAAGTTCATCAAAAGCTTTTTATTGTGCTTTGCCCCACACGAAGGTGACATTCTTTTTGGTCAATTCATTAAGGGGACAAGCAATGGTTGAAAAGTCTTTCACAAAGCGACGATAGAAACCAGCCAACCCATGAAAACTTCGGAGCTCACTCACATTTGTTGGTATGGGCCAATCTCTTATGTCCTTTACCTTGGAAACATCAACTTCAATTCCCTTCGAAGAAACGACAAATCCAAGAAAAATCAACTTGTCTTTAGCAAAAGTGCACTTGGGAAGATTAGCATAAAGCTTTTCATGTTGAAGGATTTGCAAAACTTCCTTGACATGTGTTATATGGTCCTCAAGTGATTTGCTATAAACGAGAATATCATCGAAATAGACAACAACACTTTTTCCAATGAGAGAACGCAAGATGTGATTCATAAGGTGCATGAAGGTGGATGGGGCATTTGATAAACCAAAGGGCATAACCAACCTTTCATAGAGACCAAGTTTGGTCTTGAAGGCGGTTTTCCACTCATCACCTTTAGCCATGCGTATTTGATGGTAACCACTACGAAGATCAATTTTCAAAAAAATAGTGGCTCCACACAACTCATCAAGCATGCCATCGAGACGTGGTATGGGATGTCGATAACGCACGGTGATAGCATTGATTGGACGACAGCCCATGCATAACCGTAACGTATCATCCGTCTTTGGAACAAGAATCACAGGTACGACACTTGGACTAGTGCTAACTTGGATCAAACCTTTGGAGACGAGTTGGTCGATTTGACGTTCGATCTCCTTCGTCTCCTCTGGGTTCGTGTGGTAAGCGGCGCGGTTTGGAAGTGGTTGAGGTACTTGGGCCTCATGGTGGCGAAGGTGTGTAGCCTCTTGACGCTGTTGATGACGATAAGGAGGCTCGTTCCTTGGTTGGTGATGTTGGTTAGGCACATGGGCCTCACGGCGAAGAACATGGTCATGAGCCTCTTGACGTGGTGGGCGTCGCTCAACTTGTATCACTTGACCCTCCAAGTTTTGTTGATGTGGAGGGGCGCCTCGTGATGACCATGGTGTCGTTGTTGACGTTCATGACGTTGATGACGAGGAGGAGGATCTTGAAGAGCTTGATGTCGATGACGAGCTTGATTCTCCAAATTGGAGTCTTCACTTGTTGTGTCAAGAATGTGTCGCGGTCGATGGTGGTAGACTTGCAGTTGCGCTTGTTGTTCCTCTTGTGGTTGCTCTTGTTGAATCACTAGTGCCCTTGCGTGATGACGGTGTGCTTCTTGCCTTGCTCGTGGCCTTGAAGAGAGGTCACCGTCATAGCTTGACGTTGCGGCGTGCCGTGGGGAAGGTACATAGTTCGAAGAGATTCCATCTTCAACCACGGGGGCATCATTGCGTCTTTGAGCACTTTGATGTAGATCTTGTGGAATAGGTGCATGACAATGCGAAGAACTTGCCGAGCGTGATGCGCGTGAACGTGGTCTTGCCATGCCATCGATGAGGCGTCGAAGATTGTCATTTGTTTCGGTGACGGAGCGTTGAAGCGCTTCATTTTGGTGGCCGAAGTTGTGATGCATTGCATGCATTTGTTGTTCGAGGCCGTCGAAGCGGTTGTCGATGTTCTTGAACTCGGCTTGCGTCTCGCCAAATTGTTCATCTTGTCTCGTCTCAAGTGCTTGGCAACGTTCACGGAACTCTTGTCGAACGATGAAGTGACTTGCGCGCATCATGTACGGACCTGGATCTTCTTCTTGGGGAGGTGGTTGGCTCGTCTCACCGTGCCTATCCATCATGCCAAACACACAAGTATTGTATATGGAAGTGGAATATGGTGGTGTTAGCCTTGTACCTCACCTTGGGGATTGCACCAAACTAGAAACCACAAGTGAGAGCTATTAGCGTGCAAAGTGGAAATGCAAAGAAAACTCACACTCTCAAAAGCTTGTTGGTGGTAGGTTAGGGTTGTGGAAAGCCAAAGAACCAACCAAAAGAAAAGGGATAGTCAAAAGTGGTAAAAATCCAACAAAACTCAAGTCAAAGGCGAAGGTCAACAACTCAAAAGGGTGACGGGAACCTACGACTATGTACACACACGTGGAGAAAGTTGGGATTGACATGACTATGAAAACGAGCAAACAAAATGTCCTAACGAAGACTAAGCTCGTTGTCGTGCCAATGCAAGGAGAGACCGTGGCTCGTTTGCAAAGAGGAAAAATGAGCAACGGATTTGTGCACTTGCCTTGGGCGCTCTTCTTTCTCTCTTGCTTACAAGCTTTGAGACTCACTTTTGCAAAGGGAGACTATTTTTCTTTTGCTTTTTCTTTGTATCTTTTTCCTTTTTTTTTGCTCTCCCTTGATGCTACCTAGTCACACTTGCTATTGCTCTTGCACTCTCACTACCCAAGGACAAATGCACAATGCTCAAGCAAACACAAGATGAGCCACTCTCATGGGATATGTACACACAAAGGAAGATGGGGTTAACAAGGTAACGCAAGTTATACCTTCTTTGATGATGAACTTGGCGTCGGTGGTGCCGGATGATGTTCGTGGTCCGTGGTGTCGATGAGCGCGGAAGTTGATGATGCGGAAGCTTGCTGGTACTTGCTGACACGCAAACGGGACACGATCAAACAAAGGAGGTTAGCCAATGCGAAAAATGAGGCAAAATAGTCAAAACAGGCGTTACAGCCGGACACTCCGGTCTGTCTGGGCCGAACACTCCGGTCTAGCCGGACACTCCGGTCTGGTCGGGCCAGACACTCCGGTCGATATGAGCCGGACACTCCGGCACGGGTTTCCTGCTCGTGTTCTTGAGCGGAAATCCTCGCCTTTGGGCCTCAAATCCGCGAAAAACTAGCCAAATCAGGCTGGGGAAACGCAGGATAAAGCTGGACCAACTCCTTAGACAAGGTTTGGTTGGATCAAAACCACAAATAACACTCCAAATCAAGATATCGATCCAAAGGCAAATATGGGCTATTTTTTGCGGGGATTTTCGAATTTTTGGTGGATAGAAGAAAAATTCGTGGGGGAAATCGTGAGCACCCTGGCTCTTGATACCAATATGTTGAGGGCAAACCTCTGGGGTGGCCTGATCTTTGACAATTCCCTTTCAAATCGGGCGTGGAGTGCGGGGAAAGGAGGGAGGGATGAACACGATGAACACACGCACGAAGAACGCGATGAACACACACACGCAAAACCACGATAAACACCAATAGCTCACGCCGGTGGTGACCGGTCCAGCGCAATCCCTAGGATCAGCGTCGGGCGGAGGACTCTCTCTCGAACCGTCACGTCGAGATGGGAGACTTGGTGAGATCTTGACGTCTAGGCAAAGGGACACCGATGCCTAGGCCTTGTACAACACGGAGGGACAATTCAAACTCCAACGAGGTTTGGGGATATTGGCGCTCCTTAGTCAAGGAGCATGAGGCAAGAACTAGATAGATCAACAAGGGGTTTCTTCTAATTCCAATATCAAGCCTAGGGTTTACAATGGAGGTGGGGGTCTATATATAGGCCAGCCACAAGTTCAGGGGTAATTCAGGCATTAAAGTGGAGTTCTAGGCGAAGTAGAGGGGTACATGGGCCAAAGGGCCCAGCTAGGCTCGCAGGCCCATCACTTGGGCCGGACAGTCCGGGGCGAGTGAGCCAGATAGTCCGGCGTGGACGGACACTCCGGGTCGAGTGTGCCGGACAGTCCGGGGTGGCCGGACACTCCGCGGAGTGTCCGGGCGGTATCCGATTTGACCTTCTGAATGTCCACGCCAGGTCCGGGCTCGGGCAGCCGGACACTCCGGCTGAGTCGGGTCGGACACTCCGGGGTGGCCGGACACTCCGGCTGGATTCGGGCGGACACTCCGGCGGCTTCAGCTCAGGTGCAGCTTCAGGGCTCGTGGGTCGACACGGCGGGGGCTCGTACCTGATGATGCACAGAGTAGAGGTATGAAGTAGCATGCCATCCAAGGAGGTATCAAATTGGCACGAAGAGAGGAGCGAGTTCACCTTAGCTTGCAGGAGTTTGGCTCGGGCACGAGTCATGGGTCCACTTGGGGGACTTGTTGGTGTAGATGTAGAAGCGTCCGTAGGACGGGCTGCATCATGATACATGTTTGAGTGTTATGACCAAAAACTCGTCTTTTTGCGTTTAATGGCCGTTTTCATGAGCTATTGCCCATAGTTTTGGGATTCGAGGGCGATTTACAATGACCGTGAGACCCGTTACATGTTTGAGAGATATGACCAAAAACTCGTCCTTATCGCACTTTGTGGCCATTTTCATGAGTTATTGCCCTCAATTTTGGGGTTTTAGGGCACTTTAGAACGATAGTGAGACCCGGTAAATGTCTAAGAGATATGACCAAAAAACTAGTCGTTTTCGTGTTTTATGCCCATTTTCATGAGCTATTGCCCATACTTTTGGGCCTCTAGGGTGATTTACAACATCCGTAAGACCCGATACATGTTTGAGCGATATGACTAGAAACTCGTCATTTTCGTGTTTTATGGCTATTTTCATGAGCTATTGCCCACACTTTTGATGTTCCAGAGTGACTTACAACAACAGTAATACCCGATACTAGTTTGAGAGATATGACCTAAAACTCGTCTTTGTCGCACTTTATTTCATGAGCTATTGCCCACACTTTTGGGGTTTCAAGGCGATTTAAAACAACCGTAAGACCCGATACATGTATGAAAGATATGACCAAAAACTCATTGTATTCGCATTCTATGGCTGTTTTCATGAGATATTGCCCACACTTTTTGGGTTCCAGGGAGATCTACAACGACCGTAAGTCCAGATAGATGTTTGAGATATACGACCAAAAATTCGTTGTTTTCGTGTTTTATTCCCGTTTTCATGAAGTATTGCCCACATATTTGGGGCTCCAGGGTGCTTTGCAACGACCGTAATTCACGGTAAATGTTTGAGAGATATGACCAAAAACTCGTCGTTTTCGAGTATTATGGCCGTTTTCATGAGATATTGCCCACACTTTTGGGGTTCCAGGGCGCACCTGGTACCTGTTTGGGAGTTAAGACCAAAAACTCATTGTTTTCGCATTAGGGCCGTTTTCATGAGCTATCGCCCTTAGTTTTGGGGTTTCAGGACGATTTACAACAACTGTCAGAACTGATACATGTTTGAGTGTTATGACCAACAACTCATGTCTTCGCGTTTAATGGCTGTTTTCATGAGCTATTGCCCACAGTTTCGGGGCTCTAGGGCGATTTACAACAACCGTTAGACCCAATACATGTTTGAGAGATATGACCAAAAACTCGTCCTTGTCGCACTTTGTGGACATTTTCCTGAGTTATTACCCTCATTTTTGGGGTTTTAGGGCAATTTACAACGATAGTGAGACCCGGTAAATGTTTGAGAGATATGACCAAAAAACTCGTCGTTTTCGTGTTTTATGCCCATTTTGATGAGCTATTGCCAATACTTTTGGGCCTAAAGGGTGATTTACAACATCTGTAAGACCCGATACATGTTTGAGCGATATGACCAGAAACTCGTCATTTTCGTGTTTTATGGCTCTTTTCATGAGCTATTGCCAACAGTTTTGATGTTTCAGGGTGACTTAAAACAACCGTAAGACCCGATACTTGTTTGAGAGATATGACCAAAAACTCATCTATGTCGCACTTTATGGCCATTTTCATGAGCTATTGCCCACACTTTTGGGGTTTCAAGGCGATTTAAAACAACCGTAAGACCCAATACATGTATGAAAGATATGACCAAAAGCTCGTTGTTTTCGCATTCTATGGCCGTTTTCATGAGCTATTGCGCACACTTTTTGGGTTCTAGGGAGATCTAGAACGACCGTAAGTCCAGATAGATGTTTGAGATATACGACCAAAAATTCGTCGTTTTCGTGTTTTATTCCCGTTTTCATGAAGTATTGCCCATATATTTGGGGCTCAACGGCGCTTTGCAACGACCGTAATTCACGGTAAATGTTTGAGAGATATGACCAAAAACTCGTCGTTTTCGAGTATTATGGCCGTTTTCATGAGATATTGCCCACACTTTTGGGGGTTCCAGGGCGCACCTGGTACCTGTTTGGGAGTTAAGACCAAAAACTCATTGTTTTCCCATTAGGGACGTTTTCATGAGCTATCGCCCTTAGTATTGGGGTTTCAGGGCGATTTACAACGACCGTGAAAACCGATACATGTTTGACTGTTATGACCAAAAACTCGTCTTTTCGCATTTAATGGCCGTTTTCATGAGATATTTCCCACAGTTTTGGTGTTTTAGGGTGATTTACAACGACCGTTAGACCCAATACATGTTTGAGAGATATGACCAAAAACTCGTCCTTGTCACACTTTGTGGCCATTTTCCTGAGTTATTACCCTCATTTTTGAGGTTTTAGGGAAATTTACAACGATAGTGAGACCCGGTAAATGTTTGAGAGATATGACCAAAAAACTCGTCGTTTTCGTGTTTTATGCCCATTTTCATGATCTATTACCCATACTTTTGGGCCTCTAGGGTGATTTACAACATCTGTAAGACCCGATAAATGTTTGAGCGATATGACCAGAAACTCGTCATTTTCGTGTTTTATGGTTCTTTTCATGAGCTATTGCCAACACTTTTGATGTTCCAGGGTGACTTAAAACAACCGTAAGACCTGATACTTGTTTGAGAGATATGACCAAAAACTCATCTTTGTCGCACTTTATGGCCATTTTCATGAGCTATTGCCCACACTTTTGGGGTTTCAAGGCGATTTAAAACAACCGTAAGACCCGATACATGTATGAAAGATATGACCAAAAACTCGTTGTTTTCGCATTCTATGGCCGTTCTCATGAGCTATTGCCCACACTTTTTGGGTTCCAGGGAGATCTACAACGACCGTAAGTCCAGATAGATGTTTGAGATATACGACCAAAAATTCGTCGTTTT
The DNA here is from genome assembly GCA_910589775.1 of Avena eriantha. NCBI lineage: Eukaryota > Viridiplantae > Streptophyta > Magnoliopsida > Poales > Poaceae > Avena > Avena eriantha. The sequence continues at coordinate 480,215,558 of OU342745.1, forward strand.
CGTGTTTTATTACCATTTTCATGAAGTATTGCCCACATATTTGGGGCTCAAGGGTGCTTTGCAACGATCGTAATTCACGGTTAATGTTTGAGAGATATGACCAAAAACTCGTCGTTTTCGAGTATTATGGCCGTTTTCATGAGATGTTGCCCACACTTTTGGGGTTCCAGGGCGCACCTGGTACCTGTTTGGGAGTTAAGACCAAAAACTCGTTGTTTTCGCATTAGGGACGTTTTCATGAGCTATCGCCCTTAGTTTTGCGGTTTCAGGGCAATTTACAACGACCGTGAAAACCGATACATCTTTGAGTGTTATGACCAAAAACTCGTCTTTTCGCGTTTAATGGCCGTTTTCATGAGATATTTCCCACAGTTTTGGGGTTTTAGGGTGATTTGCAACGACCGTTAGACCCAATACATGTTTGAGAGATATGACCAAAAACTCGTCCGTGTCACACTTTGTGGCCATTTTCATGAGCTATTGCCCTTAGTTTTGGGGTTTTAGGGCAATTTACAATAATAGTGAGACCCGACAAATGTTTGAGAGATATGACCCAAAACTCATCGTTTTCGCGTTTTATGCCCATTTTCATGAGCTATTGCCGACACATTTGGGCCTTCAGGGTGATTTTCAAGGACCGTGAGAACCAATACATGTTTGAGTGTTATGACAAAAAGCTCGTGTTTTCGCGTTTAATGGCCGTTTTCATGAGCTATTGCCCACAGTTTCGGGGTTCCAGGGCGATTTACAACAATCGTTAGACCCAATACATGTTTGAGAGATATGACCATTAACTCGTCCTTGTCGCACTTTGTAGCCATTTTCCTGAGTTATTACCCTCAGTTTTGGGGGTTTAGGGCAATTTACAACGATAGTGAGACCCGGTAAATTTTTGAGAGATATGAACAAAAAACTCGTCGTTTTCGTGTTTTATGCCCATTTTCATGAGCTATTGCCCATACTTTTGTGCCTCTTGGGTGATTTACAACATCCGTAAGACCCGATACATATTTGAGCGATATGACCAGAAACTCGTCATTTTCGTGATTTATGACTCTTTTCATGAGCTATTGCCCACACTTTTGATGTTCCACGGCGACTTACAACAACCGTAAGACCCAATCTTGTTTGAGAGATATGACCAAAAACTCGTCATTTTCGCATTCTATGGCCGTTTTCATGAACTATTGTCCACACTTTTTGGGTTCTAGGGAGATCTACAATGACCGTAAGTCCAGATAGATGTTTGAGATATACGACCAAAAATTCATCGTTTTCGTGTTTTATTCCCGTTTTCTTGAACTATTGCCCACATATTTGCGGCGCCAGGACGCTTTGCAACGACCGTAAGTCACGGTTAATGTTTGAGAGATATGACCAAAAACTCGTTGTTTTCGAGTACTATGGTCGTTTTCATGAGATATTGCCCACACTTTTGGGGTTCTAGGGCGCACCTGGTACCTGTTTGGGAGTTAAGACCAAAAACTCGTTTTTTTTCGCATTTAGGGTCGTTTTCATCAGCTATCGCCCTTAGTTTTTGGGTTTCAGGGCGATTTACAACGACCGTGAGAACCGATACATGTTTGAGTGTTATGACCAAAAACTCGTCTTTTTGTGTTTAATACCCATTTAGAGGAGCTATTGCCCATAGTTTTGGGGTTTCTGGGCGATTTACAATGACCGTTAGACCCGATACATGTTTGAGAGATATGACCAAAAACTCATCAGTGTCACACTTTGTGGCCACTTTTCATGAGCTATTGACCTTAGTTTTGGGGTTTTAGGGCAATTTACAACGATAGTGAGATCCGATAAATGTTTGAGAGATATGACCCAAAACTCATCGTTTTCGCGGTTTATGCCCATTTTCATGAGCTATCGCCCTTAGTTTTGGGGTTTCAGGACGATTTACAAAACCGTCAGAACTGATACATGTTTGAGTGTTATGACCAAAACCTCATGTTTTAGCGTTTAATGGCTGTTTTCATGAGCTATTGCCCACAGTTTCGGGGTTCCAGGGTGATTTACAACAACCGTTAGACCCAATACATGTTTGAGAGATATGACCAAAAACTCGTCCTTGTCGCACTTTGTGGCCATTTTCCTGAGTTATTGCCCTCGTTTTTGGGGTTTTAGGGCAATTTACAACGATAGTGAGACCTGGTAAATGTTTGAGAGATATGACCAAAAGACTCATCGTTTCCGTGTTTTATGCCCATTTTCTTGAGCTATTGCCCACACTTTTGGGGCTCTAGGGTGATTTACAGCACCGTAAGACCCGATACATGTTTTAGAGATTTGACCAGAAACTCATCATTTTCGTGTTGTATGGCTCTTTTCACGAGCTATTGCCCACACTTTTGATGTTTCAAGGCGACTTACAACAACCGTAAGACCCGATACTGGTTTGAGAGATATGACCAAAAACTCATCTTTGTCGCACTTTATGGCCATTTTCATGAGCTATTGCCCACACTTTTGGGCTTGCAAGGCGATTTACAACAACCGTAAGACCCGATACATGTATGAAAGATATGAACTAAAACTCGTTGTTTTCGCATTCTATGGCCATTTTCATGAGCTATTGCCCACACTTTTTGGGTTCCAGGGAGATCTCGAACGACCGTAAATCTAGATAGATGTTTGAGATATATGACCAAAAATTCGTCGTTTTCGTGTTTTATTATCGTTTTCATGAACTATTGCCCACATATTTGGGGCTCCAGGGCGCTTTGCAACGACTGTAAGTCACAGTAAATGTTTGAGTGATATGACTAAAAACTCGTCGTTTTCGAGTATTATGGCTGCTTTCATGAGATATTGCCCACACTTTTGGGGTTCCAGGGCGCACCTGGTACCTGTTTGGGAGTTAAGACCAAAAACTCGTTGTTTTCCCATTAGGGCCGTTTTCATGAGCTATCGCCCTTAGTTTTGGGATTTCAGGACGATTTACAACAATCGTCAGAACTGATACATGTTTGAGTGTTATGACCAAAAACTTGTCCTTGTCGCACTTTGTGGCCATTTTCCTGAGTTATTGCCCTTATTTTTGGGGTTTTAGGGCAATTTACAATGATAGTGAGACCGATAAATGTTTGAGAGATATGACCCAAAACTCATCGTTTTCGCGGTTTATGCCCATTTTCATGAGCTATTGCCGACACTTATGGGCCTTCAGGGCGATTTTCAAGGACCGTGAGAACCGATACATGTTTGAGTGTTATGACAAAAAATTCGTATTTTTGCGTTTAATTGCCGTTTTCATGAGCTATTGCCCATAGTTTTTTGGTTCCAGGGCGAGTTACAACGACCAAGAGATCCGATACATGTTTGAGAGATATGACCAAAAACTCGTCCTTGACACACTTTGTGGCCATTTTCATGAGTTATTGCCCTTAGTTTTGGGGTTTTAGGGCAATTTACGACAATATGGAGACCTATTAAATGTTTGAGAGACATGACCAAACAACTCGTCGTTTTCGTGTTTTATGCCCATTTTTATGAGCTATTGCCCACGCGTTTGGGCCTCTGGGTGATTTACAACATCCATAAGACTCGATACAGCTTTGACCGGTATGACCAGACACTCGCTGTTTTCGTGTTTTATGGCTCTTATCATGAGCTATTGCCCACACTTTTGATGTTCCACGGCGATTTACAAAAAACATAAGACCCGATAATTGTTTGAGAGATATGACCAAAAACTCATCTCTGTCACACTTTCTGGCCATTTTCATGAGCTATTGCCCACACTTTTGCGGTTCAAAGGCGATTTACAACTACCGTAAGACCTGATACATGTATGAAAGATATGAACTAAAACTCGTCGTTTTCGCATTCTATGATTGTTTTCTTGAGCTATTGCCCACACTTTTTGGGTTCGAGGGCGATTTACAACGACCGCAAGTCCAGGTAGATGTTTGAGATATATGATCATAAACTTGTCGTTTTCGTGTTTTATGCCCATTTTCATGAGCTATTGCCCATACTTTTGGGCCTCTAGGGTGATTTACAACATGTGTAACACCCGATACATGTTTGAGCGATATGACCAGAAACTCGACATTTTCGTGTTTTATGGCTCTTTTCATGAGCTATTGCCAACACTTTTGATGTTCCAGGGCGACTTACAACAACCGTAAGACCCGATACTTGTTTGAGAGATACGACCAAAAACTCATCTTTGTCGCACTTTATGGCCATTTTCATGAGCTATTGCCCACACTTTTGGGGTTTCAAGGCGATTTAAAACAACCGTAAGACCCGATACATGTATGAAAGATATGACCAAAAACTCGTTGTTTTCGCATTCTATGGCTGTTTTCATGAGCTATTGCCCACACTTTTTGGGTCCCAGGGAGATCTACAACGACCGTAAGTCTAGATAGATGTTTGAGATATACGACCAAAAATTCGTCGTTTTCGTGTTTTATTCCCGTTTTCATGAAGTATTACCCACATATTTGGGGCTCAAGGGCGCTTTGCAACGACCGTAATTCACGGTAAATGTTTGAGAGATATGACCAAAAACTCGTCGTTTTCGAGTATTGTAGCCGTTTTCATGAGATATTGCCCACACTTTTGGGGTTCCAGGGCGCACCTGGTACCTGTTTGGGAGTTAAGACCAAAAACTCGTTGTTTTCGCATTAGGGACGTTTTCTTGAGCTATCGCCCTTAGTTTTGGGGTTTCTGGGCGATTTACAACGACCGTGAAAACCGATACATGTTTGAGTGTTATGACCAAAAACTCGTCTTTTCGCGTTTAATGGCCGTTTTCATGAGATATTTCCCACAGTTTTGGGGTTTTAGGGTGATTTACAACGACCGTTAGACCCAATACATGTTTGAGAGATATGACCAAAAACTCGTCCGTGTCACACTTTATGGCCATTTTCATAAGCTATTGCCCTTAGTTTTGGGGTTTTAGGGTAATTTACAATAATAGTGAGACCCGATAAATGTTTGAGAGATATGACCCAAAACTCATCGTTTTCGCGTTTTATGCCCATTTTCATGAGCTATTGCCGACACATTTGGGCCTTCAGGGTGATTTTCAAGGACCGTGAGAACCGACACATGTTTGACTGTTATGACCAAAAACTCGTCTTTTTGTGTTTAATGGCCGTTTACATGAGCTATTGCCCACAGTTTTGGGGTTTCAGTGCGATTTACAACGACCGGTAGACCCGATACATGTTTGAGAGATATGACCAAAAACTCGTCCGTGTCACACTTTGTGGCCATTTTCATGAGTTATTGCCCTCAGTTTTGGGGTTTTAGGGCAATTTACAACGATTGTGAGATCCGATAAATGTTTGAGAGATATGACCCAAAACTCATCGTTTTCGCGGTTTATGCCCATTTTCATGAGCTATCGCCCTTAGTTTTGGGGTTTCAGGACGATTTACAACAACCGTCAGAACCGATACATGTTTGAGTGTTATGACCAAAAACTCATGTTTTCGCGTTTAATGGCTGTTTTCATGAGCTATTGCCCATAGTTTCAGGGTTCCAGGGCGATTTACAACAACCGTTAGACCCAATACATGTTTGAGAGATATGACCATTAACTCGTCCTTGTCGCACTTTGTGGCCATTTTCCTGAGTTATTACCCTCAGTTTTGGGGGTTTAGGGCAATTTACAACGATAGTGAGACCCAGTAAATTTTTGAGAGATATGAACAAAAAACTCGTCGTTTTCGTGTTTTATGCCCATTTTCATGAGCTATTGCCCATACTTTTGTGCCTCTAGGGTGATTTACAACATCCGTAAGACCCGATACATGTTTGAGCGATATGACCAGAAACTCGTATTTCGTGATTTATGACTCTTTTCATGAGCTATTGCCCACACTTTTGATGTTCCACGGCGACTTACAACAACCGTAAGACCCGATACTTGTTTGAGAGATATGACCAAAAACTCGTCATTTTCGCATTCTATGGCCGTTTTCATGAACTATTGCCCACACTTTTTGGGTTCCAGGGATAACTACAACGACCGTAAGTCCAGATAGATGTTTGAGATATACGACCAAAAATTCATCGTTTTCGTGTTTTATTCCCGTTTTCATGAACTATTGCCCACATATTTGGGATGCCAGGACGCTTTGCAACGATTGTAAGTCACGGTTAATGTTTGAGAGATATGACCAAAAACTCGTTGTTTTCGAGTATTATGGCCGTTTTCATGAGATATTGCCCACACTTTTGGGGTTCCAGGGCGCACCTGGTACCTGTTTGGGAGTTAAGACCAAAAACTCGTTTTTTTCGCATTTAGGGCCGTTTTCATGAGCTATCGCCCTTAGTTTTTGGGTTTCAGGGTGATTTACAACGACCGTGAGAACCGATACATGTTTGAGTGTTATGACCAAAAACTCGTCTTTTTGTGTTTAATGCCCATTTAGAGGAGCTATTGCCCACAGTTTTGGGGTTTCAGGGCGATTTACAATGACCGTTAGACCCGATACATGTTTGAGAGATATGACCAAAAACTCATCAGTGTCACACTTTGTGGCCATTTTCATGAGCTATTGACCACAGTTTTGGGGTTTTAGGGCAATTTACAACGATAGTGAGATCCGATAAATGTTTGAGAGATATGACCCAAAACTCATCGTTTTCGCGGTTTATGCCCATTTTCATGAGCTATCGCCCTTAGTTTATGGGTTTCAGGACGATTTACAAACCGTCAGAACTGATACATGTTTGAGTGTTATGACCAAAAACTCATGTTTTAGCGTTTACTGGCTGTTTTCATGAGCTATTGCCCACAGTTTCGGGGTTCCAGGGCGATTTACAACAACCGTTAGACCCAATACATGTTTGACAGATATGACCAAAAACTCGTCCTTGTCGCACTTTGTGGCCATTTTCCTGAGTTATTGCCCTCGTTTTTGGGGTTTTAGGGCAATTTACAACGATAGTGAGACCTGGTAAATGTTTGAGAGATATGACCAAAAGACTCATCGTTTTCGTGTTTTATGCCCATTTTCTTGAGCTATTGCCCACACGTTTGGGGCTCTAGGGTGATTTACAACATCCGTAAGACCTGATACATGTTTGAGAGATATGACCAGAAACTCATCATTTTCGTGTTTTATGGCTCTTTTCACGAGCTATTGCCCACACTTTTGATGTTTCAGGGCGACTTACAACAACCGTAAGACCCGATACTGGTTTGAGAGATATGACCAAAAACTCATCTTTGTCGCACTTTATGGCCATTTTCATGAGCTATTGCCCACACTTTTGGGCTTGCAAGGCGATTTACAACAACTGTAAGACCCGATACATGTATGAAAGATATGAACTAAAACTCGTTGTTTTCGCATTCTATGGCCATTTTCATGAGCTATTGCCCACACTTTTTGGGTTCCAGGGAGATCTCGAACGACCGTAAATCTAGATAGATGTTTGAGATATATGACCAAAAATTCGTCGTTTTCGTGTTTTATTATCGTTTTCATGAACTATTGCCCACATATTTGGGGCTCCAGGGCGCTTTGCAACGACTGTAAGTCACAGTAAATGTTTGAGTGATATGACCAACAACTCGTCGTTTTTGAGTATTATGGCCGTTTTCATGAGATATTGCCCACAGTTTTGGGGTTCCAGGGCGCACCTGGTACCTGTTAGGGAGTTAAGACCAAACCTCATTGTTTTCGCATTTAGGGCCGCTTTCATGAGCTATCGCCCTTAGTTTTTGGGTTTCAGGGCGATTTACAATGACCGTGAGACCCGATACATGTTTGAGAGATATGACCGAAAACATGTCCTTGTCGCACTTTGTGGCCATTTTCGTGAGTTATTGCCCTCATTTTTGGGGTTTTAGGGCAATTTACAATGATAGTGATACCGATAAATGTTGGAGAGATATGACCCAAAACTCATCGTTTTCACGGTTTATGCCCATTTTCATGAGCTATTGCCGACACTTATGGGCCTTCAGGGCGATTTTCAAGGACCGTGAGAACCGATACATGTTTGAGTGTTATGACCAAAAACTCGTCTTTTTGCGTTTAATTGCCGTTTTCATGAGCTATTGCCCATAGTTTTTTGGTTCAAGGGCGAGTTACAACGACCAAGAGACCCGATACATGTTTGAGAGATATGACCAAAAACTCGTCCTTGTCACACTTTGTGGCCATTTTCATGAGTTATTGCCCTTAGTTTTGGGGTTTTAGGGCAATTTACGACAATATGGAGACCTATTGAATGTTTGAGAGACATGACCAAACAACTCGTCGTTTTCATGTTTTATGCCCATTTTCATGAGCTATTGCCCACACTTTTGGGCCTCTGGGTGATTTACAACATCCGTAAGACTCGATACATGTTTGACCGATATGACCAGACACTCGCCGTTTTCGTGTTTTATGGCTCTTATCATGAGCTATTGCCCACACTTTTGATGTTCTAGGGCGATTTACAAAAAACATAAGACCCGATAATTGTTTGAGAGATATGACCAAAAACTCATCTCTGTCACACTTTCTGGCCATTTTCATGAGCTATTGCCCACACTTTTGGGGTTCCAAGGCGATTTACAACTACCGTAAGACCTGATACATGTATGAAAGATATGAACTAAAACTCGTCGTTTTCGCATTCTATGATTGTTTTCATGAGCTATTGCCCACACTTTTTGGGTTCTAGGGCCATTTACAACGACCGCAAGTACAGATAGATGTTTGAGATATATGATCATAAACTCGTCGTTTTCGTGTTTTATTCCCATTTTCATGAACTATTGCCCACATATTTGGGGCTCTAGGGCGTGATACGTCCAAAACGTATCTACTTTCCCGAACACTTTTGCTATTGTTTCTCCTCTATACTTGTGTGATTTGAATGCAACTAATGCGAACTGAAGCTGTTTTCAGAAGAATTGCCTTGGTGTCTACTTTTTGTGCAGAAAATCAACTATCAGGAAAAATCCCGGAAAATATGCCAAAAACCCTATTTCACCCGAAGACTCCAGGAGCCAGAATACGAGACGAAGATGAGCCCTGGGGTGGCCACACCAGCTGGTGGCGCGGGCCAGGCCAGGCCGCGCCAGGGGGTGGTGTGGGCCCCCAGGCACCCCCTCGGCCTCTCTCTTCGCCTATAAGGAGCCTTCTAACCTAAAAACTTTGGGAGGGTCGACGTTTTTCCAGAAGGAGTTCTGCTCCGTCGCCACCACTAGATTCCACGAAACAGCACCAGAAACTCCGTTCTGGCACCCTGCCGAGACGGGGAATTGGAGGAGATCATCGCCATCATCATCACCATTGCTTCTCCATCGACCATCCATGTTTCCCCCATCTATGAGTGAGTAATCCCTCGCTGTAGGCTATGGGGATGGTAGGGATTGGATGAGATCGTTCATGTAATGGCATCAGATTGTTAGGGCATGGTGCCTTGTATCTTTTATTAGTGCTTTACGACTTTGTTGCGACTTGTTGTGCTTAATGCTTGTCACTAGGGCCTGAGTGCCATGATTTCAGATCTGAACTTATTATTGATTCATTATGATAGTTTTGTTCTTGGTCTTATCTGCAAGTTGTATACACACGTTATTGTCTAGAACCTATGGCCCCGAAGTGACAGAAATCGGGATAACCGGAAGGCAAAGGCTTTGATGTGAGGATCACATGTGTTCACGGAGTGTTAATGCTTTGCTCTGGTACTCTATTAAAAGGAGTACCTTAATTGCCAGTAGTTCCCTAGAGGCCCCGCTGTAAACGGGCTGGCAGGACAAAAGATGTTGTGCAAGTTCTCATTGCGAGCACGTATGACTATATATGGAACACATGCCTAGGATTGTCTAGTACTTGGGTGCTTTATCTTAATTATCTGGTTGCTATGTGAATTGGCTTGTCCATGCAACGCCCGTCCATCCATCCCTATGCCTACCGCACTCGAATCCCACTGTTTACTGCTTTTGTTACTACTGTCTTTGCTTTACTACTGCTATTACTTTACTATTCCTACTATAAAATTGTTGCTACTGATAAACTGCTGTGAGCAAGATTGTTTCCAGGTGCAGCTGAATTGACAACTCAGTTATTAAGGCTTATAAATATTCTTTGGCTCCCCTTGTGTCGAATCAATAAATTGGGTTTCACTTCCCTCGAAAATAATGCGATACACCCCCTATACTTGTGGGTCATTAGGGCGCTTTCCAACGACCGTAAGTCCAGGTAAATGTTTGAGATATATGACCAAAAACTCATCGTTTTCGATTGTTATGGCCGTTTTCATTAGATATTGCCCACACTTTTGGGGTTCTAGGGCGTACCTGGTACATATTTGGGAGTTAAGACAAAAAACTCGTTGTTTTTTGCATTTAGGGCCGTTTTCATGAGCTATTGCCCTCATTTTTTGGGTTTTAGGGCAATTTACAACAATAATGAGACCCGGTAAATGTTTGAGAGATATGACCAAAAAACTCGTCGTTTTCGTGTTTTATGCGCATTATCATGAGCTATTGCCCACAATTTTGGGCCTCTAAGGTGATTTACAACATCCGTAAGACTCGATACATGTTTGAGCGATATGACCAGAAACTCGTCGTTTTCGTGTTTTATGGCTCTTTTCATGAGCTATTACCCACACTTTTGATGTTCCAGGGCAATTTACAAAAGACCCGATACTTGTTTGAGAGATATGACCAAAAACTCCTCTTTGTCGCACTTTATGGCCATTTTAATGAGCTATTGCCAACACTTTTGGGGTTTCAAGACGACTTACAACAACCGTAAGTCCCGATACATGTATGAAAGATATGAACTAAAACTCGTCGTTTTTGCGTTCTATGGCCGTTTTCATGAGCTATTGCCCACACTTTTTGGGCTCCAGGGAGATGTACAATGACCGTAAGTCCAGATAGATGTTTGAGATATATGACCAAAAACTCATCGTTTTCATGTTTTATTCTCGTTTTCATGAACTATTGCCCACATATTTGGGGCTCTAGGGCGTTTTCCAATGACCGTAAGTCCAGGTAAATGTTTGAGATATATGACCAAAAACTCGTCGTTTTCGAGTGTTATGGCCGTTTCCATTAGATATTGCCCATACTTATGGGGTTCTAGGGCGCACCTGGTACATGTTTAGGAGTTAAGACCAAAAACTCGTTGTTTTTTTTGCATTTAGGGCTGTTTTCATGAGCTATCGCCCTTAGTTTTGGGGTTTCAGGGCGATTTACAACGACGGTGAAAACCGATACATGTTTGAGTGTTATGACCAAAAACTCGTCTTTCGTGTTTAATGGCCGTTTACATGAGCTCTTTACCACAGTTTTGGGGTTCCAGGGCGATTTACAACGACCGTGAGACCCGATACATGTTCGAGAGATATGACCAAAAACTCATCCTTGTCACGCTTTGTGGCTATTTTCATGAGCCATTGCCCTCAGTTTTGGGGTTTTAGGGCAATTTACAACGATAGTGAGATCCGATAAATGTTTGAAGATATGACCCAAAACTCGATCTTTTCGCGGTTTATGCCCATTTTCATGAGCTATTGCCGACACTTGTGGGCCTTCAGGGCGATTTACAACGACCGTAAGAACTGATACATGTTTGAGTGTTATGACCAAAAACTCGTCTTTTCACGTTTAATGGCAGTTTTCATGAGCTATTGCCCACAGTTTTAGGGTTTCAGGGCGATTTGCAATGACCGTTAGACCCGATACATGTTTGAGAGATATGACCAAAAACTCGTCTGTGTCACGCTTTGTGGCCATTTTCATGAGTTATTGCCCTCAGTTTTGGGGTTTTTGGGCAATTTACATCGATTGAGAGATCCGATAAATGTTTGAGAGATATGACCCAAAACTCATCGTTTTCGCGGTTTATGCCCATTTTCATGAGTTATCGCCCTTAGTTTTGGGGTTTCAGGACGATTTACAACAACCGTCAGAACCGATACATGTTTGAGTGTTATGACAAAAAGCTCGTGTTTTCGCGTTTAATGGCCGTTTTCATGAGCTATTGCCCACAGTTTCGGGGTTCCAGGGCGATTTACAACGACCGTTAGACCCAATCCATGTTTGAGAGATATGACCAAAAACTCATCCTTGTCGCGCTTTGTGGGCATTTTGCTGAGCTATTGCCCTCAGTTTCGGGGCTTTAGGGCAATTTACAACGATAGTGAGACCCGGTAAATGTTTGAGAGATATGAGTAAAACCTCGTTGTTATCGTGCTTTTATGCCCATTTTCATGAGCTAGTGCCCACACTTTTGGGGTTCCAAGGCGATTTACAACTTCAGTAAGACCCGATACATGTATGAAAGATATGAACTAAAACTCGTCGTTTTCGCATTCTATGGCCCTTTTCATGAGCTATTGCCCACACTTTTTGGGTTTCCAGGGCGATTTACAATGACCGCAAGTCCAGATAGATGCTTGAGATATATGATCAGAAACTCGTCGTTTTCGTGTTTTATTCCCATTTTCATGAACTTTTGCCAGCATATTTGGGGCTCTAGGGCGCTTTGCAACGACCGTAAGTCCATTTAAATGTTTGAGATATATGACCAAAAACTCATCGTTTTCGAGTGTTATGGCCGTTTTCATTAGATATTGCCCACACTTTTGGGGTTCTAGGGCGCACCTGATACATGTTTGGGAGTTAAGACCAAAAACTCGTTGTTTTTTTGCATTTAGGGCCGTTTTCATGAGCTATCGCCCTTAGTTTTGGGGTTTCAGGGCGATTTACAACGACCGTGAAAACCGATACATGTTTGAGTGTTATGACGAAAAACTCGTCTTTTCGCGTTTAATGGCCGTTTACATGAGCTATTGCCCACACTTTTGGGGTTTCAGGGCGATTTACAATGACCGTTAGACCCGATACATGTTTGAGAGATATGACCAAAAACTCGTCCTTGTCACGCTTTGTGGCCATTTTCATGAGCTATTGCCCTTAGTTCTAGGGTTTTAGGGCAATTTACAACGATAGTGAGATCCGATAAATGCTTGAAGATATGACGCAAAACTCGATGTTTTTGCATTTAGGGTCATTTTCATGAGCTATCGCCCTTAGTTGGGGTTTCAGGATGATTTACAACAACCGTGAGAACCGATACATGTTTGAGTGCTACGACCAAAAACTCGTGTTTTGTGTTTAATGGCCGTTTTCATGAGCTATTGCCCACAACGACCATTAGACCCGGTACATGTTTGAGAGACACTAGTAGAAAATGGGCCTTTGGTTCGGTCCATTAGTCCCGGCTGTGGCTGGGGCCAGGACTAGTGGTCCGAACTAGACGGCCCGAGGTGGCCGAGGCACTTTGTCCCGGTCCGTAGGAACCATTAGTCCCGGATTGAGATACAAACGGGACAAATGGGTCTGGGCCGGCGCGCGTGGTCCTGGCAGAACCTTTAGTCCCGGTTTGTATCTCAAACCGGGACTAATGGCCTGGCCCTATATATATGCACCCAACCCTCCACTCTCTCCTGTTTTTTTCCTATGTGAGAGGTGGGTATAACTTTGTGCTAACTTTTTTTCTTCATATGCACTAGAGGTGTTTGGTGAAATGCCTGTTAGAGCGATGCCACTTGAGTTCACACAAGACAAAATATGATATGAGGTGCCAGAGCGACACTTCAGGTTTCTCCTCTTTGTTTTGAAGTGTCCTAAAAGGTTAGCAACTATTTTCTCGTTTTGACTGCGCGGTACTAATTTAAGCATCGTGATTGCGTTTGATATATATGCATGGTTGTATGATGCAGATGAGCCACCCATGGATGTACGGTGACCGATGCTCTGACGCTTACAAAGAAGGCGTGCGTTCTTTTCGCCTTGTGGCCGAGGCGAACAAGCGGTGGGATGGTTTTATGTGTTGTCCATGTGTTGAATGTCGTAATGAGCAGGCTCACACTTCCTCAAGAGTCATTCAGAGCCACCTGCTTCGGTCCGGTTTCATGTCCGGCTATAATGTTTGGACCAAGCATGGAGAAAGAGGGGTTATGATGGAAGATGGCAATGAAGAAGAGAATGATGATGACAACTACCGATCTATGTTCCCTAAATACAATGATACCGCAGTTGAAGATAATGAAGAAGAAGGGGGTGAAGAACAGGAACCAGATGAGCCCGTTGATGATTTTGGTCGGGTCATTAGTGATGCAAGGCGAGACTGCGACACAGAAAAGGAGAGGTTGCAGTTCGAGCAGATGTTACAGGACCACAACACATTGCTGTATCCAACTTGTGAAGATGGCCAGAAGAAGCTGGGTAGCACAATGGAATTGTGGAAGTGGAAGGCAGAGACCGGTATGACTGACTCGGGATTTGAAAAGTTGCTGGTAATAATGAAGAAGCTACTTCCAAGAAATAACCAATTGCCCTCCAGTACAGACGAATCAAAGAAACTTGTCTGCCCTCTAGGATTAGACGTGCAGAAGATACATGCATGCCCTAATGACTGCATCCTCTACCGCGGTGAGAAGTACGAGAATATGGATAAATGCCCGGTATGCACTGCATTGCGGTATAAGATCAGAAAAGATGACCCTGGTGATGTTGAGGGCGAGCAACCCAGGAAGAGGGTTCCTGCCAAGGTGATGTGGTATGCTCCTATAATACAACGGTTGAAACGTTCGTTCAGACATAAAGAGCATGCCAAGTTGTTGCGATGGCACATGGAAGACCGTAAGAAAGACTGGATGTTGAGGCACCCTGGTAATGGTCGGTAGTGGAGAAAAATCGAGAGAGACTTCCCGGACTTTGCTCATGACGCAAGGAACTTATGGTTTGGTCTAGGTACCGATGACATGAATCCTTTTGGGGAGCAGAACTGCAGTCACAGCACCTGGCCCGTGACTCTATGTAGCTACAACCTTCCTCCTTGGGAGTGCATGAAGCGGAAGTTCATTATGATGCCAGTGCTCATCCAAGGCCCGAAGCAACCCGGCAACAACATTGATGTGTACCTAAGGCCATTAGTTGATGAACTTCTACAGTTGTGGGCCAAACCAGGTGTACGTGTGTGGGATGAGGACAAACAGCAGGAATTTGACCTACAAGCGCTGTTGTTCGTAACCATCAATGATTGACCTGCTCTTAGTAACATTTCAGGACAGACGAACAAAGGATACAATGCATGAACGCACTCTTTAGATGAGACTGAAAGTATATATCTGGATAAATGTAGAAAGAATGTGTACCCGTACAATCGTCGTTTTCTTCCGCCCAGTCATCCCTTAAAGAAGAGAGGCAAGCATTTCAATGGCAAGGCAGAAACCCGGACGAACCCTGTCCCCCGTAGTGGTGCTGATGTATTTGGTATGGTCAAGGATTTGGATGTAATCTTTGGAAAGGGTCCTGGAGGACAACCTGTTCTGAAAGACCCCATTACCGGACACGCACCCATGTGGAAGAAGAAATCTATATTTTGGGAGCTACCCTATTGGAAAGTGCATGAGGTACGCTCTGCAATCGACATGATGCACCTGACGAAGAATCTTTGCCTTAATATTCTAGGTTTCCTAGGCTTGTATTGGAAGTCAAAAGATACCCCGGCAGCACGGGAGGACCAGCAACATCATAAAGGACGAGACGACAAGCATCCAGGGCAGTTTCAAGGGCTTGCCAGCTACGCACTCACCAAAGAAGAGAAGGAAATATTTTTCGAAGTCCTTTTCAGTATCAAGGTCCCGTCTGGCTTCTCGTCAAATATAAAGGGAGGAGTTAATATGAAAGAGAAAAAATTTCAAAACCTAAAGTCTGATGACTGCCATGTGCTTATGACGCAATTGCTTCCGGTTGCATTGAGGGGAATTCTACCAGAAATGTTCGACTAGCCATTATGAAGATATGTGCATTCCTCAATGCAATTTCTCAGAAGGTAATCGATCGAAAAAGTCTATCAGGGTTACAGATTGATGTGGTCCAATGTCTGGTCAGCTTCGAGTTGTTGTTCCCGCCATCCTTCTTCAATATTATGACGCACCTCCTAGTTCACCTAGTCGAAGAGATTAGAATTCTCGGTCCTGTGTGTCTACACAATATGTTCCCATTCGAGAGGTTCATGGGAGTCTTAAAGAAATATGTTCATAACCGTGCTAGACTAGAAGGAAGCATCTCCAAGGGTTATGGAACAGAGGAGGTCATTGAGTTTTGTGTTGACTTTCTTACTAACCTTAAGCCGATTGGTGTTCCTGAATCTCGGTATGAGGGGAGGATGACTGGAAAAGGCACACTAGGAAGGAAATCAATGGTATGTAGGGATGGGCATTCTTTCACTCAAGCACACTACACAGTTCTACACAATTCCACCGTGGTGGCTCCGTATATCGAGAAACACAAGAATATTCTACGCTCCGAAAACCCGGGGAAGCCTGAAACCTTGATTAAAGGGGAACACGAGACGAATTTTGGCAATTGGTTGCAGACACATCTCATGAATAACACCACTGTTGGAGATGAGTTGTACTCGTTGGCCAGGTTACCATCTTCGACTATATTTACTTTCCAAGGGTACGAGATAAATGGGAATACATTTTACATGATCGCGCAAGATAAAAAGAGCACCAACCAAAACAGTGGTGTCCGCTTTGATGCAACAGATGACAATGGGCAGATTGACACATATTATGGGTACATAGAGGAGATATGGGAACTTGACTATGGACCTATTTTTAAGGTCCCTTTGCTTCGGTGCAAATGGGTCAAGCTGACAGGAGGCGGGGTACATGTAGACGAAAAGTACGGCATGACAACTGTGGATCTCAACAATCTTGTGTACATGGATGAACCATTCGTCCTAGCCAACGATGTGGCTCAGGTTTTCTATGTGAAGGACATGTCTACCAAACCGAGAAAATGGAAAGATAAGCAAAAGAGTATAGAATACGATGAGCCAAAGTGCCACATAGTTCTTTCAGGGAAAAGAAACATCGTGGGAGTGGATGACAAGACAGACATGTCAGAAGATTACAATAAGTTTCATGAAATTGCACCCTTCAAAGTGAAAACTGACCCAAGCATCCTGTTAAATGATGAAGATTCTCCATGGGTACGGTGCAGAAGAAAACCACAACACTAGATGTTGGTGATGTGTAATAATGTATTAAACCTTTTATTTGAGACATAATCTATGTAATGTATTAAACCTTTTATTTGAGACATAAATGTCCCCTTTCATGTAATACATCTTGCTCCATCAAACTAGACGTTGACGACCGGGTTCTGAAAATTAAGATACATAGCACAACTAAAAATTAAGGAACATGCCTAATGGTTGGAGTGATTCAGTCATGCTCCTGGCTAGGCCTGTAATACGCGCCACTGTAGTCGTCGTAGTCTCCGGCGCCGTCGTCGCTGTCGTCGTCGGGGTCGTCGTAGTCGAACCTTGAAGGTTGGGCACGCGTGGGCTGGATTTGAGGGTACTGCAGGTGGAGCTTATTGCCGGTCGTGTTGTAGGCCATGACACTCTGGAGAGTCCGGCGGCGCCACCACAGCCGACGGCCGGCCTCGATGAAGTTTGAAGGAGGTGGGCCGTCCTCCTCGTGCCTGGCGAGCGCCCTCTCACGCCGATTGATGAAGAAGGCTTCCCAAGTCGGGATGCCAGTTGGGATTCATCCGCTGCTCTGGCGTGAGCTCGAGGTAGTAGTGGTTCGTGATGGCCATCCGGCGCTCCACACCTAGAGGGACAGGAGGGACCGGCATGCCTCCGGCGCTCAGCATCCGGCCGGTGGGGACGCGGTAGCCTGGTGGGCAGGGGTAGTTCGAGGCGCAAAGCGCCTCCGCCTCCCAGGTGGTTAGAGATACGATGGAAGCCATGGGAAGAGAATGATGAGTCTAGATCTGATATGTAAATGGAGGCAAGCGTACATATATATACTGAAAAAATGGCGGGAAGACAGAGGTGGGAACCGGTGGAAAGCGCGGGAACGTAGTGGCGCGGGAAACTTTCATCCCGGGTGGGGGCTCAAACCGGGACAAAAGATGGGGGGGCCTTATATGGGGGAGGCTTATCTGGGAGGGCCTTATCTGGGGGGTGGCTAACCTTTAGTACCGGCTGGTGGGTGCAACTGGGACTAAAGGTGGTTTTTGTGTCATCTAACAAAACTATCGGTGGGATAAGGACGCGTGGGTAACCTTTAGTACCGGGTGGGGGCTCAAACCGGGACTAAAGCTGTCAGTAGGATAAGGACGCGTGGGTGGACGCACTGCTCGATGAGATAAAGCATGTAGCGCACGACGCCCTGTTGGAGGAAGAAGACAAAGTAGAAGCGGCGCCATGCCTATAAAAGGAGCATCGATACGCCATGGCAAGCAACTCAACACGCCAACATGGATGGAGAGTTTTCATCCCCATGGATGGAGGAAAGGGTTGGGAAATCCCCCGTGGCGGAACTTCTCGAAGATGCCCTTGGTGCACACGCCCTATGGCATCTTCGGAAGTTCCACCTCGGAAAATATTTTCCTGCTAGCCGGTGAAAGACTCCATCTCCGCCTCCCTGGGGTTAGAGGTATGGTGGAAGCCATGGGATAGAGTGGAGAGAGGCGGCAGATATGAGTCTAGATGTGTTACGGCAACGACCAAGCCAACATGGATGGAGAGTTTCATCCCCATGGATGGAGGAAATGGTTGGGAAATCTCCCGTGGCGGAACTTCTCGAAGATGCCCTTGGTGCACACGCCCTATGGCATCTTCGAAAGTTCCTCCTCGGAAAATATTTTCCTGCTAGCCCGTGAAAGACTCCATCTCCGCCTCCCTGGGTTAGAGGTATGGTAGAAGCCATGGGATAGAGTGGAGGCCATGGGATAGAGGTGGCAGATATGAATCTAAACCCTAAACCCTAAACCCTAAGTCAGAGGAGGGAACCCTAAACCCTAAACCCTAAACCAAAAACCCTAAACCAAAAACCCTAAACCCTAAACCAAAACCCTAAACCCTAAACCAAAAACCCTAAACCCTAAACCAAAAACCCTAAACCCTAAACCCTAAAGGGGCTACGATCCGGAAGATAACGGGCGGGCAGAAAACGAGCGGGAAAAAATAAGGCGGGGTACACGATCCGGGGCCCCCGGTCTAGGGTTTCGCCGAAGGAAGACCACCGAAGCATCAAAATCACATGAAAATGGCAAAATGGTTAATAGTTTGACTAGTTAGAATAATTATTTCATAAAACAGAAAATTGATTTGAATCACTTATTCAAAAATATGCAAAATATAATAGTTAATGCATTTTTAAATTGAAAATGGCAAAATGGTTATTAGTTTCACTAGTTAGAATAATTATTTTATAAAACAGAAAATAGATTTGGATTAGTTATTCAAATTCAAGAACTTTTCATGTTGAATTTTTTCTCAAATTCATAAGTATGCAAAAACTTTAAATTCAAATGTTTAAAAAATATGCTAATTGAATTTTTTTAAACAGGCGCGCCCCTGGGTGAAAATTTTGAAAAAGGGACCTTTAGTCCCGGTGCGTGCTACGCACCGGGACTAAAGGTGTGGCGTTGGCGCGCGCCTGTTCACCTGGGCCGAAAACCCTTTAGTCCCGGTGGGTGGCACGCACCGAGACTAAAGGGGGGACCTTTAGTCTCGGTCCGTATAACGCACCGGGACTAAAGACCCTTTAGTCCCGATTCGTTAGATGGACCGGTACTAAAGGTCCCCCACTATACATCTGGCGCACCTTCTTCTCCCCGCGCGCCCCTTCTTCTCCCCACGCAGAGCACCCCCCACGCGCGAAGGACGACCTGGTCTTTAGTCCCGATTGGTTATACGGACCGGTACTAAAGGTCCCCCACTATACATCTGGCGCACCTTCTTCTCCCCGCGCGCCCCTTCTTCTCCCCACGCAGAGCACCCCCCACACGCGAAGGACGACCTAACGCCAGCAGGCTGCCCGATTCTCCGGTCGCCACCACCCCAACCGCCACCGCCACCGCCCCCAACCACCACCGCCACTCCAGCCGTCACGCGCGCACCCCCTCTAGAGGTACCCCGCGCCCCTCCCCTTCGCTCCCTCATCCGGCTACACGACGGCGCGGCGGCGTCGGCACTATAGGCGAGCAGGCCGGGCCGCCCCCTCCCCTTCGCTCCCCCCGCGCACGCTGGCCGGCTGGCACCTAGCTGGCTGGCGGCTAGCTGGCTTACTGGCTGGCTGGCTGGCTTTTTTGTAGTATTTAGTATTTGTAATATTTAGTTGTAATTGTATTTTGTATTAGTGTAATATTATTTTTGTAGTATTTTGTATTAGTGTAATAGTATTTTTGTAGTATTTAGTAGTTGTAATAGTATTTTTGTAGTATATAGTTAATTTTATTTTGTAGTGTAATATTATTGAATTTTGTGTGTTATTTAGTATAGTGTAATAGTAGTGTATAATTGTAACATTATTTAGTAGTTGTATTATTATTTAATAGCTAGTGTAATAGTAGTGTATATATTAGAGTGGTAGTGGTCGCGGGCCTCCGGACTTAGGGATAGAGTGGTGGTGGTTGCAGGCCCCCGGACTGATGGTTAGGGTGGTAGTGCTCGCGGGAAGCCGGACTTAGCGTTAGGGTGGTGGTGCTCGCGGGCCACCGGACTTAGGGTTAGGGTGGTAGTGCTCGCGGGAAGCCGGACTTAGGGTTAGGGTGGTGGTGCTCGCGGGCCACCGGACTTAGGGTTAATGTGGTAGTGCTCGCGGTCCCCCCGACTTAGGGTTAATGTGGTAGTGCTCGCGGGCCCCCGGACTTAGGGTTAGGGTGGTAGTGCTCGCGGGACCCCGGACTTAGGGTTAATGTGGTAGTGCTCGCGGGCCCCCGGACTTAGGGTTAGGGCATCACTAGAATTTTGCTATTGTTTAGTATTATTGTAGCAAATTGCGTGTTCATATTATTGTTTAGTATTATTTTATGCTGCAAAATTGAATGAAAAATGTTATTGTGTGCATTTTGTAGAAAACTATGGATCCAATCCAGAGAGACCTAGCACAGGAAGAAATTCTCGAGGATATGATCAACGACACCCCCCATGTTGATCCACCCGAATCTCCGTCGATTTATGTGAACCCCTCCGGTGAGGGAGAGGAGGTCGACCGAAATGATCAAGGAGAAGCCGACGGCTCTGGTGGTGGAGTAGCCGACGGCTCCGGTGGTGGAGAAGCCGACGACTCCGGTGGTGGAGAAGCCGATGGTGAGGTATATATATGAAGTCTGGTGATCAGTAGATGCATTAACTGAGTTGTATATATATATATAAATTGACAAATGTTTCTTCTCTTAGGCCTCCACATCGAGTAAAAAATATTCCAAACGAGGCTCGGCTAAAAAGTTGGACGCATCTACGCGTTATACAATTACGCGGGTATCACTACGGGGTGAACCGGTGGAACCCGAAAAGGCTAACACTGTATTTAAACAACAATGCGGAGTTATGGTTAGGGATCGCATCCCGATCACCGTTCGAGAGTGGAATAAACCAAAGGGGAGAAAGAGGGTGAGTATGTCGCCAACAGGTGCAAAGAGGGTCTTTGGAATGACCTCATGCCACATTTCACCCTGCCAGAATGTGAGGATGATGCCGACACAGCTGCATTGAGGAAGAAAGTCAAGTAGTGGAATCTTACGAAGATGGCCGAACTATTCAAGAACTGAAGAAAGCATTATGGCAAAAGTATCAGAAGACGAAGAAGACTCCTAAATTTGAATGCTATCTAACGAAGCAGCAGGCTAACTGTGATGCATTTGTGAAGTACAAGGAGTCAGAACCTGCTATGGAAATGTCGGAAAAAAACAAGAAAAATGCCGCGATGAAGAAATACCACCATCACCTGGGGCCAGGGGGCTACGCGGCTGCCATGCCAAAGTGCGATGCTAAAGAGAATGAGATGCTTGCTAAAGGGATCACTCCAGAACCAATACGCGAAGAATGGCATCTGAGGGCAAGGAATTGGTTCCTTGGGCATGTGAGTGAGTATGACGAAAGTATAGGGGACCTTATTTGCAGTGGCGGGATTAGGATACCCCGGGATACATTGCAGAAAGTGGTGAAGGAGATTAAAGCGGAGACAACAAAGTTCCGTCCCGATAGAGAGAAAGACTTGCTGACAAAGGTCCTCGGGAATGACGAACGTGGAGGACGTGTACGAGGCCTTGGCCCTAGTTATATGTGGGAGATGGGGTTTCCCCAAGACAGAGATACTTATAGGAGCCGAGAGAGAGAAAAGAGGCGACGGCAGGAGGAGGAGGCAGACAGGTTCACCGAGTTGCTAGGAACACTTCGAATGCATCAGCAACAGATTGACAAATTTCGAGGAGCAGCGCGCCTACAAGATCCTGTACTCGATATTACCGCCGTCCCATCTCAGCGGAAAAGCAGCGTGGCTGAATCGGAGGTCCCTTCTGACGATGCACGTATGGTAGATGGTGGTCCCGGCTACCCCGTGGATGGAATCAAGGAGCAGACATCTTGTGAGCTCCATCAGAAGGTGAAGAACCTATCCATCAAGGTGGCGGTCGGATGTGCTTGACCTTGTCCACCTATCAGGGTGAGCTCCATCAGAAGGTGAAGAACCTATCCATCAGGGTGGGACTCAATGGAGCTTGACATCCCTGGACCAGAAGGTGAGAGGACACTCAGAGAAGTACTGGGTGGTATCATTCTATGGGACAAGAACAACATCAAGCTTCCAGGATGGACGCCAAAGCCAACACTGCCTCCGAGTGGTCGCATGTCACCTTCACCTCCATCACCTCCAAGAAGCCCACCCCATGACTACGACCACCACAACCCGAGTCCACCTCCATCACCTCTAATTAGTACTAAATGACGCAGGAGCCCAAAACGACAAATGTCGCCCCTCCCAAGAGTACCTCATAAGAATCTTCCTATCAGACCTTACGATCGTACTGACGAGGAAACCGACATGATCATACAGGCCAAATGTGTTGCGCAGCTTCAAAAGAAGAAACCCGAGCCTGCCTCGGTATACACCGAGAAGCAAAAAGCATATGCACTTTCTTTTCTGAACACAAATTCGTAATATGACTTGCACCATAAGCCAAATGACTATCGACACACACTTCATAAGGAAGTGAAGAAGAGCAAATCAAGTAGAAGTGCAAGCGGGAGAAAATCATCAAGTCAAAGTGCAACCGGGAAAAGAAAGGACGTCCCCAGCTTGAGGAACAGGCCAAAAAATCGATCCCACCCCTCAAGGTGGTATCCCATGACATTCCCAGCAGAATATGGAAGAAGTTGCGAAGCTTGCGGCCTCTATGAATGTGACTGTTGAGGAATTGCTAGGTTCCTAGGACGACAAGTTACCCAAGGCTCAAGTAGTCCCTACATATGTCCCAGGGAAGCCTCTGGTCAGCTTTGAGCAGTTCCAACAACTGCCAACACAAATGCGTAGTTTACATAAATGGTACTTGAAAGCCATAAAGGAGGAGAGAATAATGATCGTGGCAAAAGTCCCACATGACTACTACTTCCGAGAAGAAGAGGTCCATGTTGAGTTTCCAGAACTCTTCTAGTTATACATTTTGGACGCCCTCGACAAAAGTCTCATGAGTTGCTATTCTCTGTAAGTTGTTGAATTCATTGCCTATATATAAGCTGTTCATTTTTTCAGTTGTTCAGTTCATTGCATGTAATTATCCTAATTATATCCTTTTGTACTCTCTTATTATGCAGAATGAAGATCATGGAATGTAAAAGAAGGTCAATCTTCAGTGTTGGGTTCATTGACCTAGATAAAATACATTGTCGGACGCTAAAGGATAAACCCGAGGACACACAGGAAAACCTTCTAAGGTTTCTAACAGAGAAAAATTTCTGTGACCACATACTGTTTCCTTAAAATTTCGCATGAGTGTCTTACTCTACTGTACACATTCTCTTTTGCTTACTCGATGTTAAGTGTAATTGATGAGTTACTGATGTATGTATAAACGTGTACAGTTTCCACTGGATTCTCATGGACATTTAACTTGATAAGGGAAGAGTTGAAGTCATGGACCCATTAAAGAGAACCCTGGAACAGTTTAGTGACATGCAGGACATGCTCCAGAGGTATTTTTCGCGCTACAGCGGTCTCTTTCATTGATTTCCTGAGATATCACGTAATAAATAACTCATTCATTTTCTTTACCGGGTAGGGTTGGAACCAGTTCAAGAGTGTGGTTACGGGTGACTATACTGAGAAGCTGACATTTAAGACGATCTCGGTAAGTAGTATGCGCATCTCTTTATTTCTAGTTTCAATACAATTATGATGCTGGATTATTATTTTGATTCAATTCTATTTTCGTAAAGTGCGCGAGGCAGCCACCAAAGACAAATCTATGTGGATTCTACGTTTGCGAGTTCATTCGCACGTCTACCAGTGAGCTGAATGATTATAGAGTCGATGTAAGCAATACATTCATAACATTAGTTTTATTACCGTCACTTTTTGTTATCATGATTGATATTCATATTGATCTCCTTTCTTATATAGTTCAAGAAAATGCGGGATCAGCTCCTACCACAGCAACGCGTAGTAGCAATTGCTGAAGAACTGGCAGGATTCTTGATGAACGAGATGATAGATGACGCTGGAGAATTTAGTGTAAATAGGCGTCGATGATCCCCGACCGTGTAATTGAATAGACGGGCTCTAGTCCCGATAATTGTGATCTCCATGTGTAACTATCATGTATATATTTGTATGCTCGATCTTAAGAGAAGTTATCTTATTTATGCATGAAGATGTACGGTATGTGCTAGCGTAGAAAACTATTTTGAAATGAAAAAAAAGAATACAAATTGAATTCTCTACCGCGGCAGAGAAAGTGCCTAAAATTCTGCTGCGGCAGAGAACCAATTGTCCCGGTTCGTAATAAGAACCGGGACTAATGGGGGGGCACCTAGAGCCCGTAGAGACAGCCACATGGATGCCCATTTGTCCCGGCTGGTAAGAGGGCCGGGACTAATGGGTGGGCCTTTAGTCCCGCCCCTCCAGACCTAGTTACCAGGACCGGGACTAAATCCCCTTACGGGCCGGGACTGGAGGCCCGGTATTCCACCAGTGAGATATGACCAAAAACTCGTCCTTGTCACACTTTGTGGCCATTTTCATGAGCTATTGCCCTCAGTTTTGGGGTTTTAGGGCAATTTACAACGATAGTGAGATCCGATATATGTTTGAAGATATCACCCAAAACTCGATGTTTTCGCATTTATGCACATTTTCATGAGCTACGGCCCACACTTTTGGGCCTCCAGGGCGATCTACAACATATGTAAGACCCGATACATGTTTGAGTGATATGACCAAAAACTCGTCGTTTTCGTGTTTTATGGTTGTTTTCATGAGCTATTGCCCACAGTTTTTGGGTTTCAGGGCGATTTACAACGACCGTTAGACCCGATACATGTTTGAGAGATATGACCAAAAACTCGTCCTTGTCACACTTTGTGGCCATTTTCATGAGCTATTGCCCTCAGTTTTGGGGTTTTAGGGCAATTTACAACGATAGTGAGATCCGATATATGTTTGAAGATATCACCCAAAACTCGATGTTTTCGCATTTATGCCCATTTTCATGAGCTACGGCCCACACTTTTGGGCCTCCAGGGCGATCTACCACATCTGTAAGACCCGATACATGTTTGAGCGATATGACCAAAAACACGTCGTTTTCGTGTTTTATGGCTGTTTTCATGAGCTATTGCCCACAGTTTTTGGGTTTCAGGGCGATTTGCAACGACCGTTAGACCCGATAGATGTTTGAGAGATATGACCAAAAACTCGTCCTTGTCACACTTTGTGGCCATTTTCATGAGCTATTGCCCTCAGTTTTGGGGTTTTAGGGAAATTTACAACGATAGTGAGACCCGGTAAATATTTGAGAGATATGAGCAAAAACTCGTCGTTTTCGCATTCTATGGCCATTTTCATGAGCTATTGCCCACACTTTTTGGGTTCCAGGGATATCTACAATGACCGTAAGTCCAGATAGATGTTTGAGATATATGACTAAAAACTCGTCGTTTTTGTGTTTATTCCCGTTTTCATGAACTATTGCCCACATATTTGAGGCTCTAGGGCGCTTTGCAACGACCGTAAGAATGTTTGAAAGATATGACCAAAAACACGTCTTTTCGTGTTTAATGGCCAATTTCATGAGCTATTACCCACAGTTTTGGGGTTTCAGGGCGATTTACAACGACCATTAGACCCGATACATGTTTGAGAGATATGACCAAAAACTCGTCCTTGTCACACTTTGTGGCCATTTTCATGAGCTATTGCCCTCAGTTTTGGGGTTTTAGGGCAATTTACAACGATAGTGAGACCCGATATATGTTTGAAGATATCACCCAAAACTCGATGACTTCGCATTTATGCCCATTTTCATGAGCTACGACCCACACTCTTGGGCCTCCAGGGCGATTTACAACATCCGTAAGACCCGATACATGTTTGAGCGATATGACCAAAAACTCGTCGTTTTCGTGTTTTATGGCTGTTTTCATGAGCTATTGCCCACACTTTTGACGTTCCAGGGTGACTTACAACAACCGTAAGGCCCGATACTTGTTTTAGACATGACTAAAAACTCGTCCTTGTCGCGCTTTGTGGCCATTTTGATGAGCTATTTCCCTCAGTTTGGGGTTTTAGGGCAATTTACAACGATAGTGAGATCCGGTAAATGTTTGAGAGATATGAACTAAAACTCGTCGTTTTCGCATTCTATGGCTGTTTTCACGAGCTATTGCCCACACTTTTTGGGTTCCAGGGATATCTACAACGACCGTAAGTCCAGATAGATGTTTGAGATATATGACCAAAAACTCATCGTTTTCGCGTTTTATTCCCGTTTTCATGAACTATTGCCCACATATTTGGGGCTCTAGGGCGCTTTGCAATGACCGTATGTCACGGTAAATGTTTGAGAGATATGACCAAAAACTCGTCGTTTTCGAGTAATATGGCCGTTTTCATGAGGTATTACCCACACTTTTGGGGTTCCAGGGCCCACCTGGTACCTGTTTGAGAGTTAAGACCAAAAACTCGTTGTTTTCGCATTTAGGGCCATTTTCATGAGCTATCGCCCTTAGTTTTGGGGTTTCCGGGCGATTTACAACAACCATGAGAACCGATACATGTTTGAGTGTTATGACCAAAAGTCGTCTTTTCGCGTTTAATGGCCAATTTCATGAGCTATTGCCCACAGTTTTGGGGTTTCAGGGCGATTTACAACAACCGTTAGACCCGATACATGTTCGAGAGATATGACCAAAAACTCGTCCTTGTCACACTTTGTGGCCATTTTCATGAGCTATTGCCCTCAGTTTTGGGGTTTTAGGGCAATTTACAACGATAGTGAGATCTGATATATGTTTGAAGATATCACCCAAAACACGATGACTTCGCATTCATGCCCATTTTTATGAGCTACGATCCACACTCTTGGGCCTCCAGGGTGATTTACAACATCCGTAAGACCCGATACATGTTTGAGCGATATGACCAAAACTTGTCGTTTTCGTGTTTTTGGCTGTTTTGATGAGCTATTGCCCAAACTTTTGACGTTCCAGGGTGACTTACAACAACCGCAAGGCCCGATACTTGTTTTAGACATGACCAAAAACTCGTCCTTGTCACGCTTTGTGGCCATTTTGATGAGCTATTCCCCTCAGTTTTGGGGTTTTAGGGCAATTTACAACGATAGTGAGACCCGGTAAATGTTTGGGAGATATGAACTAAAACTCGTCGTTTTCGCATTCTATGGCTGTTTTCACGAGTTATTGCCCACACTTTTTGGGTTCTAGGGATATCTGCAATGACCGTAAGTCCAGATAGATCTTTGAGATATATGACCAACAACTCGTCGTTTTCGTGTTTTATTCCCATTTCATGAACTATTGCCCACATATTTGGGGCTCAAGGGCGCTTTGCAACGACCGGAAGTCACGGTAAACGTTTGAGAGATATGACCAAAAACTCGTCGTTTTCGAGTAATATGGCCATTTTCATGAGGTATTGCCCACACTTTTGGGGTTCCAGGGCGCACCTGGTACCTGTTTGAGAGTTAAGACCAAAAACTCGTTGTTTTAAGCATTTAGGCCCATTTTCATGAGCTATCGCCCTTAGTTTTTGGGTTTCCGGGCGATTTACAACGACCGTGAGAACCTATACATGTTTGAGTGTTATGACCAAAAACTTGTCTTTTCGCGTTTAATGGCCAATTTCATGAGCTATTGCCCACAGTTTTGGGGTTTCAGGGCGATTTACAACGACCGTTAGACCCGATACATGTTTGAGAGATATGACCAAAAACTCGTCCTTGTCACACTTTGTGGCCATTTTCATGAGCTATTGCCCTCAGTTTTGGAGTTTTAGGGAAATTTACAACGATAGTGAGATCCGATATATGTTTGAAGATATCACCCAAAACTCGATGACTTCGCATTTATGCCCATTTTCATGAGCTACGACCCACACTCTTGGGCCTCCAGGGCGATTTACAATATCCGTAAGACCCGATACATGTTTGAGCGATATGACCAAAAACTCGTCGTTTTCGTGTTTTATGGCTGTTTTCATGAGCTAATTGCCCACACTTTTGACGTTCCAGGGTGACTTACAACAACCGTAAGGC
This sequence comes from Avena eriantha, assembly GCA_910589775.1. Lineage (NCBI taxonomy): Eukaryota > Viridiplantae > Streptophyta > Magnoliopsida > Poales > Poaceae > Avena > Avena eriantha. The sequence goes on from OU342745.1 coordinate 480,244,143, forward strand.
CCGATACTTGTTTTAGACATCACCAAAAATTCGTCCTTGTCGCGCTTTGTGGCCATTTTCATGAGCTATTTCCCTCAGTTTTGGGGGTTTAGGGCAATTTACAACGATAGTGAGACCCGGTAAATGTTTGAGGGATATGAACTAAAACTCGTCGTTTCGCATTCTATGGCTATTTTCACGATCTATTGCCCACACTTTTTGGGTTCCAGGGATATCTACAACGACCGTATGTCCAGATAGATGTTTGAGATATATGACCAAAAACTCGTAGTTTTCGTGTTTTATTCCCGCTTTCATAAACTATTGCACACAGATTTGGGGCTCTAGGGCGCTTTGCAACGATCGTAAGTCACGGTAAATGTTTGAGAGATATGACCAAAAAACTCGTCGTTTTCGAGTAATATTGCCGTTTTCATGAGTTATGCCCTTAGTTTTGGGGTTTTAGGGCAATTTACAATGATAGTGAGACTGGTAAAGTTTGAGAGATATGAACAAAAACTCGTCGTTTTCACTATTATGCCCATTTTCATGAGCTGCTGCCTACACTTTTGGGCCTCAGGGCGATTTACAACATCCATAAGACCCGATACATATTTGAGCGATCTGACCAAAAAACTCGTCTTTTCGCGTTTAATGGCCAATTTCATGAGCTATTGCCCACAGTTTTGGGGTTTTCAGGGCGATTTACAATGACAGTTAGACCCGATACATGTTGAGAGATATGACCAAAAATCGTCCTTGTCACACTTTGTCGCCATTTTCATGAGCTATTGCCCTCAGTTTTGGGGATTTAGGGCAATTTACAACGATAGTGAGATCCGATATATGCTTTGAAGATATCACCCAAACTCGATGACTTCGCATTTATGCCCATTTTCATGAGCTAGTGCCCACACTCTTTGGGCCTCCTAGGGCGATTTATAACATCCGTAAGACCCGATACATGTTTGAGCGATATGACCAAAAACTCGTCGTTTTCGTGTTTTATGGCTGTTTTCATGAGCTATTGCCCACACTTTTGACGTTCCAGGGTGACTTACAACAACCGTAAGGCCCGATACTTGTTTTAGACATGACCTAAAAACTTCGTCCTTGTCGCGCTTTGTGGCCATTTTGCATGAGCTATTTCCCTCAGTTTGGGGTTTTAGGGCAATTTACAACGATAGTGAGATCCGGTAAATGTTTGAGAGATATGAACTAAAACTCGTCGTTTTCGCATTCTATGGCTGTTTTCACGAGCTATTGCCCACACTTTTTGGGTTCCAGGGATATCTACAACGACCGTAAGTCCAGATAGATGTTTGAGATATATGACCAAAAACTCATCGTTTTCGCGTTTTATTCCCGTTTTCATGAACTATTGCCCACATATTTGGGGCTCTAGGGCGCTTTGCAATGACCGTATGTCACGGTAAATGTTTGAGAGATATGACCAAAAACTCGTCGTTTCGAGTAATATGGCCGTTTTCATGAGGTATTACCCACACTTTTGGGGTTCCAGGGCCCACCTGGTACCTGTTTGAGAGTTAAGACCAAAAACTCGTTGTTTTCGCATTTAGGGCCATTTTCATGAGCTATCGCCCTTAGTTTTTGGGTTTCCGGGCGATTTACAACAACCATGAGAACCGATACATGTTTGAGTGTTATGACCAAAAGTCGTCTTTTCGCGTTTAATGGCCAATTTCATGAGCTATTGCCCACAGTTTTGGGGTTTCAGGGCGATTTACAACAACCGTTAGACCCGATACATGTTCGAGAGATATGACCAAAAACTCGTCCTTGTCACACTTTGTGGCCATTTTCATGAGCTATTGCCCTCAGTTTTGGGGTTTTAGGGCAATTTACAACGATAGTGAGATCTGATATATGTTTGAAGATATCACCCAAAACACGATGACTTCGCATTCATGCCCATTTTTATGAGCTACGATCCACACTCTTGGGCCTCCAGGGTGATTTACAACATCCGTAAGACCCGATACATGTTTGAGCGATATGACCAAAACTTGTCGTTTTCGTGTTTTTGGCTGTTTTGATGAGCTATTGCCCACACTTTTGACGTTCCAGGGTGACTTACAACAACCGCAAGGCCCGATACTTGTTTTAGACATGACCAAAAACTCGTCCTTGTCACGCTTTGTGGCCATTTTGATGAGCTATTCCCCTCAGTTTTGGGGTTTTAGGGCAATTTACAACGATAGTGAGACCCGGTAAATGTTTGGGAGATATGAACTAAAACTCGTCGTTTTCGCATTCTATGGCTGTTTTCACGAGTTATTGCCCACACTTTTTGGGTTCTAGGGATATCTGCAATGACCGTAAGTCCAGATAGATCTTTGAGATATATGACCAACAACTCGTCGTTTTCGTGTTTTATTCCCATTTTCATGAACTATTGCCCACATATTTGGGGCTCAAGGGCGCTTTGCAACGACCGGAAGTCACGGTAAACGTTTGAGAGATATGACCAAAAACTCGTCGTTTTCGAGTAATATGGCCATTTTCATGAGGTATTGCCCACACTTTTGGGGTTCCAGGGCGCACCTGGTACCTGTTTGAGAGTTAAGACCAAAAACTCGTTGTTTTAGCATTTAGGCCCATTTTCATGAGCTATCGCCCTTAGTTTTTGGGTTTCCGGGCGATTTACAACGACCGTGAGAACCTATACATGTTTGAGTGTTATGACCAAAAACTTGTCTTTTCGCGTTTAATGGCCAATTTCATGAGCTATTGCCCACAGTTTTGGGGTTTCAGGGCGATTTACAACGACCGTTAGACCCGATACATGTTTGAGAGATATGACCAAAAACTCGTCCTTGTCACACTTTGTGGCCATTTTCATGAGCTATTGCCCTCAGTTTTGGAGTTTTAGGGAAATTTACAACGATAGTGAGATCCGATATATGTTTGAAGATATCACCCAAAACTCGATGACTTCGCATTTATGCCCATTTTCATGAGCTACGACCCACACTCTTGGGCCTCCAGGGTGATTTACAATATCCGTAAGACCCGATACATGTTTGAGCGATATGACCAAAAACTCGTCGTTTTCGTGTTTTATGGCTGTTTTCATGAGCTATTGCCCACACTTTTGACGTTCCAGGGTGACTTACAACAACCGTAAGGCCCGATACTTGTTTTAGACATCACCAAAAATTCGTCCTTGTCGCGCTTTGTGGCCATTTTCATGAGCTATTTCCCTCAGTTTTGGGGTTTTAGGGCAATTTACAACGATAGTGAGACCCGGTAAATGTTTGAGGGATATGAACTAAAACTCGTCGTTTTCGCATTCTATGGCTATTTTCACGATCTATTGCCCACACTTTTTGGGTTCCAGGGATATCTACAACGACCGTATGTCCAGATAGATGTTTGAGATATATGACCAAAAACTCGTAGTTTTCGTGTTTTATTCCCGCTTTCATAAACTATTGCCCACATATTTGGGGCTCTAGGGCGCTTTGCAACGATCGTAAGTCACGGTAAATGTTTGAGAGATATGACCAAAAACTCGTCGTTTTCGAGTAATATTGCCGTTTTCATGAGGTATTGCCCACACTTTTGGGGTTCCAGGGCGCACCTGGTACCTGTTTGAGAGTTAAGACCAAAAACTCGTTGTTTTCGCCTTTAGGGCCATTTTTATGAGCTATCGCCCTTAGTTTTGGGGTTTCCGGGCGATTTACAACAACCGTGAGAACCGATACATGTTTGAGTGTTATGACCAAAAACTCGTCTTTTCGCGTTTAATGGCCAATTTCATGAGCTATTGCCCATAGTTTTGGGGTTTCAGGGCGATTTACAACGACCGTTAGACCCGATACATGTTTGAGAGATATGGCCAAAAACTCGTCCTTGTCACACTTTGTGGCCATTTTCATGAGCTATTGCCCTCAGTTTTGGGGTTTTAGGGCAATTTACAACGATAGTGAGATCCGATATATGTTTGAAGATATCACCCAAAACTCGATGACTTCGCATTTAGGGCCATTTTCATGAGCTACGACCGACACTCTTCGGCCTCCAGGGCGATTTACAATATCCGTAAGACCCGATACATGTTTGAGCGATATGACCAAAAACTCGTCGTTTTCGTGTTTTATGGCTGTTTTCATGAGCTATTGCCCACACTTTTGACGTTCCAGGGTGACTTACAACAACCGTAAGGCCCGATACTTGTTTTAGACATCACCAAAAATTCGTCCTTGTCGCGCTTTGTGGCCATTTTCATGAGCTATTTCCCTCAGTTTTGGGTTTTAGGGCAATTTACAACGATAGTGAGACCCGGTAAATGTTTGAGGGATATGAACTAAAACTCGTCGTTTTCGCATTCTATGGCTGTTTTCACGAGCTATTGTCCACACTTTTTGGGTTCTAGGGATATCTACAATGACCGTATGTCCAGATAGATGTTTGAGATATATGACCAAAAACTCGTAGTTTTCGTGTTTTCTTCCCGCTTTCATGAACTATTGCCCACATATTTGGGGCTCTAGGGCGCTTTGCAACGATCGTAAGTCACGGTAAATGTTTGAGAGATATGAACAAAAACTCGTCGTGTTCGAGTAATATGGCCGTTTTCATGAGGTATTGCCCACACTTTTGGGGTTCCAGGGCGCACCTGGTACCTGTTTGAGAGTTAAGACCAAAAACTCGTTGTTTTCGCATTTAGGGTCATTTTCATGAGCTATCGCCCTTAGTTTTTGGGTTTCCGGGCGATTTACAACAACCGTGAGAACCGATACATGTTTGAGTGTTATGACCAAAAGCTCGTCTTTTCGCGTTTAATGGCCAATTTCATGACCTATTGCCCATAGTTTTGGGGCTTCAGGGCGATTTACAACGACCGTTAGACCCAATACATGTTTGAGAGATATGACCAAAAACTCGTCCTTGTCACACTTTGTGGCCATTTTCATGAGCTATTGCCCTCAGTTTTGGGGTTTTAAGGCAATTTACAACGATAGTGAGATCCGATATATGTTTGAAGATATCACCCAAAACTCGATGACTTCGCATTTAGGGCCATTTTCATGAGTTATCACCCTTAGTTTTGGGGTTTCAGGACGATTTACAACAACCGTGAGAACCGATACATGTTTGAGTGTTCTGACCAAAAGCTCGTCTTTTCGCGTTTAATGGCCGTTTTCATGAGCTATTGCCCACAGTTCGGGTATCCAGGGCGATTTACAACGACCGTTAGACCCAATACATGTTTGAGAGATATGACCAAAAACTCGTCCTTGTCGTGCTTTGTGGCCATTTTCATGAGCTATTGCCCTCAGGTTTGGGGTTTTAGGGCAATTTACAATGATAATGAGACCCGGTAAATGGTTGAGATATATTAGCAAAAACTCATCGTTATCGCGTTTTATACCCATTTTCAAGAGCTAGTGCCCACACTTTTGGGCCTCTAGGGCAAGTTATAACATCCGTAAGACCCGATACATGTTTGAGCGATATGACCAAAAACTTGTCGTTTTCGTGTTTTATGGCTGTTTTCATGAGCTATTGCCCACACTTTTTACGGTCCAGGGTGACTTACAACAACCGTAAGGCCCGATACTTGTTTTGAGAGATAGAACCAAAAACTCATCCTTGTCGTGCTTTGTGGCCATTTTCATGAGTTATTGCCCTTAGTTTTGGGGTTTTAGGGCAATTTACAATGATAGTGAGACTTGGTAAATGTTTGAGAGATATGAACAAAAACTCGTCGTTTTCACTATTTATGCCCATTTTCATGAGCTGCTGCCTACACTTTTGGGCCTCCAGGGCGATTTACAACATCCATAAGACCCGATACATATTTGAGCGATCTGACCAAAAACTCGTCTTTTCGCGTTTAATGGCCAATTTCATGAGCTATTGCCCACAGTTTTGGGGTTTTCAGGGCGATTTACAATGACCGTTAGACCCGATACATGTTTGAGAGATATGACCAAAAATCGTCCTTGTCACACTTTGTCGCCATTTTCATGAGCTATTGCCCTCAGTTTTGGGGATTTAGGGCAATTTACAACGATAGTGAGATCCGATATATGCTTGAAGATATCACCCAAAACTCGATGACTTCGCATTTATGCCCATTTTCATGAGCTAGTGCCCACACTTTTGGGCCTCTAGGGCGATTTATAACATCCGTAAGACCCGATACATGTTTGAGCAATATGACCAAAAACTTGTCGTTTTCGTGTTTTATGGCTGTTTTCATGAGCTATTGCCCACACTTTTGACGTTCCAGGGTGACTTACAACAACCGTAAGGCCCGATACTTGTTTTAGACATGACTAAAAACTCGTCCTTGTCGCGCTTTGTGGCCATTTTGATGAGCTATTTCCCTCAGTTTGGGGTTTTAGGGCAATTTACAACGATAGTGAGATCCGGTAAATGTTTGAGAGATATGAACTAAAACTCGTCGTTTTCGCATTCTATGGCTGTTTTCACGAGCTATTGCCCACACTTTTTGGGTTCCAGGGATATCTACAACGACCGTAAGTCCAGATAGATGTTTGAGATATATGACCAAAAACTCATCGTTTTCGCGTTTTATTCCCGTTTTCATGAACTATTGCCCACATATTTGGGGCTCTAGGGCGCTTTGCAATGACCGTATGTCACGGTAAATGTTTGAGAGATATGACCAAAAACTCGTCGTTTTCGAGTAATATGGCCGTTTTCATGAGGTATTACCCACACTTTTGGGGTTCCAGGGCCCACCTGATACCTGTTTGAGAGTTAAGACCAAAAACTCGTTGTTTTCGCATTTAGGGCCATTTTCATGAGCTATCGCCCTTAGTTTTTGGGTTTCCGGGCGATTTACAACAACCATGAGAACCGATACATGTTTGAGTGTTATGACCAAAAGTCGTCTTTTCGCGTTTAATGGCCAATTTCATGAGCTATTGCCCACAGTTTTGGGGTTTGAGGGCGATTTACAACAACCGTTAGACCCGATACATGTTCGAGAGATATGACCAAAAACTCGTCCTTGTCACACTTTGTGGCCATTTTCATGAGCTATTGCCCTCAGTTTTGGGGTTTTAGGGCAATTTACAACGATAGTGAGATCTGATATATGTTTGAAGATATCACCCAAAACACGATGACTTCGCATTCATGCCCATTTTTATGAGCTACGATCCACACTCTTGGGCCTCCAGGGTGATTTACAACATCCGTAAGACCCGATACATGTTTGAGCGATATGACCAAAACTTGTCGTTTTCGTGTTTTTGGCTGTTTTGATGAGCTATTGCCCACACTTTTGACGTTCCAGGGTGACTTACAACAACCGCAAGGCCCGATACTTGTTTTAGACATGACCAAAAACTCGTCCTTGTCACGCTTTGTGGCCATTTTGATGAGCTATTCCCCTCAGTTTTGGGGTTTTAGGGCAATTTACAACGATAGTGAGACCCGGTAAATGTTTGGGAGATATGAACTAAAACTCGTCGTTTTCGCATTCTATGGCTGTTTTCACGAGTTATTGCCCACACTTTTTGGGTTCTAGGGATATCTGCAATGACCGTAAGTCCAGATAGATCTTTGAGATATATGACCAACAACTCGTCGTTTTCGTGTTTTATTCCCATTTTCATGAACTATTGCCCACATATTTGGGGCTCAAGGGCGCTTTGCAACGACCGGAAGTCACGGTAAACGTTTGAGAGATATGACCAAAAACTCGTCGTTTTCGAGTAATATGGCCATTTTCATGAGGTATTGCCCACACTTTTGGGGTTCCAGGGCGCACCTGGTACCTGTTTGAGAGTTAAGACCAAAAACTCGTTGTTTTAGCATTTAGGCCCATTTTCATGAGCTATCGCCCTTAGTTTTTGGGTTTCCGGGCGATTTACAACGACCGTGAGAACCTATACATGTTTGAGTGTTATGACCAAAAACTTGTCTTTTCGCGTTTAATGGCCAATTTCATGAGCTATTGCCCACAGTTTTGGGGTTTCAGGGCGATTTACAACGACCGTTAGACCCGATACATGTTTGAGAGATATGACCAAAAACTCGTCCTTGTCACACTTTGTGGCCATTTTCATGAGCTATTGCCCTCAGTTTTGGAGTTTTAGGGAAATTTACAACGATAGTGAGATCCGATATATGTTTGAAGATATCACCCAAAACTCGATGACTTCGCATTTATGCCCATTTTCATGAGCTACGACCCACACTCTTGGGCCTCCAGGGCGATTTACAATATCCGTAAGACCCGATACATGTTTGAGCGATATGACCAAAAACTCGTCGTTTTCGTGTTTTATGGCTGTTTTCATGAGCTATTGCCCACACTTTTGACGTTCCAGGGTGACTTACAACAACCGTAAGGCCCGATACTTGTTTTAGACATCACCAAAAATTCGTCCTTGTCGCGCTTTGTGGCCATTTTCATGAGCTATTTCCCTCAGTTTTGGGGTTTTAGGGCAATTTACAACGATAGTGAGACCCGGTAAATGTTTGAGGGATATGAACTAAAACTCGTCGTTTTCGCATTCTATGGCTATTTTCACGATCTATTGCCCACACTTTTTGGGTTCCAGGGATATCTACAACGACCGTATGTCCAGATAGATGTTTGAGATATATGACCAAAAACTCGTAGTTTTCGTGTTTTATTCCCGCTTTCATAAACTATTGCACACAGATTTGGGGCTCTAGGGCGCTTTGCAACGATCGTAAGTCACGGTAAATGTTTGAGAGATATGACCAAAAACTCGTCGTTTTCGAGTAATATTGCCGTTTTCATGAGGTATTGCCCACACTTTTGGGGTTCCAGGGCGCACCTGGTACCTGTTTGAGAGTTAAGACCAAAAACTCGTTGTTTTCGCTTTTAGGGCCATTTTTATGAGCTATCGCCCTTAGTTTTGGGGTTTCCGGGCGATTTACAACAACCGTGAGAACCGATACATGTTTGAGTGTTATGACCAAAAACTCGTCTTTTCGCGTTTAATGGCCAATTTCATGAGCTATTGCCCATAGTTTTGGGGTTTCAGGGCGATTTACAACGACCGTTAGACCCGATACATGTTTGAGAGATATGGCCAAAAACTCGTCCTTGTCACACTTTGTGGCCATTTTCATGAGCTATTGCCCTCAGTTTTGGGGTTTTAGGGCAATTTACAACGATAGTGAGATCCGATATATGTTTGAAGATATCACCCAAAACTCGATGACTTCGCATTTAGGGCCATTTTCATGAGCTACGACCGACACTCTTCGGCCTCCAGGGCGATTTACAATATCCGTAAGACCCGATACATGTTTGAGCGATATGACCAAAAACTCGTCGTTTTCGTGTTTTATGGCTGTTTTCATGAGCTATTGCCCACACTTTTGACGTTCCAGGGTGACTTACAACAACCGTAAGGCCCGATACTTGTTTTAGACATCACCAAAAATTCGTCCTTGTCGCGCTTTGTGGCCATTTTCATGAGCTATTTCCCTCAGTTTTGGGTTTTAGGGCAATTTACAACGATAGTGAGACCCGGTAAATGTTTGAGGGATATGAACTAAAACTCGTCGTTTTCGCATTCTATGGCTGTTTTCACGAGCTATTGTCCACACTTTTTGGGTTCTAGGGATATCTACAATGACCGTATGTCCAGATAGATGTTTGAGATATATGACCAAAAACTCGTAGTTTTCGTGTTTTCTTCCCGCTTTCATGAACTATTGCCCACATATTTGGGGCTCTAGGGCGCTTTGCAACGATCGTAAGTCACGGTAAATGTTTGAGAGATATGAACAAAAACTCGTCGTGTTCGAGTAATATGGCCGTTTTCATGAGGTATTGCCCACACTTTTGGGGTTCCAGGGCGCACCTGGTACCTGTTTGAGAGTTAAGACCAAAAACTCGTTGTTTTCGCATTTAGGGTCATTTTCATGAGCTATCGCCCTTAGTTTTTGGGTTTCCGGGCGATTTACAACAACCGTGAGAACCGATACATGTTTGAGTGTTATGACCAAAAGCTCGTCTTTTCGCGTTTAATGGCCAATTTCATGACCTATTGCCCATAGTTTTGGGGTTTCAGGGCGATTTACAACGACCGTTAGACCCAATACATGTTTGAGAGATATGACCAAAAACTCGTCCTTGTCACACTTTGTGGCCATTTTCATGAGCTATTGCCCTCAGTTTTGGGGTTTTAAGGCAATTTACAACGATAGTGAGATCCGATATATGTTTGAAGATATCACCCAAAACTCGATGACTTCGCATTTAGGGCCATTTTCATGAGTTATCACCCTTAGTTTTGGGGTTTCAGGACGATTTACAACAACCGTGAGAACCGATACATGTTTGAGTGTTCTGACCAAAAGCTCGTCTTTTCGCGTTTAATGGCCGTTTTCATGAGCTATTGCCCACAGTTCGGGTATCCAGGGCGATTTACAACGACCGTTAGACCCAATACATGTTTGAGAGATATGACCAAAACCTCGTCCTTGTCGTGCTTTTTGGCCATTTTCATGAGCTATTGCCCTCAGGTTTGGGGTTTTAGGGCAATTTACAATGATAATGAGACCCGGTAAATGGTTGAGATATATTAGCAAAAACTCATCATTATCGCGTTTATACCCATTTTCAAGAGCTAGTGCCCACACTTTTGGGCCTCTAGGGCAAGTTATAACATCCGTAAGACCCGATACATGTTTGAGCGATATGACCAAAAACTTGTCGTTTTCGTGTTTTATGGCTGTTTTCATGAGCTATTGCCCACACTTTTTACGGTCCAGGGTGACTTACAACAACCGTAAGGCCCGATACTTGTTTTGAGAGATAGAACCAAAAACTCATCCTTGTCGTGCTTTGTGGCCATTTTCATGAGTTATTGCCCTTAGTTTTGGGGTTTTAGGGCAATTTACAATGATAGTGAGACTTGGTAAATGTTTGAGAGATATGAACAAAAACTCGTCGTTTTCACTATTTATGCCCATTTTCATGAGCTGCTGCCTACACTTTTGGGCCTCCAGGGCGATTTACAACATCCATAAGACCCGATACATATTTGAGCGATCTGACCAAAAACTCGTCTTTTCGCGTTTAATGGCCAATTTCATGAGCTATTGCCCACAGTTTTGGGGTTTTCAGGGCGATTTACAATGACCGTTAGACCCGATACATGTTTGAGAGATATGACCAAAAATCGTCCTTGTCACACTTTGTCGCCATTTTCATGAGCTATTGCCCTCAGTTTTGGGGATTTAGGGCAATTTACAACGATAGTGAGATCCGATATATGCTTGAAGATATCACCCAAAACTCGATGACTTCGCATTTATGCCCATTTTCATGAGCTAGTGCCCACACTTTTGGGCCTCTAGGGCGATTTATAACATCCGTAAGACCCGATACATGTTTGAGCAATATGACCAAAAACTTGTCGTTTTCGTGTTTTATGGCTGTTTTCATGAGCTATTGCCCACACTTTTGACGTTCCAGGGTGACTTACAACAACCGTAAGGCCCGATACTTTTTTAGACATGACCAAAAACTCGTCCTTGTCGCGCTTTGTGGCCATTTTGATGAGCTATTTCCCTCAGTTTTGGGGTTTTAGGGCAATTTACAACGATAGTGAGACCCGGTAAATGTTTGGGAGATATGAACTAAAACTCGTCGTTTTCGCATTCTATGGCTGTTTTCACGAGCTATTGCCCACACGTTTTGGTTTCCAGGGATATCTACAATGACCGTAAGTCCAGATAGATGTGTGAGATATATGACCAACAACTCGTCGTTTTTGTGTTTTATTCCCGTTTTCATGAACTATTGCCCACATATTTGGGGCTCCAGGGCGCTTTGCAACGACCGTAAGTCATGGTAAATGTTTGAGAGATATGACCAAAAACTCGTCGTTTTCGAGTACTATGGCCGTTTTCATGAGGTATTGCCCACACTTTTGGGGTTCCAGGGCGCACCTGGTACCTGTTTGAGAGTTAAGACCAAAAACTCGTTGTTTTCGCATTTAGGCCCATTTTCATGAGCTATCGCCCTTTGTTTTTGGGTTTCCGGGCGATTTACAATGACCGTGAGAACCAATACATGTTTGAGTGTTATGACCAAACACTTGTCTTTTCGCGTTTAATGGCCAATTTCATGAGCTATTGCCCACAGTTTTGGGGTTTCAAGGCGATCTACAACGACCGTTAGACCCGATACATGTTTGAGAGATATGGCCAAAACCTCGTCCTTGTCACACTTTGTGGCCATTTTCATGAGCTATTGACCTCAGTTTTGGGGTTTTAGGGCAATTTACAACGATAGTGAGATCAGATATATGTTTGAAGATATCACCCAAAACACGATGACTTCGCATTTATGCCCATTTTCATGAGCTACGACCCACACTCTTTGGCCTCCAGGGCGATTTACAATATCCGTATGACCCAATACATGTTTGAGCGATATGACCAAAAACTCGTCGTTTTCGTGTTTTATGGCTGTTTTCATGAGCTATTGCCCACACTTTTGATGTTCCAGGGTGACTTACAACAACCGTAAGGCCCGATAATTATTTTACACATCACCAAAAACTCGTCCTTGTCGCGCTTTGTGGCCATTTTCATGAGCTATTTCCCTCAGTTTTGGGGGTTTAGGGCAATTTACAACGATAGTGAGACCCGGTAAATGTTTGAGGGATATGAACTAAAACTCGTCGTTTTCGCATTCTATGGCTGTTTTCACGAGCTACTGCCCACAACTTTTTGGGTTCCAGGGATATCTACAACGACCGTATGTCCAGATAGATGTTTGAGATATATGACCAAAAACTCGTCGTTTCCATGTTTTATTCCCGTTTTCACATGAACTATTGCCCACATATTTGGGGCTCTAGGGCGCTTTGCAACGATCGTAAGTCACAGTAAATGTTTGAGTGATATGACCAAAAACTCGTCGTTTCGAGTAATATGGCCGTTTTCATGAGGTATTTGCCCACACTTTTGGGGTTTCAAGGCGATTTACAACAACCGTAAGACCCGATACATGTATGAAAGATATGAACTAAAACTCGTCTTTTTCGCATTCTATGGCCATTATCATGAGCTATTGCCCACACTTTTTGGGTTCCAGGGATATCTACAATGACCGTAAGTCCAGATAGATGTTTGAGATATATGACCAAAAACTCGTCGTTTTTCGTGTTTTATTCCCGTTTACATGAAATATTGCCCACATATTTGGGGCTCCAGGGCGCTTTGCAACGACCGTAAGTCACGGTAAATGTTTGAGAGATATAACCAAAAACTCGTCCTTGTCGCGCTTTGTGGCCATTTTTATGAGTTATTGCCCTCAGTTTTGGGGTTTTAGGGCAATTTACAACGATAGTGAGACCCGGCAAATGTTTGAGAGATATGAGCAAAAACTCGTTGTTTTCGCATTTTATGCCCATTTTCATGAGCGACGGCCCACACTTTTGGGCCACTCGGGCGATTTACAACATCCGTAAGACCCGATACATGTTTGAGCGATATGACCAAAAACTCATCGTTTTCGTGTTTTATTCCCGTTTACATGAAATATTGCCCACATATTCGGGGCTCCAGGGCGCTTTGCAACGACCGTAAATCACAGTAAATGTTTGAGAGATATAACCAAAAACTCGTCCTTGTCGCGCTTTGTGGCCATTTTTATGAGTTATTGCCCTCAGTTTTTGGGTTTTAGGGCAATTTACAACGATAGTGAGACCCGGCAAATGTTTGAGAGATATGAGCAAAAACTCGTTGTTTTCGCATTTTATGCCCATTTTCATGAGCGACGGCCCACACTTTTGGGCCACTCGGGCGATTTACAACATCCGTAAGACCCGATACATGTTTGAGCGATATGACCAAAAACTCATCGTTTTCGTGTTTTATTCCCGTTTACATGAAATATTGCCCACATATTTGGGGCTCCAGGGCGCTTTGCAACGACCGTAAATCACAGTAATGTTTGAGAGATATAACCAAAAACTCGTCCTTGTCGCGCTTTGTGGCCATTTTTAAGAGTTATTGCCCTCAGTTTTGGGGTTTTAGGGCAATTTACAACGATAGTGAGACCCGGCAAATGTTTGAGAGATATGAGCAAAAACTCGTTGTTTTCGCATTTTATGCCCATTTTCATGAGCGACGGCCCACACTTTTGGGCCTCTCGGGCGATTTACAACATCCGTAAGACCCGATACATGTTTGAGCGATATGACAAAAACTCGTTGTTTTCGTGTTTTATGGCTGTTTTCATAAGCTATTGCCCGCACTTTTGACGTTCCAGGGTGACTTACAACAACCGTAAGGCCCGATACTTGTTTAGACATGACCAAAAACTCTTCCTTCGCTTTGTAGCCATTTTCATGAGCTATTTCCCTCAGTTTTGGTGTTTTTAGGGCAATTTACAACGATAGTGAGACCCGGTAAATGTTTGAGAGATATGAACTAAAACTCGTCGCCTTCGCATTCTATGGCTGTTTTCACGAGCTATTGCCCACACTTTTTGCGTTCCAGGGATATCTACAACGACCGTAAGTCCAGATAGATGTTTGAGATATATGACCAAAAACTCGTTGTTTTCGTGTTTTATTCCCGTTTTCATGAACTATTGCCCACATATTTGGGGCTCCAGGGCGCTTTGCAACGACCGTAAGTCACGGTAAATGTTTGAGAGATATGAACAAAAACTCGTCGTTTTCGAGTAATATGGCCGTTTTCATGAGGTATTGCCCACACTTTTGGGGTTCCAGGGCGCACCTGGTACCTGTTTGAGAGTTAAGATCAAAAACTTGTTGTTTTCGCATTTAGGGCCATTTTCATGAGCTATCGCCCTTAGTTTTTGGGTTTCCGGGCGATTTACAACGACCGTGAGAACCTATACATGTTTGAGTGTTATGACCAAAAACTCGTCTTTTCGCGTTTAATGGCCAATTTCATGAGCTATTGCCCACAGTTTTGGGGTTCCAGGGCGATTTACAACGACCATTAGACCCGATACATGTTTGAGAGATATGACCAAAAACTCGTCCTTGTCACACATTGTGGCCATTTTCATGAGCTATTGCCCTCAGTTTTGGGGATTTAGGGCAATTTACAACGATAGTGAGATCCGATATATGTTTGAAGATATCACCCAAAACTCGATGACTTCGCATTTAGGCCCATTTTCATGAGCTATCACCCTTAGTTTTGGGGTTTCAGGACGATTTAAAACAACCGTGAGAACTGATACATGTTTGAGTGTTATGACCAAAAGCTCGTGTTTTCGCGTTTAATGGCTGTTTTCATGAGCTATTGCCCACAGTTCGGAGTTCTAGGGCGATTTACAACGACCGTTAGACCCAATACATGTTTGAGAGATATGACCAAAAACTCGTCCTTGTCGCGCTTTGTGGCAATTTTCATGAGCTATTACTCTCAGTTTTGGGGTTTTAGGGCAATTTACAATGATAATGAGACCCGGTAAATGTTTGAGATATATGAGCAAAAACTCGTCGTTATCGCGTTTTATGCCCATTTCATAAGCTTGTGCCCACACTTTTGGGCCTCTAGGGAGATTTATAACATCCGTAAGACCCGATACATGTTTGAGCGATATGACCAAAAACTTGTCGTTTTCGTGTTTTACGGCTGTTTTCATGAGCTATTGCCCACGCTTTTGACGTTCCAGGGTGACTTACAACAACCGTAAGGCCCGATACTTGTTTTGAGATATAGGACCAAAAACTCATCCTTGTCGTGCTTTGTGGCCATTTTCATGAGCTATTGCCCTCAGTTTTGGGGTTTTAGGGCAATTTACAACGATAGTGAGACCTGGTAAATGTTTGAGAGATATGAGCAAAAACTCGTCATTTTCACTATTTATGCCCATTTTCATGAGCTACTTCCCACACTTTTGGGCCTCCAGGGCGATTTACAACTTCCGTAAGACCCGATACATGTTTAAGCGATATGACTAAAAACTCGTCATTTTCGTGTTTTATGGCGGTTATCATGAGCTATTGCCCACATTTTTGATGTTCCATGGCGACTGACAACAACCGTAAGACCTGATACTTGTTTGAGAGATATGACCAAAAACTCATCTTTGTCGCACTTTATGGCCATTTTCATGAGCTATTGCCCACACTTTTGGGGTTTCAAGGCGATTTACAACAACCGTAAGACCCGATACATGTATGAAAGATATGAACTAAAAATCCTCGTTTTCGCATTCTATGGCCGTTTTCACGAGCTATTGCCCACACTTTTTGGGTTCCAGGGATATCTACAATGACCGTAAGTCCAGATAGATGTTTGAGATATATGACCAAAAACTCGTTGTTTTCGTGTTTTATTCCCGTTTACATGAAATATTGCCCACATATTTGGGGCTCCAGGGAGCTTTGCAACGACCGTAAGTCACGGTAAATGTTTGAGAGATATAACCAAAAACTCGTCCTTGTCACGCTTTGTGGCCATTTTTATGAGTTATTGCCCTCAGTTTTGGGCTTTTAGGGCAATTTACAACGATAGTGAGACCTGGTAAATGTTTGAGAGATATGAGCAAAAACTCGTCGTTTTCGCATTTTATGCCCATTTTCATGAGCTACGGACCACACTTTTGGGCCCTTCGGGCGATTTACAACATCCGTAAGACCCGATACATGTTTAAGCGATATGACTAAAAATCCTCGTTTTCGCATTCAATGGCCGTTTTCACGAGCTATTGCCCACACTTTTTGGGTTCCAGGGATATCTACAACGACCGTAAGTCCAGATAGATGTTGGAGATATATGACCAAAAACTCGTCGTTTTCGTGTTTTATTCCTGTTTTCATGAACTATTGCCCACATATTTGGGGCTCCAGGGCGCTTTGCAACGACCGTAAGTCACGGTAAATGTTTGAGAGATATGAACAAAAACTCATCGTTTTCAAGTAATATGGCCGTTTTCATGAGGTATTGCCCACACTTTTGGGGTTCCAGGGCGCACCTTGTACCGTATTGAGAGTTAAGACCAAAAACTCGTTGTTTTCGCATTTAGGGCCATTTTCATGAGCTATCGCCCTTAGTTTTTGGGTTTCCGGGCGATTTACAACGACCGTGAGAACCTACACATGTTTGAGTGTTATAACCAAAAACTCGTCTTTTCTCGTTTAATGGCCAATTTCATGAGCTATTGCCCACAGTTTTGGGGTTTCAGGGCAATTTACAACGACCGTTAGACCCGATACATGTTTGAGAGATATGACCAAAAACTCGTCCTTGTCACACTTTGTGGCAATTTTCATGAGCTATTGCCCTTAGTTTTGGGGTTTTAGGGCAATTTACAACGATAGTGAGATCCGATATATGTTTGAAGGTATCACCCTAAACTCGATGACTTCGCATTTAGGGCCATTTTCATGAGCTATCACCCTTAGTTTGTGGGTTTCAGGACGATTTACAACAACCGTGAGAACCGATACATGTTTGAGTGTTATGACCAAAAGCTCGTGTTTTCGCGTTTAATGGCCGTTTTCATGAGCTATTGCCCACAGTTCGCGGTTCCAGGGCGATTTACAACGACCGTTAGACCCAATACATGTTTGAGAGATATGACCAAAAACTCGTCCTTGTCGCGCTTTGTGGGCATTTTCATGAGCTATTGCCCTCAGTTTTGGTGTTTTAGGGCAATTTACAATGATAATGAGAACCCGTAAATGTTTGAGATATATGAGAAAAAACTCGTCGTTATCGCGTTTTATGCCCATTTTAATGAGCTAGTGCCCACACTTTTGGGCCTCTAGGGCGATTTATAACATCCGCAAGACCCGATACATGTTTGAGAGATATGACCAAAAACTTGTCGTTTTCGTGTTTTATGGTTGTTTTCATGAACTATTGCCCACACTTTTGACGCTCCAGGGTGACTTACAACAACCGGAAGGCCCGATACTTGTTTTGAGAGATAGGACCAAAAACTCATCCTTGTCGTGCTTTTTGGCCATTTTCATGAGCTATTGCCCTCAGTTTTGGGGTTTTAGGGCAATTTACAACGATAGTGAGACCTGGTAAATGTTTGAGAGATATGAGTAAAAAGTCGTCGTTTTCACTATTTATGCCCATTTTCATGAGCTACTGCCCACACTTTTGGGCCTCTAGGGCGATTTACAACATCCGTAAGACCCGATACATGTTTGAGCGACATGACTAAAAACTCGTCATTTTCGTGTTTTATGGCTGTTTTCATGAGCTATTTCCCACACTTTTGATGTTCCATGGTGACTGACAACAACCGTAAGACCCGATACTTGTTTAAGAGATATGACCAAAAACTCATCTTTGTCGCACTTTATGGCCATTTTCATGAGCTATTGCCCACACTTTTGGGGTTTCAAGGCGATTCACAACAACCGTAAGACCCGATACATGTATGAAAGATATGAACTAAAACTCGTCGTTTTCGCATTCTATGGCCATTTTCATGAGCTATTGCCCACACTTTTTGGGTTCCAGGGATATCTACAATGACCGTAAGTCCAGATAGATGTTTGAGATGTATGACAAAAAACTCGTCGTTTTCGTGTTTTATTCCCGTTTTCATGAAATATTGCCCACATATTTGGGGCTCCAGGGCGCTTTGCAACGACCATAAGTCACGGTAAATGTTTGAGAGATATGACCAAAAACTCGTCCTTGTCGCGCTTTGTGGCCATTTTTATGAGTTATTGCCCTCAGTTTTGGGGTTTTAGGGCAATTTACAACGATAGTGAGACCCGGTAAATGTTTGAGAGATATGAGCAAAAACTCGTCGTTTTCACATTTTATGCCCATTTTCATGAGCTACGGCCCAACTTTTGGGCCTCCAGGGCCATTTACAACATCCGAAAGACCCGATACAAGTTTAAGCGTTATGACCAAAAACACATCGTTTTCGTGTTTTATGGCAGTTTTCATAAGCTATTGCCCACTCTTTTCACGTTCCAGGGTGACTTACAACAACCGTAAGGCCCGATACTTGTTTTAGACATGACCAAAAACTCGTCCTTGTCACACTTTGTGGCCATTTTCATGAGCTATTTCCCTCAGTTTTGGGGTTTTAGGGCAATTTACAACGATAGTGAGACCCGGTAAATGTTTGAGAGATATGAACTAAAACTGGTCATTTTCGCATTCTATGGCTATTTTCGCGAGCTATTGCCCACACTTTTTGGGTTCCAGGGATATCTACAACGACCGTAAGTCCAGATAGATGTTTGAGATATATGACCAATAACTCGTCGTTTTCATGTTTTATTCCGGTTTTCATGAACTATGCCCACACTTTTGGGGCTCCAGGGCGCACCTGGTACCTATTTGAGAGTTAAGACCAAAAACTCGTTGTTTTCGCATTTAGAGCCATTTTCATGAGCTATCGCCCTTAGTTTTTGGGTTTCCGAGCGATTTACAACGACCGTGAGAACCTATACATGTTTGAGTGTTATGACCAAAAACTCGTCTTTTCGCGTTTAATGGCCAATTTCATGAGCTATTGCCCACAGTTTTCGGGTTTCAGGGCGATTTACAACGACCGTTAGACCCGATACATGTTTGAGAGATATGACCAAAAACTCGTCCTTTTAACACTTTGTGGCCATTTTCATGAGCTATTGCCCTCAGTTTTGGGGTTTTAGGGCAATTTACAACGATAGTGAGATCCGATATATGTTTGAAGATATCACCCAAAACTCGATGACTTCACATTTATGCCCATTTTCATGAGCTATGACCCACACTCTTGGGCCTCCAGGGCGATTTACAACATCCGTAAGAGCCGATACATGTTTGAGCGATATGACCAAAAACTCGTCGTTTTCGTGTTTTCTGGCTGTTTTCATGAGCTATTTCCCACACTTTTGACATTCCAGGGTGACTTACAACAACCGTAAAGCCCGCTACTTGTTTTATACATGACCAAAAACGCGTCCTTGTCGCGCTTTGTGGCCATTTTCATGAGCTATTTCCCTCAGTTTTGGGGTTTTTGGCACAATTTACAACGATAGTGAGAACCGGTAAATGTTTGAAAGATATGAACGAAAACTCGTTGTTTTCGCATTCTATGGCTGTTTTCACGAGCTATTGCCCTCACTTTTTGGGTTCCAGGGATATCTAGAACGACCGTATTTCTAGATAGATGTTTGAGATATATGACCAAAAACTCGTCGTTTTTGTGTTTTATTCCCGTTTTCATGAACTATTGCCCACATATTTGGGGCTCCAGGGCGCTTTGCAACGACCGTAAGTCACCGTAAATGTTTGAGAGATATGACCAAAAACTCGTCGTTTTCGAGTAATATGGCCGTTTTCATGAGGTATTGCCCACACTTTTGGGGTTCCAGGGCACACCTGGTACCTGTTTGAGAGTTCAGACCAAAAACTCGTTGTTTTCGCATTTAGGGCCATTTTCATGAGCTATCGCCCTTAGTATTTGGGTTTCCGGGCGATTTAGAACGACCGTGAGAACCAATACATGTTTGAGTGTTATGACCAAATACACGTCTTTTTGCGTTTAATGGCCAATTTCATGAGCTATTGCCCACAGTTTTGGGGTCTCAGGGCGATTTACAACGACCGTTAGACCCGATACATGTTTGAGAGATATGACCAAAAACTCGTCCTTGTCACACTTTGTGGCCATTTTTATGAGTTATTGCCCTCAGTTTTGGGGTTTTAGGGCAATTTACAACGATAGTGAGACCCGGAAAATGTTTGAGAGATATGAACAAAAACTCATCGTTTTCGCATTTTATGCCCATTTTCATGAGCTACGGCCCACACTTTTGGGCCTCTAGGGTGATTTACAACATCCGTAAGACCCGATACATGTTTGAGCGATATGACCAAAAACTCGTCGTTTTCGTGTTTTATGGCTGTTTTCATAAGCTATTGCCCACACTTTTGACGTTCCAGGGTGACTTACAACAACCGTAAGGCCCGATACTTGTTTTAGACATGACCAAAAACTTGTCCTTGTCGCGCTTTGTGGCCATTTTCATGAGCTATTGCCCTCAGTTTTGGGGTTTTAGGGCAATTTACAACGATAGTGAGACCCGGTAAATGTTTGAGAGATATGAACTAAAACTCGTCGTTTTCGCATTCTATGGCTGTTTTCACGAGCTATTGCCCACACTTTTTGGGTTCGAGGGATATCTACAACGACCGTAAGTCCAGATAGATGTTTGAGATATATGACCAAAAACTCGTCGTTTTTGTGTTTTATTCCCGTTTTCATGAACTATTGCCCCCATATTTGGGGCTCCAGGGCGCTTTTCAACGACCGTAAGTCACGGTAAATGTTTGAGAGATATGACCAAAAACTCGTCGTTTTCGAGTAATATGGCCGTTTTCATGAGGTATTGCCCACACTTTTGGGGTTCCAGGGCACACCTGGTACCTGTTTGAGAGTTCAGACCAAAAACTCGTTGTTTTCGCATTTAGGGCCATTTTCATGAGCTATCGCCCTTAGTTTTTCGGTTTCCGGGCGATTTAGAACGACCGTGAGAACCAATACATGTTTGAGTGTTATTACCAAATACACGTCTTTTCGCGTTTAATGGCCAATTTCATGAGCTATTACCCACAGTTTTGGGGTTTCAGGACGATTTACAACAACCTTTAGACCCGATACATGTTTGAGAGATTTGACCAAAAACTCGTCCTTGTCACACTTTGTGCCCATTTTCATGAGCTATTGCCCTCGGTATTGTGGTTTTAGGGAAATTTACAACGATAGTGAGATCCGATATATGTTTGAAGATATCACCCAAAACTCTATGTTTTCGCATTTAGGGCCATTTTCATGAGCTATCACCCTTAGTTTTGGGGTTTCAAGACGATTTACAACAACCGTGAGAACCGATACATGTTTGAGTGTTCTGAACAAAAGCTCGTGTTTTCACGTTTAATGGCCGTTTTCATGAGCTGTTGCCCATAGTTTGGGGTTCCAGGGCGATTTATAACGACCGTTAGATCCAATACATGTTTGAGACATATGACCAAAAACTCGTCCTTGTCACGCTTTGTGGCCATTTTCATGAGCTATTGCCCTCAGTTTTGGGGTTTTAGGGCAATTTACAACGATAATGAGACCCGGTAAATGTTTGAGATATATGAGCAAAAAGTCGTCGTTATCGCGTTTTATACCCATTTTCATGACCTAGTGCCCACACTTTTGGGCCTCCAGGGCAATTTATAACATCCGTAAGACCCGATACATGTTTGAGCGATATGACCAAAAACTCGTCGTTTTCGTGTTTTATGGCTGTTTTCATGAGCTATTGCCCACACTTTTGACGTTCCAGGGTGACTTACAAGAACCGTAAGGCCCGATACTTGTTTTGAGACATAGGACCAAAAACTAATCCTTGTCGTGCTTTGTGGCTATTTTCATGAACTATTGCCCTCAGTTTTGGGGTTTTAGGGCAATTTACAACGATAGTGAGACCTAGTAAATGTTTGAGAGATATGAGCAAAAACTCGTCGTTTTCACTATTTATGCCCATTTTCATGAGCTACTGCCCACACTTTTGGGCCTCCAGGGCGATTTACAACATCCGTAAGACCCGATACATGTTTGAGCGATATGACCAAAAACTCGTCATTTTCGTGTTTTATGGCTGTTTTCATGAGCTATTGCCCACACTTTTGATGTTCCATGGCGAGTGACAACAACCATAAGACCCGATACTTGTTTGAGAGATATGACCAAAACCTCATCTTTGTCGCACTTTATGGCCATTTTCATGAGCTATTGCCCACACTTTTGGGGTTTCAAGGCGATTTACAACAACTGTAAGACCCGATACATGTATGAAAGATATGAACTAAAACTCCTCGTTTTCGCATTCTATGGCTGTTTTCACGAGCTATTGCCCACCCTTTTTGGGTTCCAGGGATATCTACAATGACCGTAAGTCCAGATAGATGTTTGAGAAATATGACCAAAAACTCATCGTTTTCGTGTTTTATTCCCGTTTTCATGAAATATTGCCCACATATTTGGGGCTCCAGGGCGCTTTGCAACGACCGTAAGTCACGGTAAATGTTTGAGAGACATGACCAAAAACTCGTCCTTCTCACGCTTTATGGCCATTTTCATGAGCTATTGCCCACACTTTTGGGGTTTCAAGGCGATTTACAACAACTGTAAGACCCGGTAAATGTTTGAGAGATATGAGCAAAAACTCGTCGTTTTCGCATTCTATGGCCGTTTTCACGAGCTATTGCCCATGCTTTTTGGGTTCCAGGGATATCTACAATGACCGTAAGTCCAGATAGATGTTTGAGATATATGACCAAAAACTTATCGTTTTCGTGTTTTATTCCCGTTTTCATGAAATATTGCCCACATATTTGGGGCTCCAGGGCACTTTGCAACGACCGTAAGTCACGGTAAATGTTTGAGAGACATGAACAAAAACTCGTCCTTCTCGCGCTTTGTGGCCATTTTCATGAGCTATTTCCCTTATTTTTGGGGTTTTAGGGCAATTTTCAACGATAGTGAGACCCGGTAAATGTTTGAGAGATATGAGCAAAAACTCGTCGTTTTCGCATTCTATGGCCGTTTTCATGAGCTATTGCCCATGCGTTTTGGTTTCCAGGGATATCTACAATGACCGTAAGTCCAGATAGATGTTTGAGATATATGACCAAAAACTCGTTGTTTTCGTGTTTTATTCCCGTTTTCATGAACTATTGCCCACATATTTGGGGCTCCAGGGCGCTTTGCAACCACCGTAAGTCACGGTAAATGTTTGAGAGATATGACCAAAAACCCGGCCTTTTCGCGCTTTGTGGCCATTTTTATGAGCTATTGCCCTCAGTTTTGGGGTTTTAGGGCAATTTACAAAGATAGTGAGACCCGGTAAATGTTTGAGAGATATGAGCAAAAACTCGTCGTTTTCGCATTTTATGCCCATTTTCATGAGCTACGGCCCAAACTTTTGGGCCTCCAGGGCGATTTACAACATCCGTAAGACCCGATACATGTTTGAGCGACATGACCAAAAACTCGTCGTTTTCGTGTTTTATGGCTGTTTTCATGAGCTATTGCCCACACTTTTGACGTTCCAGGGTGACTTACAACAACCGTAAGGGCCGATAATTGTTTTGAGAGACATGACCAAAAACTCGTCCTTGTCGCGCTTTGTGGCCATTTTCATGAGCTATTTCCCTCAGTTTTGGGGTTTTAGGGCAATTTACAACGATAGTGACACCCGGTAAATGTTTGAGAGATATGAGCAAAAACTCGTCGTTTTCCCATTCCATGGCCCTTTTCATGAGGTATTGCCCACACTTTTTGGGTTCCAGGTATATCTACAATGACCGTAAGTCCAGATAGATGTCTGAGATATATGACGAAAAACTTGTCGTTTTCGTGTTTTATTCCCATTTTCATGAACTATTGCCCACATATTTGGGGCTCCAGGGCGCTTTGCAACTGTTGGGTCCGCAGCATAGAAAACAAAAAATTTCCTACGGTGTGAACTACACGCCAAGATCTATGTACTAGGTACAAAGCAACGAGTGGACATACATCCAACGAGAACTTACCCTCGAAGACAACGAGTTTTGTTAACGAGTAGGAACTCGTGGTTGACGTAGTCGTACACTTGCCAATCTCAAGATCGTGAGGAAGTCCGAGCGCCGGAACTCAGCAGCGCATCCGCACTCGCACACACGTTCAAGCCACCGGACAACCTCCACCTCCTCGCTCCAGCAATCCAGCGGAAGCAGCAACTCCTTCCAGACGAAATGCTACCAGGAACACGTATCTCGCTAATCCGAGACCATGGGGGAATAATTCTAGAGGGGGAGAGAGATCCTTCACAAGCAGGTGTGTGGATGAAGGAGGGAATGGGTGGCCTTATATAGGAGGAGGGGGGTGCCCCCTCTCTCCATGGCTGGCGCATGGGGGGGTGACCCCTCACCTCCCCCATTCATGTGGTGGTAACCCCTCCACATTAAAATGCCTCTTCACATTCCCTTTTAAAGTCTCCACTTTAAATGCATTAAATTTCTCCAAATTTAATGCTCTCTCATTTAATAAAACTCTTTTTGTTAAATTTATTCAGAATTTTTCTAATTACTTTAATTAACAAACATTCACATATAGCCCCTTGCAATATTTCAATATCACATGCAGAACCACTTTCTGCAATTTCACCCGAAACAATTTCCGGTTTCTATTGAAACAATTCCTGCGCTCTGCAATTCTTTCGTCAGAAACATATGTGCTCCAAAATGGTGTCTGGTAACTCTTAAGTGTGCCACCCTACAGTTCGCGAATAATGTAGACATGATCGAGACCCTTTTCCGATCAATAATCAGCAGCGGGACCTGGAGATCCGTACTGACTCCTACACATTCAACGATGACTTCTGTGATCGTGAGAACCTTTAGCGCTTGTAACTAAATCCCTTTGTCTCTCGATATATTACATGTCCGAGATTCGATCATCGGTATCTCCATACCTAGTGTGATCTCGTTACCGACATGCACTCTTTTCTCGTTCCCGTGATATAACATTCTACTGATCACATCACTTGCTTGCAAGCTATCTTAATGTGATATCACCAAGAGGGCCCATAGTATATCTATCCGTCATCTGGATTGACAAATTCCACTCTTGATCAATGAGCCTCAACATAACAACTTCGTAGTACTGAACCCATCTTTATAGTCACCCTGTTACGGTGTGACGTTTGATGTTATCAGGATACTCTTCCGGTGTTAGCAATTAACATGATCTCATGGTCTAAGGATAAAGATTACTTCATATGATGTTATAGCAATATAAACATAATGACTTGATCGTAATGCTATACTTCGGATGAATGTTCATCACATCATTCCACCAATGGTGTGACCTTGTTATTAACAACATCCAATGTCCATGATCAGGAAACCTTGATCATCTTGTTAATCAACAAGCTAGTCTATAAGAGAGGCATAACTAGGAACCCTTTTTGTTTATTAAACACACATGTATTGATGTTTCCGATCAATACAATTGTAGCACGTAAAATAAACATCTATCATATATAAGGAATATATAATAACAACTTTATTATTGCCTCTCAGGGCATATTTTGTTCAGTCTTCCACTTGCACTAGATACAATAATCTAGTTCACATAGTGATAAATCTAACACCCATGGAGTTCTGGTGTTGACCATGTTTTTCCCTAGGGAGAACTTTAGTCAATGGATCTGCTACATTTAGGTCCGTGTGTACTTTACAAATCTTTATATCTCCATCCTTGACATGCTCGCGGATGGAGTGAAACCGGCGCTTAATATGCTTGGAATTCTTGTGAGACCTCGGTTCCTTTGCGTTGGCTATGGCTCCATTATTGTCACAATAGATCACCATTCGGTCCAACGCACTGGGAACCACACCTAGTTCCATAATGAACTCTTTGATCCAAACCGCCTCCTGCGCCGCTTCTGAAGCATCAACATATTCAGCCTCCGTCGTTGATCCAGCCACCACAGGTTGTTTGGAACTCCTCCAACTAACTGCTGCTCCTATCAAGAGAAATACGTATCCGGATTGAGACATAGAATCATCCGGATCGGTGTCAAAGCTAGCATCGACATAACACTTAGCGACTAGATCTTCTTCACCTCCGTATATAAGAAACATATCCTTAGTTCTTCTCAAGTACTGGAGGATGTTCTTTATCGCTAACCAGTACTTGAGGATGTTCTTTACCGCTAGTCAAACTAATAGCATGTGCCACATCCGGTCTTGTACATAGCATGGCATACATAATAGAGCCTATGGCCGAGGCATATGGGGTCTTATCCATCATCTCTCTTTCTTCCGCCGTAGCCGGACTTTGAGTCTTACTCAATGTCTTGCCTTGCAACATAGGTAAGAACCCTTTCTTACTTTCGTCCATATTAAACTTCTTTAATATCTTATCAAGGAATGCACTCTGCGATAGCCCAATTAGGCGCCTTGATCTATCTCTATAGATTTTAATGCCTAATATATATGATGCTTCACCAAGGTCTTTCATCAAAAATTTGTTGTTTAGATAACTTTTAACACTGTTTAAAAGATCTATATCATTTCTAATCAATAATATGTCATCCACATATAATATCAGAAATGCCACATTAGTCCCACTCACTTTCTTGTAAATACAAGCCTCTCCATAAGTTTGAACAAATCCAAACTCTTTGATCACCTCATCAAAGCGGAGATTCCAACTCTGGGATGCTTGCTTCAGTCCATAGATGGATCGCTGAAGTTTGCATACCTTATTAGCATCCTTAGGATCGACAAAACCTTTAGGTTGTATCATATACAACTCTTCTTCAATATTACCATTGAGGAACGCAGTTTTGACATCCATCTGCCATATTTCATAATCGAAATATGCAGCAATTGCTAACATAATCCTAACCGACTTAAGCATCGCTATGGGAGAGAATGTCTCATCGTAGTCAACTACTTGAATTTTTCGAAACCCCTTTGCGACAAGTCGAGCCTTATAGATGGTCACATTACCATCAGCATCAGTTTTTCTTTTGAAAATCCATTTATTCTCAATGGCCTTTCGGTCGTGAGGTAAGTCCACCAAGTTCCAAACTTGGTTCTCGTACATGGATTCCATCTCGGATTTCATGGCTTCTAGCCATTTGTTGGAATCCGGGCTCATCATCGCTTCTTCATACGTCACAGGGTCATCCATTTCATCAATCATGAAATTCACAACAGGATTGTCGTACAGTTCAGGAGTTGTACGTGTCCTGCTTGACCTGCGAGGTTCGGTAGTGTCCTCTTTCGGAGTTTCATGATCATTATCATTAGCTCTCTCTCTTCATCAGGTGAAGTCAACTCTGAAACAACTTCCGGAGCTGCGCCACTCGCCATTCCATGAAGAGAACGTTCAATAACCTCTTCGAGTTCTACCTTCCGACTACTCACACCTTTCGCAAGAAACTCCTTCTCAAGAAAGGATCCATTCTTGGCAACAAAAACCTTGCCCTCGGATTTGTGTTAGAAGGTATACCCAATTGTTTCCTTAGGGTATCCTATGAAGACGCATTTTTCCGCTTTGGGTTTGAGTTTATCTGGTTGAAGTTTCTTCACATAAACATCGCATCCCCAAACTTTAGGAAATGACATCTTAGGTTTGTTTCCAAACCATAATTCATACGGTGTCGTTTCAACAGATTTAGATGGTGCCCGATTTAAAGTGAGTGCAGCTGTTTCCAGTGCATAACCCCAAAATGATAGTGGCAAGTCAATCAGATACATCATAGATCGAACCATATCCAATAAGGTACGATTACGACGTCCGGACACACCATTACGTTGTGGTGTTCCGGCAGGCGTGAGTTGTGAAACTATTCCACACTCTTTCATGTGTGTGCTAAACTCATAACTTAGATACTCTCCTCCACGGTCACACCGCAGAAATTTGATCTTTCTATTACGATGATTTTCCACTTCATTCTGAAATTCCTTGAACTTTTGAAAAGTTTCAGACTTGTGTTTCATCAAATAGATATACCCATATCTACTCAAATCATCCGTGAAAGTAACAAAATAATGATATCCACCTCGCGCCAATACACTCATTGGTCCACACACATTAGTATGTATGATTTCCAATAGATATATCGCCCGTTCCATTGAACCGGAAAACGGCGTTCTAGTCATCTTGCCCATAAGGCATGGCTCACATATATCAAATGATTCAAAATCAAGTGATTCCAAAAGTCCATCAGAATGGAGTTTCTTCATGCGTTTAACGCCAATATGACCTAGACGGCAGTGCCACATATATGTAGACATATCATCATCAAGTTTAATCTTTTTAGCATTAACATTATGAATGTGTGTAATATTACTATCGAGATCCAACTGAAATAAACCATTCAACATAGGTGCATGACCATAAAAGATATCATTCTTATAAATCGAACAACCATTGTTTTCAGATTTAAAGGAATGACCACTTTGCATCAAACACGATCCAGATACAATGTTCATGCTCAGTGTAGGCACTAAATAACAATTATTTAGGTTTATAACTAATCCCGATGGCAAATGGAGAGGTAGCGTCCCGACGGCGATCACATCAACTTTTGATCCATTGCCGACCCACATTCTAACCTCATCCCTTGCTAGTTGTCGCTTGTTCCATAGCCCCTGAACTGAGTTACATATATTAGCAACCGATACCGTATCAAATACCCAGGTGCTACTGGGAGTACTAGTCAAGTACACATCAATAACATGTATATCACATATACCTTTGTTTGCCTTGCCGGACTTCTTGTCCACCAAATACTTGGGGCAGTTGCGCTTCCAATGGCGAGTCCCCTTACAATAGTAGCACTCGGTGTCAGACTTAGGGCCAGCTCCGGGTTTCTTTTCAGGCATGGCAACAGACTTGACACCCTTCTTGAAACCGGTGGTCCTATTGATCATCAACACTTGATGTTCTTTCCTAATCTCCACTTCTGCAGTCTTAAGTATTGACAGAAGCTCGGGAAGAGACTTCTTCATGCCCTGCATATTATAGTTCATCACGAAGCTCTTGTAGCTAGGTGGCAGAGATTGGAGAACACGATGTATGCCCAAGTCAATGGGAATCGTTATTCCCAAGGACACAAGCTTATCGGCGTACCCAGACATTTTGAGTACATCCTCACTAACGGAGCTGTTTTCCTCCATCATGCAGCTAAAGAACTTTTCTGTAGCATTATAACTCTCTACGGCAGCATGGGTATCGAAAATCATTTTCAATTCTCCCATGGTATCAAAGGCATTGCCATTTTCGAAACGCTTTCGAAGTCCTGGCTCTAGTCCATACAGTATGCCGCAATGAACTAAGTTGTGGTCCTCCTGACGAGTCACATAGACATTTTTTTTCCTCGTCAGGGGCATCAGGAGCTGGTGGGGGGCCTAGCGCCGCATCTAGCACATATTGCTTTTGTGCAGCAGTGAGGAGAATCCTCAAATTCATAGCCTAGTTGGTGAAGTTACTAGCATTCGCAGCAAGTTTCTCTTTCTCGATGAACACATTGAAATTAAAAGCAGGTGGTGCCATCTACAACAGAATTTGTAAAGTTTATTTAGACTAATTTTATGATAGATTGAGTTCAACTAATCCAAATTATTAATGAACTCCCACTCAAAAACGACATCCCTCGTGTATTTTTGGTGATTACATGAACCAAATCCACTACACCAAGTCCGATCATCACGTGAGTTGATGTAGCTTCAAAGGCGAGCATCTATATGGGCATCATATCAACTATATGACTCTTGCTTAACCTTTCCGTCCGTGTTCCGAGGCCATGTCTGTACATGCTAGGCTCGCCAAGTAAGAACCTTAGTATTCGCGTGTGTAAAACTGTCTTACACCGGTTCCTATGAAAGCGTAGATTAGAGTACACCCGATCATCACGTGATGTTTCGTAACACGATCCACAGAACGGTGCATACTTAAGTAAGAACACATTTTTATCTTGATATCTAAATGAGGGATCATCTTATAATGCTACCAAAAGCGCCAAACTAGCAGTATAAGATGCTAACATATAATGTGTAAAGTGTGATGATATGGTCCATGCATTTGATCTCTATCACTTGCATCGTGGTATGATCTCTATCATTCCTTTGTGTGTAAGGCCAAGGTCTATGGAACTTACACGTTGAGTGTGTTGTAAGAGTATCTATCATACATCTACTTACGACAATACCATATCAATACACTAGCCCAGCAACGATCTAAACTAGACGCCTCTAATTTATCAATTGCTAGTTTTACGTGGCATAATGCTTTCGGAGATAGAACCGTTCTCACGTACGAACATGAACCACAACGAGGATAACTAAGTTATTAGCAACTCGTTGTAAATCAGATATTGACTATAGTAGGAGAGACAGACACCCGCCAGCCACTTATGCAAAACAAGTTGCATGTCAGTCATGGAACCGATCTCATGTACGATGACATGTAAGGTTGTTCCGGGCCGCTTCATCCCACTATGCCACCAATATCCAAAATACATAGAAGATGCAATAACATGATCATCATCGCCCACATATAAACATATGTGTACTACCCGTGGAAAGCACCTACGTATAGATCAGGCTCTGATACCACTGTTGGGTCCGCAACATAGAAAACAAAAAATTTCGTACGGTGTGAACTACACGCCAAGATCTATCTACTAGGTACAAAGCAACGGGCGGACATACATCCAACGAGAACTTACCCTCGAAGACAATGAGTTTTGTTAACAAGTAGGAACTCGTGGTTGATGTAGTCGTACACTTGCAGATCTCAAGATCGTGAGGAAGTCCGAGCGCCGCAACTCAGCAGCGCATCCACACTCGCACACACGTTCAAGCCACCGGATAACCGCCACCTCCTCGCTCCAGCGATCCAGCGGAAGCACCAACTCCTTCTAGATGAAATGCCACTCAGAACATGTATCTCGCTAATCTGAGCCCATGGGGGAATAATTCTAGAGGGGGAGAGAGATCCTTCACAAGGAGGTGTGTGGATGAAGGAGGGAATAGGTGGCCTTTTATAGGAGGAGGGGGGTGCCCCCTCTCTCCATGGCCGGTGCATGGGGGGGTGACCCCTCACCTCCACCATTTATGTGGTGGTAACCCCTCCACATTAAAATGCCTCTTCACATTCCCTTTTAAAGTCTCCACTTTAAATGCATTAAATTTCTCCAAATTTAATGCTCTCTCATTTAATAAAATTCTTTTTATTAAATTTATTCAGAATTTTGTTAATTACTTTAATTAACAAACATTCACATATAGCCCCTTGCAATATTTCAATATCACATGTAGAACCACTTTCTGCAATTTCACCCGAAACAATTTCCGGTTTCTATTAAAACAATTCCTGCGCTTTGCAATTCTTTCGTCTGAAACATATGTGCTCCAAATGGTGTCCGGTAACTCTTAAGTGTTCCACCCTACGGTTCGCAAATAATGTAGACATGATTGAGATCCTTCTCCGATCAATAATCAGCAGCGGGACCTGGAGATCCGTACTGACTCCTACACATTCAACGGCGACTTCTGTGATCGTGAGAACCTTTAATGCTTGTAACTAAATCCCTTTGTCTCTCGATATATTACATGTCCGATATTCGATCATCGTATCTCCATACCTAGTGTGATCTCGTTACCGACATGCACTCTTTTCTCGTTCCCGTGATATAACATTCTAGTGATCACATCACTTGCTTGCAAGCTATCTTAATGTGATATCACCGAGAGGGCCCAGAGTATATCTATCCCTCATCTGGATTGACAAATTCCACTCTTGATCCATGAGCCTCAACATAACACCTTCGTAGTACTGAACCCATCTTTATAGTCACCCTGTTACATTTAGGGCCGTTTTCATGAGCTATCGCCCTTAGTTTTTGGGTTTCCGGGCGATTTACAATGACCGTGAGAAACGATACATGTTTGAGTGTTATGACCAAAAACTCGTCTTTTCGCATTTAATGGCCGTTTTCATGAGCTATTGCCCACAATTTTGGGGTTTCAGGGCAATTTACAATGACCGTTAGACCCGATACATGTTTGAGAGATATGACCAAAAACTCATCTATGTCACATTTTGTGGCCATTTTCATGAGCTATTGCCCTCAGTTTTGGGGTTTTAGGGCAATTTACAATGATAGTGAGACCCGATAAATGATTGAGAGATATAACCCAAAACTCATCGTTTTCGCGTTTTATGCCCATTTTCATGAGCTATTGCCGACACTTTTGGGCCTTTAGGGTGATTTTCAAGGACCGTGAGAACCGATACATGTTTGAGTGTTATGACGAAAAACTTGTCTTTTGCGTTTAATGGCCGTTTTCATGAGCTATTGCCCATAGTTTTGGGGTTCCAGGGCGATTTACAACGACCGTTAGACCCAATACATGTTTGAGAGATATGACCAAAAAATCGTCCTTGTCATGCTTTGTGGCCATTTTCATGAGCTATTTCCCTCAGTTTTGGGGTTTTAGGGCAATTTACAACGATAGTGAGACCCGGTAAATGTTTGAGAGATAGGAGCAAAAACTCATCGTTTTCGCGTTTTATGCCCATTTTCATGAGCTACTACCCACACTTTTGGGCCTCCAAGGCGATTTACAACATCCGTCAAACCCGATACATGTTTGAGAGATCTGACCAAAAACTCGTCGTTTTGTGTTTTATGGTTGTTTTCATGAGCTATTGCCCACACTTTTGACGTTCCAGGGTGACTTACAACAACCGTAAGGCCTGATACTTGTTTTGAGAGATATGACCAAAAACTTGTCCTAGTCACAATTTATGGCCGTTTTCATGAGCTATTGCCCAAAGTTTTGGCGTTCCATGGCGATTCACAACTACCGTAAGACCCGATACATGTTTGAAAGATATGAACTAGAACTCGTCGTTTTCGCGTTCTATGGTTGTTTTCATGAGCTATCGCCCACACCTTTGGGTTCTAGGGCAATTTATAATGATCGTAAGTCCAGATACATGTTTGAGAGATATGACCAAAAACTCGTCATTTTCATGATTTATGGACATTTTCATTAACTATTGCCCACATATTTGGGGCTCTAGGGCGCCTTGCAACGATCGTAAGTATCGGTAAATGTTTGAGAGATATGACCAAAAACTCATCGTTTTCGCGTGTTATGGCCGTTTTCTTGAGATATTTCCCACACTTTTGGGGTTCAAGGGCACACCTGGTACATGTTTGGCAGTTAAGACCAAAAACTCGATGTTTTCGCATTTAGGGCCATTTTCATGACCTATCGCCCTTAGTTTCGGGGTTTCATGGCGATTTACAACGACCTTGAGAACCGATACATGTATGAGTCTTATGACCAAAAACTCATCTTTTTACGTTTAATGGCTGTTTTCATGAGCTATTGCCCATAGTTTTGGGGTTCCAGGGCGATTTACAACGACCGTGAGACCCGATACATGTTTGAGAGATATGACCAAAAACTCGTCCTTGTCACACTTTATGGCCATTTTCATGAGCTATTGCCCACAGTTTTGGGGTTCCAGGGCGATTCACAACTACCGTAAGACCCGATACATGTTTGAAAGATATAGACTAGAACTCGTCGTTTTCGCGTTCTATGGTTGTTTTCATGAGCTATTGCCCACACCTTTGGGTTCTAGGGGAATTTATAATGATTGTAAGTCTAGATACATGTTTGAGAGATATGACCAAAAACTCGTCATTTTCCTGATTTATGGCCATTTTCGTTAAATATTGCCCACATATTTGGGGCTCTAGGGCGCCTTGCAACGATCGTAAGTATCGGTAAATGTTTGAGAGATATGACCAAAAACTCATCATTTTCGAGTGTTATGGCCGTTTTCTTGAGATATTTCCCACACTTTTGGGGTTCCAGGGCACACCTGGTACAGTATTGGCAGTTAAGACCAAAAACTCGATGTTTTCGCATTTAGGGCCATTTTCATGACCTATCGCCCTTAGTTTTAGCGTTTCATGGCGATTTACAACGACCGTGAGAACCGATACATGTTTAAGTGTTACGACCAAAAACTCATCTTTTCGCGTTTACTGGCTGTTTCATGAGCTATTGCCCATAGTTTTGGGGTTCGAGGGCGATTTACAACGACCGTGAGACCCGATACATGTTTGAGAGATATGACCAAAAACTCGTCCTTGTCGCAGTTTGTGGCCATTTTCATGAGTTATTACCCTCAATTTTGGGGTTTTAGGGCAATGTCCGACAATAGTGAGACCTGGTAAATGTTTGAGAGATATTACCAAACAACTCGTCATTTTCATGAGTTATTGCCCTCAATTTTGGGGTTTTAGGGCAATTTACAACAATAGTGAGACCTAGTAAATGTTTGAGAGATATGACCAAACAACTCATCGTTTTCACGTTTTAAGCCCATTTTCATGAGCTATTGCCGACACTTTTGGGCCTTTAGGGTGATTTTCAAGGACCGTGAGAACCGATACATGTTTGAGTGTTATGACCAAAAACTCGTCTTTTTGTGTTTAATGGCAATTTATAACGATAGTGAGACCAGGGAAATGTTTGAGAGATATGAGCAAAAACTCGTCGTTTTCCCGTTTTATGCCCATTTGCATGAGCTACTGCCCACTCTTTTGGGCCTCCAAGGCGATTTACAACATCCGTAAGACCCGATACATGTTTGAGTGATATGACCAAAAACTCGTCGTTTTCGTGTTTTATGGCTGTTTTCATGAGCTATTGCCCACACTTTTGACGTTCCAGGGTGACCTACAACAACCGTAAGGCCGGATACTTGTTTCGAGAGATATGACCAAAAACTCGTCCTGGTCACACTTTATGGCCGTTTTCATGAGCTATTCCCATAGTTTTGGGGTTCCAGGGCGATTCACAACTACCGTAAGACCCGATACATGTTTGAAAGATCTAGAATAGAACTCGTCGTTTTTGCCCACACTTTTGGGATTCCAGGGCACACCTGGTACATGTTTGGCAGTTAAGACCAAAAACTCGATGTTTTCGCATTTTGGGCCATTTTCATGACCTATCGCCCTTAGTTTTGGGGTTTCATGGCGATTTACAACGACCGTGAGAACTAATACATGTTTAAGTGTTGTGACCAAAAACTCATCTTTTGTTGTTTAATGGCCGTTTTCGTGAGCTATTTCCCACAGTTATTGGGTTCCAGGGCGATTTACAATGACCGTGAGACCCGATACATGTTTGAGAGATATGACCAAAAACTCGTCCTTGTCGCACTTTCTGGCCATTTTCCAGAGTTATTGCCCTCAGTTTTGGGGTTTTAGGGCAATTTACAACGACAGTGAGACCCGGTAAATGTTTGAGAGATATGACCAAAAAAGAGCGAGTTTTTGGTCATAAATCGTATTAGCTCATGAAAATGTCCATAAAGCGCAAAAAGGGCGAGTTTGTGGTCATAAATCATATAAGCTCATGAAAACGGCCAGAGAGCGCGAAAACGACGAATTTTAGGTCATAACTCTCAAAACGGTGGGTAGTCCTCGATCGACAGTCCTCGGTCGGTAGTCCGTGGTCTTTTGTCCTTGGTTGGTAGTTCTTGGTCGGTAGTCCTCGGTCAGTAGTCCTTGGTCGGTAGTCCTCGGTCTGTAGACCTTGCTCGGTAGTCCTCGGTCGGTAGTCCTCGGTCAGTAGTCCTTGGTCGGTAGTCCTCGGTCGGTAATCCTTGGTCGGTAGTCCTCAATTGGTCAAAATATACAATACCACCTAGCCACATTCAACTCTTGCAGCGTGAGATCAAGAGCATTACCCCTTCCATGAAGGTTTCCTTGGTGCTAAAACATATCTAAGGTACACCCATCATTGTGCACCCAACATATCTAAGGATATTTCTTCCATATAGTGCGAACATAGGCACTAAAGTACAAAGAAACACAATTTGTGATCACTTGTACAATGCAAGCTTCCACGATTGAACCTTCCACTCTTGCCTTCTTACACACTTTTAAGCGCAGATGGTGCATTGCCCTATAACACATTATTAGAAATTTGGGTGGTACATGACATGAATGTATTATAATACAATGTATGAACTAATGTTAGACTCTTTAGCATACCTCCCAACAACATACATCCATATGCCATAGGGACTCCAACCCTTGCCTCATATGGGAGATGCACCATCAAGTGTTGCATTACATTGAAAAAGCCTGGTGCATGCATTTTCTTAAGATTGCACAACAAAACATGAATCTCATTCTCAACTTCACACATTCGTTTTGGCTCAATTTCTTTGGCACACAGCTATCGGTAAAAATGGCTTAACTCAACTATGACCTTCCATTCCCTTTCTGGGATGAAGCCTCATAGTGCAACTGCTATAAGGCGTTCAATGATGATGTGGTGGTCATGGATTTTCAACCCAAGGAAACTTTTTTTGGGACAAATTGGCAGCATACCCATCAAAAAACTTTACTTCTTTAACCCACTTGAAGATCATGATTTTATCATCCTTCTAAACACAATAATTTGCTTTTGGTTTTTTCCACACTCCCTTTGCATCCTTTGTTAGATGAAGCTTTGTCCAATCAAAATATTTAGCAATATCAAGACGAGCTTTGATATTATCCTTAGTTTTATCAAGAATATCAAGGCACATGTATAATAATGCCTCGGAAACATTTTTCTCATTGTGCATTACACCAATGTTATGGTGAATCAACAACTTACTTAAATACTCTAGCTGCCACAAACCACTTATAGCAATCCAATTGTGATCCACTCCGAACCCTTCAACTGTACTCTTAACGGTTTCATTAGGGACAAGACTTTGAAGTTCTATATACACATCA
This sequence comes from Avena eriantha, assembly GCA_910589775.1. Classification (NCBI taxonomy): domain Eukaryota; kingdom Viridiplantae; phylum Streptophyta; class Magnoliopsida; order Poales; family Poaceae; genus Avena; species Avena eriantha. Next base: position 480,281,465 of record OU342745.1, read on the forward strand.
TCTCTAGACATGGGCTTTGGTGGAGGAGTTAAAACTTCTTTATTCTTATGAAAACATTTCAAACTCCAACGAAATGCATGGTTAGCTGGAAGAAATATCGTATGGTAGTCAAACCAACAAGGTTTTCTCCCATTCTTCAATGAAAATGTGTTTATGACAGATCCACATATAGGACATGCAAGCTTCCTACATTCTGCAAACTTCTTATATTCTTTATCAAATGCCTTCCAAGCTTCTCCATCAGAAGGGTGAACCATTACTTTGTCACTGTCACGAGGCCTTGCATGATAATCCATGTGCTTGGCAGTGCTTTGTGACATGTACAACCATTGTAGTCTAGGAGTAATAGGGAGATAGCGCAAAACTTTTCTTGGTATCTTCCTAGAGTTATTTTTTGTGGTAGTTTCCTCATACCGAGGTTCTTTGCATATGGTGCATTTATCCTTATTTTCAGTCTCCTTAAATGGAACATGCAAAACTGAATGGAAAAATGTGGCCGAAAGGAACAATGACTGCCCTAGAAGAAATGAAAATATTTCCATAAGTGCACCTAAATCGATGATGTGTGTACTTTGTATTCTTTAGGTAGACAAACATGAATAATGACTCCAGGTTTTTTTGGCAAGATCAATAAAGTTATAGTGGAGGTAAACATTGAAGGATGCCATAATAGGAAAACTAAAGCATAGACTGTGAGTTGTCTTAACATAAAAGGATACGATCGGCCATATAATACAATCTATCTGATTACAAAATAAAATTTTGTGCCTTCTGCTACCCATGATCGGTTTCCAATGCTGGAGATCAAAAATGGCTCTGCAGTACGACTCGAATACATCGACTTGAATCAATTTTCCAGTTCGTGCGGGCAATACCATGTATCCGATACGTTAGTGACTCATGAAGGAAGTAAGGAACTCCATGCAAAGTGAGAAACCAAAATATACATAAACATGCAGTTTCCTAACAAAGACCAAGGTATACCACTACATTTCCTTCACTTCTCCAATGTTGATAAATTTGTATCTCCACTTTAATCAAATGATAACCATGAAAAGGTACAAATAACCAAGAAGTAAAGAGATCTAGAATACTCTTGATTTGATGCGGACTTTTGGTATGCCTAACAAATACCAAGGCAGACCATGAAACCAAGAAGAGAGGTTTATTATGATATATGCATATAGTTTAATGACCTGCAGTCATACGAGCGAAAAAGGAAAGGGAAGGATGACCAGGTATAGGTACAGTGTGGTGATACAGTGCAAATGTATCTATAATTTTTGATGTTCCATGCTTGGTTTTATCCACATTCCTGTGTTTTGTCCACACTTTGGAGTACTTTTAATATGATTTCTTGGACTAACCTATTAACAAGAGCCACAGTGCCAGCTGCCTATTTTCTGCTGTTTTTGGTTCCGGGAAAGTCAGAAAATGAATACTCTCAGAATTGGACGGGACAAAAGCCAAAGTGCCTATTTTTCCGGAAGTCATCAGATGCCACAATACGAGACGGAGAAGGGTTGGGGGCCGGCCACACCACCTGGCCAGGCCTGACCCACGCCAAGGGGTGGTCTGGCTGACCCCAGCACCCCTCGGCCTCTCCTTCCGCCTATAAGATGCCCTCGGGACAAAAACCCTAAGTACCCGATCAAAAATCCACGAAAGAGTCTGTAGCCGCCATTGTCTCCATCCCTAGATCGGGAGGGGTCTGAAGATCTTCCCAGCACCCTGCCGGAGAGGGGAATTCACCCTAGAGGCCTTCTTCATCATCATGCAAGCCTCCAGTGTGACGCGTGAGTAGTTCATCTTTGAACTACGGGTCCATGTAGTAGCTAGATGGTTGGTTCTACTCCTTTGTGCTTTCATGTCTAGATCTTGTGAGGTCCGTTCATGATCAAGATCATCCATTTGTAATTCTGCATGTTGTGTTTGTGGGGATCCGATGGATATTGAGATGCTATTTCAGATTGATTATTGATTCTATCATGTCTTTGTTTGTGATCTTGCATGCTTTCCGTTGTTAGTAGCTATCTTGGCCAAGTAGATTCTAGCAACTCCAAGAGTTAGTATTTATGCTCGATAGTGGGTTAATGCCTCTAGTAATCTGGGGAAGTGACAGAAATCTCTAAGGTACTAGATGTGCTGTTGCTACTAGGGACAAAACAACAATCCTTTGTTCATGGAACAATCATATTGTTTACATTACACGCAATTCGTAAAGAAATAATCTGTTGCTTGCAACTTAATACTGGAGGGGGTTCGGATGATAACCTGAAGGTGGATTATTAGTCATAGATGCAGTTGGATAGCGCTCTATGTATAATGTTGTAATGCCCAATCAAGTTCCAAAGGAGTCAAGATGATTAGTATAGGCATGTATTGCGTTCTCGATATTTGTCAATTGCCCCGCTGTAATTTGTTCACCCAGCATGTTATCTATCTTAAGGAGAGCCACCTCTAGTGAACTATGGACCCCGGTGCTTTTCTTTACATACAATCTATAAATTGTTTACTGCTTTGTGTTTACTTTCTGCAAACTATTACTTCCTTCCATTCGATACGTTTAATCCTTTGTTTTCAGCAAAACCGGTGCGATTGACAAGCTCATCGCAAGTTGGGGACAGAGTTATGTGGTTGTGTTGTGCAGGTCTCCACGTTGCTACTAGCACTGGTAGTGCGCCCTGCTAATGTTTAGCTATCTACACCTTTGGGGTGTTTCCTTGCTCCTACTAGATTGATAACCTTGGTTTCGTACTGAGGGAAAACTTGTTTTTGTGCTCATCATACCTTCCCCTTGGGGTTCCCCAATGAGCTCGATATAATTTGGGCCATCAAGCATATTTTCTAGCGCCGTTGCCGGGGAGTCAAGGACATCTTCACAAGGGGAGTCCCTCATAACCAATCTCTTTACTTTGTTATTTTTGTTTTGCTTAGTTTATTTTTTTTTGTTTTGTTTGCTTGTTTCTTTATAAAAAACACAAAAACATTAGTTTTACTAGTATGCTTTCTTATTCAAAAACACAAAAAAATGACTACTCTTGAAAACACTAAGTTGGGTGACTTCACTAGCACCAACAACAATGATTTTATGAGCACACCTATTGCTCCACCTATGCTTGAAGATACTTTCTTTGAGATAAAACCTGCTTTACTCAATCTTGTTATGAGAGAACAATTTTCTGGTATTAGTAATGAAGATGATGCTGCCCATCTAAATAACTTTGTTGAACTTTGTGAGATGCAAAAGCATAGGGATGTAGATGGTGATATTATTAAGCTGAAATTGTTTCCTTTCTCTTTGAGAGGAAAAGCTAAAGAATGGTTGAATTCCTTAACTAAGAATAGTATTGATTCTTGGACTAAATGCAAAGATGCTTTTATTGGAAAATACTATCCTCCTGCTAAGATTATATCTATGAGAAGTGAAATAATAAAGTTTAAACAAACTGATAATGAGCTTGTTGCTCAAGCTTGGGAAAGAATGAAATCTTTGGTAAAGAATTGTCCCACTCATGGACTGACTAGTTGGATGATCATCCAAACTTTTTATGCAGGATTGAACTATTCTTCAAGGAACTTATTTGATTCTGCTACTTGAGGTACCTTTATGACCATCACTTTGGGTGCTGCAACAAAACTTCTGGACAATTTGATGGTTAATTATTCTGAATGGCATACTGAGAGAGCTCCGCAAGGTAGGAAGGTAAATTCTGTTGAGGAAACTCCCTCCTTGAGTGATAAGATTGATATTATTATGTCTATGCTTGTGAATGGGAAAGCCCATATTGATCCAAATAATATTCCTTTAGCATCTTTGGTTGCTCAAGAAGAGCAAGTTGATGTGAACTTTATAAGAAATAACAATTTTGGCAATAATGCTTATAGGAAGAATTTTGGTAACAACAATTATAAGCCATATCCTCCCAACAATGGTAATGCTTATGGAAATTCTTACAACAATAATAGGAGTGCACCCTCTGAACTTGAAGTTATGCTTAAATACTTTATTAGTAAACAAACTGCTTTCAACAAAACTATTGAGGAAAAACTCTCTAATGCTGAAAGAAATATAGCATCTTTGGTTGAAGCTCAATCTTCTTTGAATAAAATGGCTTCTAAACCTGAAACTAATGATAATCCCTTTGCAGCTACTAATGCTATACAAGTAAGAATTGATGAAAATGTTAGACTATTAGCTGAATTTCATGCTAAGTGGGAAAGAGAAGATGAAATTGCTAGAACCATTATTGTTTTCACTATCACCACCACTAGTGTTGAGGCTAGTAATAGTTCTACTATTCTAGATGATAAATTTGATTTTGATCTTGATGGGTGTAATATCTCTGAAGTTATTAAGTTCCTACAAAAGCTTGCTAAAAGTCCCAATGCTAGTGCTATGAACATGGCCTTTACAAAACACATTACGATGCTCTCATAAAGATTAAAGAAGAAAAGATGAAACATAAAGCTTCTATTCCTATAAAACAAGAAGATGGTTGGGAACCCATCATTAATATGAAAGTGAATGACTTTGATTTCAAAGCTTTATGTGATCTTGATAGTAGTGTTTCTATTATGCCTAAAAGGATTTATGATATGCTTGATTTGCCTCCACTTGAAGATTGTTATTTGAATGTCCCACTTGATGATAATGCTAAAAATAAACTCATGGGGAGTCTTAATGATGTTCTTATTATGTTTAACAATGCCTATGTCCCCGTTGATTTCTATGTTTTGGTTGTTGAATGCAATACTTCTTGTCCTATTACTTTGGGAAGACCTTTTCTTAGAACTATTGGTGCCATTATTGATATGAAAGAAGGGACCATTAAATATCAACTCCCACTCAAGAAAGGTATAGAACACTTACCTAAGAAGAGAGAGACGATTTATTTTGCCTCTCGTATGAAAAAAAAATTTGGTCTTAATGCTTCTTCATTTGAGAACACTTGATCCTTTTCCTTTATTCTTATGCCTAACTTAAAGGCGTTAAAAAAAGTACGTATTGGGAGATAACCCAAAAGTTTTAGATGAGTCTTGGATGGTTATTATCCTTATCCTTTTTATTTGCTTTTTGTGCCAAGAGTAATCTCTAATGACAGAGAAGTAATGATTTGGAAAGTTACTGTCCCGAAACAGATTTATGTGCTTCACCGTAAAAATTCGTGTAAAATCTCTGAACGTCTTTGTGAGGCGTGAATATTTGTGATTCTGCCCCAGGTTATTATCTAACTTTCTTTAGTTCAACACTTTTTGATTTGAGCAACAGAAGTTCTTCGAAACAATTCGTCTTTACCTGTTGGTCTGTTTTGACAGATTTCTGCCATTTTCTGCATTTGCTTCTTGTTGGTTCCTTTTTAGGTTCTTTTGGGGAATTGACATTTTTGAGGGAAGTGATACAGTAGCTAGTGTTCTAACGGAAGTTTATTTGGTGTTATAACTGAACCTTAAGACATATTATGTTGAGTGCACTAATGTTGCTAATATAGATTCTGTGAAGTTTTGTATGAAGAAAAAAATCCAGGTGTATGGAAGGAATGAGTAATGAGATGAAGGATGAACTAAAGCTCAAGCTTGGGGATGCCACGTGTGTCACCCCAATAAATATCCAAGAAGTACAAGCGTCAAAGCTTGGGGATGCCCAAGGCATCCCCTTCTTCATCAATTAAAATCCCAGGTTTCTTCCAAACGCTTCGTTTTTATTGTTTCATGCACAGTTGTGTAGTTCTTGGAGTGTCTTCTTTTTCGTTTTCATTTTCTTTTTGGTTTTTCGTTTGCTTTTGTTTGCTTAGTTTTCTTAATAAATTGGTTGGACCCCCCTCTTTCATACATTGGTTTGCAAATAGTTTGGTTTGGGTTGGAAAAGAGTAGGAAAGTTCATACTTATGTGGTAAAAAGAACTTGTTTTTGACTGTGGCCTATGCTTTGTCATGCCATGGTTGATATTGTTTTTGCTTTATGATTAGTATTCTTTGCTGTAGCATGACTTGTTATAAACAATTGAGATTGCTTAATGTGCCTTGTATGAATCATGCGTTATTTTAGCATATTAAAGCATGGTATTGTGGTATTCTCCTTTGATGCTTTATTTGGGTTGACTTGGCACATGCTCACACCATGTTATGACTATCTCAAGTCACCTAAGCCTTTATGATCCTTTAGTTTTCAACTTGTAGTATCACTTTATGCTTTTATCAATGATGTTTTGTCGCTCTGCATGATTATGGCCATTATTGCTCTCTTAGTTTGTCGCTCCTAGTCTTTTGCTAGCCTCCACAACCAAGTATGAGTTCCACTCATGCATCCAACTCCCTAAACCAAGTTATTCCAAAGAGTCCACCATACCTACCTACTAGCTTATGCTATTCCAAGTATATTCATGCTTTTGTTTACCTTCCAAATTAAACTTGTTATTAGAAAACTACTGATTAAAGCTCTCACGAACTTGATGGCACACTTTACTTTTTTGCATTTAATAAACTTGAACCATTGGGTCCTTCTTTGTTGCGTATATGCTTGCGCTTTATAAGTTGAAATTAGCATAACCATGTATCATGGGGAACGCTTTCAGCATTGCACTTGTACTTTGTACACCGTTGATATCATGTTCTTTTGATTATGGATCCCGGCGGTGTGAAATAAAAGTGGAACTTGTAAGATCATGGAGTTTGTATGTGTGTTAGAGAAACGCCTGGGCCGCTAGCCTAAGCCATGCCTAATCATGGTGGAAACTTGCAGCATCACCATAATGAGCACTCTATGAAGCATCCTCCATAAAAACCTATGCAAATAGCAAATAAAAAGATCGCTGAGATGCTCATTGTCTGCTTGCCTTGTCATTTTGATTATGGGATAGCTCATGTCTCATATGCAAGGGGTACCCCGTTGGCGGTTCTTTATGATACACATGTACTTACGATGACAAGAGCTTACTTGTGACTAAATTTGAGTAGCATGAGGTTCGGTTTTCGTAAGTAAGGGGCACGAGATTTCGGTTTATAACTTGTCAAGCATATCCTCTTAGTTGTGTCACTTTTACCTTAATCACCTTCAAGATGCTTATGATAGGGGCAATGAGAGCTGAAAGCTATAAGTACCATAATTTTTGGAAGCTCTTTATGAGACTTGAATCCCTGCTTCCTGCTATGAAGGCCTTTCTTCCACTTTTATATTGAGTCTCCACCTTCTACCTTTATGCACCTACTTTGAGAGCATAGTGGCCATTCTTAGTTCTATGTGAATTGTCCCAAGACTAGTTTATTGATGCATATCTTGATATTGCTTCTTTTAAACTATTTGTATCTTGTCACTCCTATGAACTTTGAAGGTGTCCTATGCATTTATATTTGCTACTCTATGAGGGACAAGCTGAATACTATTATGCTATGTTTTCTTTATGTGAAACAAACAAACTTCTTGCAAAGCATTGTTATTCATGAATCTTTTGTTTGTGCCTCTTCATGTTGCATCATAGTTTCTTTGTCTTATTGCTAGAACCTTGTCTTTCATGTTATGATTGAAGTACTATAATCCCAGCTCTGAATGTTTTACAAATACTTTGATCAAGTCTTTGATGGTGCATGTCACCTCAAAAATTATTGTTTCTTTTTATCACTTACCTACTCGAGGACGAGAAGGAGTTAAGCTTGGGGATGTTGATACATTGCAAATGTATCTATAATTTTTGATGTTCCATGCTTGGTTTTATCCACTTTATTGTGTTTTGTCCACACTTTGGAGTACTTTTCATATGATTTCTTGGACTAACCTATTAACAAGAGCCACAGTACCAGCTGCCTATTTCGGCTGTTGTTGGTTCCAGGAAAGTCAGAAAAAGAATATTCTCGGAATTGGACTGGACAAAAGCCAAAGTGCCTATTTTTCCAGTAGTCATCAGATGCCAGTGTACGAGACGGAGAGGGGCCAGGGGCCACCACACCACCTGGCCGCACGACCCAGCCTGGCCCGCGCCAGGGGGTGGTCTGGCCGCCTCCGGCACCCCCTCGGCCTCCCCTTCTGACTATAAGATGCCCTCGAGACGAACACCCTAAGGGCTCGATCAAAAATCCAAGAAAGAGTCTGTAGACACCGTCATCTCCATCCCTAGATCGGGATGGATCTAAAGCTCTTCCCGGCACCCTGTCGAAGAGGGAAATTCACCCCAGAGGCCTTATTCATCACCATGCAAGCCTCCGGTGTGATGCGTGAGTAGTTCATCCTTGGACTAGGGATCCATGTAGTAGCTAGATGGCTAGTTCTCCTCCTTTGTGCTTTCATGTCTAGATCTTGTGAGCTCCGTTCATGATCAAGATCATCTCTTTATAATTCTACATGTTGTGTTTGTGGGGATCCGATGGATATTGAGATGGTATTTCGGATTGATTATTGATTCTATCATGTCTTTGTTATTTGTGATCTTGCATGCTTTCCATTGTTAGTAGCTATCTTGGCCAAGTAGATCCTAGCAACTCCAAGAGTTAGTATTTATGCTCGATAGTGGGTTCATGCCTCTAGTAATCTAGGGAAGTGATAGAAATCTCTAAGGTACTATATGTGCTGTTGCTACTAGGGAGAAAACAACAATCCTTTGTTCATAGAACAATCATATTGTTCACTTTATGCGGAGTTTGTAAAGCAATAATCCGTTGCTTGCAACTTAATACTAGAGGGGGTTCGGATGATAACCTGAATGTGGATTATTAGTCATAGATACAGTTGGATGGCAGTCTATGTATAATTTTGTAATGCCCAATCAAGTCTCAAAGGAGTCAAGATGATTAGTATATGCATGTATTGCTTTCTCCATGTTTGTCAATTGCCCCGCTATAATTTGTTCACCCAGTATGTTATCTATCTTAAGGAGAGCCACCTCGTGTGAACTATGGATCCCGGTCCTTGTCTTTTACATACAATTTATAAACTTTTACTGCTTTATTTTTACTTTCTAGAAACTTTTACTTCTTTCCATTTGATACGTTTAATCCTTTGATTTCTGCAAAACACGGTGAGATTGACAACCTCATCGCAAGTTGGGGATAAAGTTTTGTGGTTGTGTTGTGCAGGTCTCCACGTTGCTACTAGCACCGGTAGTGCGCCCTGCCAAGGGTTAGCTAGCAACACCTTTGGGATGTTTCCTTGCTCCTACTGGTTCGATTAAACCTTGGTTTGATAACTGAGGGAAACTTGCTGATGTGCTCATCATACCTTCCTCTTGGGGTTCCCAACGAGCTCAGTATCAACATCGCACCAGCACTTTTCTGGCGCCGACACTGAGCCATCAAGCATTTTTCTGGCGCCGTTGATGGGGAGTCAAGGACATCTTCACAAGGGGAGTCCCTGATAACCAATATCTTTACTTTGTTATTTTTGTTTTGCTTAGTTTCTTTTTGCTTTGTTTTCTTGTTTCTTTATCAAAAACACAAAAAAATTAGTCCCTACTATAGTTGTTATTTTCGTTGGTCTGTTATTGTCTTGCATTATCATGCTTTCTATCAATGACTGGTTTCTTTGAAACTGAATCTTATTGGCAAGGTGGGTTCAGGGAAGAACAAAAATATTATTATAAGGAACACTGCTTGTCACAAAAAGGGAAACACTTATGGGAACAAATTGATAAATTGGATACCATTGCTAGAAACATGTGCTCTACTTATAATTTTACTTATTGCTTTGATAAATCTTGTTGCTGTAGGAGGTATAAACACCTCCCTTTTCAATGTGAGTATAATGATAATGTTACCATATCTTCTTATGTTAAGGGAAATTATGAATTTTATGATGTGGAACAAATTGAAGAATTTATTGCTTGCAAGGGTGCATTCGAACTTGCTTATTTGCTTGAAAATATTGATGATGCACTTTATAAATATGAGGTTTATGATATATATAAATTTTTCTTTGATAATTACAAGGAAGAAAATGGCTATATTATTGAATATCTTAATAGATTCTCTCCACCAATGGAAGAGATTAATGCCTTGCAGGAGCCTATGATAGAAGAAATTGCTAAAACTGGAAGCTCATTGGATGAAAAAGAGGAGGAGAGTGATGATCGAGAGGAGTGATACATTGCAAATGTATCTATAATTTGTGATGTTCCATGCTTGGTTTTATCCACTTTCTTGTGTTTTGGTCCAGCTTTGGAGTACTTTTCATATGATTTCTTGGACTAACCTATTAACAAGAGCCACAGTGCCAGCTGCCTGTTTTCTACTATTTTTGGTTCCAGGATAGTCAGAAAATGAATATTCTCGGAATTGGACGGGACAAAAACCAAGGTGCCTATTTTTCCGGAAGGGATCAAGTGCCAGAATACGAGACGGAGAAGGGCCAGGGAGCCACCACACCACCTGGCCGCGCGGCCAGGCCTGGCCCGCGCCAGGGGGTGGTGTGGCCGCTCCCGGAACCCCCTCGGCCTCTCCTTCCGCCTATATATTGCCCTCGGGATGAAAACCCTAAGTACCCGATCAAAAATCCACGAAAGAGTGTGCAGCCACCGTCATCTCCATCTCTAGATCGAGAGGGATCTGAAGCTCTTCCCGGCACCCTGCCGGAGAGGGGAATTCGCCCTGGAGGCCTTCGTCATCACCATGCAAGCCTACGGTGTGATGCGTGAGTAGATCATCCTTGGACTACGGATCCATGTAGTAGCTAGATGGCTGGTTTCTCCTCCTTTGTGCTTTCATGTTTAGATCTTGTGAGCTCCGTTCATGATCAAGATCATCTATTTGTAATTCATACATGTTGTGTTTGCAGGGATCTGATGGATATTGAGATGCTATTTCAGATTGATTATTGATTCTATCATGTCTTTGTTATTTGAGATCTTGCATGCTTTCCGTTGTTAGTAGCTATCTTGGCCAAGTAGATGATAGCAACTCCAAGAGAAAGTGACAATCTGGGAAAGTGACAGAAATCTCTAAGGTACTAGATGTGCTGTTGCTACTTGGGAGAAAATAACAATCCTTTGTTCATAGAACAATCGTATTGTTTACTTTACACGCAGTTCATAAAGCAATAATCTGTTGCTTGCAACTTAATACTGGAGGGGGTTCGGATGATAACCTGAAGGTGGATTATTAGTCATAGATGCAGTTGGATGGCGGTCTATGTATTATGTTGTAATGCCTAATCAAGTCTTAGAGAAGTCAAGATGATTAGTATATGCATGTATTGCTTTCTCGGTGTTTGCCAATTGCCCCGCTGTAATTTGTTCACCTAGCATGTTATCTATCTAAGGAGAGCCACCTCTAGTGAACTATGGATCCCGGTACTTTTACTTTACATACAATCTACAATCTTTTACTGCTTTGTGTTTACTTTCTGAAAACTTTTACTTCTTTCCATTCGATACGTTTAATCCTTTTTTTTCTGCAAAACACGGTGAGATTGACAACCTCATCGCAAGTTGGGGACAAAGATCTGTGGTTTTGTTGTGCAGGTCTCCACGTTGCTACTAGCACCGGTAGTGCGCCCTGGCAAAGCTCAGCTAGTAACACCTTTGGGGTGTTTCCTTGCTCCTACTGGTTCGATTAAACCTTGGTCTCATAACCGAGGGAAAACTTGTTGATGTGCTCATCATACCTTCCTCTTGGGGTTCCCAACGAGCTTTACATCAACCACGAGCCAGCAAAGATTTTTCTGGCACCGTTGCCGGGGAGTCAAGGACATCTTTACAAGGGCAGTCCCTCATAACCAATCTCTTTACTTTGTTGTTTTTGTTTTGCTTAGTTTTCTTTTTTCTTTGTTTGCTTGTTTTGTTATTCAAAAAACACAAAAAAATTAGTTTTACAAGTTTGCTTTCTTATTTCAAAAACACACAAAAAATTAGTTCCTTTCTTAAGTTGCCTTTATGACTAGCTCTGGTCCAATCACTATTTCATTATGGATAGCTCACTCGGTTTCCTATTTGGGAACAATATTATGACTGCTAAGGTAATAGATGAACCACGCCTGCTAGAACCTCTAATGGAAGAAGAAATTGCTGAACCTGAAAGCTCATTAGATGAAAAAGAGGAGGATAGTGATGGACAAAAGGAGTAAGAATGGATCTACGCACGCCTACCTTCTAATGAGAGTAACTCTTTATCCCTTACATTATTTTATTGTCCCCCATGCTTATCAAAGGAGGGTGAATGTTATGTTCCCAAGGATTCTTTTGAAAATGTTTATAATAAAGCTCTAGTTCTTGTAGATCATGAAAAGCATGCTTGATGTGATAGTTATATTGTTGAGTTTATTCATGAGGCTACTGAAAATTATTATGAGAAAGGAAAATATGGTTGTAGAAGTCTTCATGGTAATGAAACACCTCCCTATGTGCTGAAAGTTTTGAAGTTGCTCTTGTTTTATCTACCCATTCTTTATATTATGTGCTTCTTTGATTTATTTTCTTACAAGATTCTTATGCATAGGAAGTGGGTTAGACTTAAATGTGTTTTGAATTTGCTTCTTGATGCTCTCTTTTACTTCAACTCATATTTCCTATGAGAGCATCTTCTCAAATTTTCATGCCTAACTTAAAGGCGTTAAAGAAAAGTACTTATTGGGAGATAACCCAAAAGTTTTAGATGAGTCTTGGAAGTTATTACCTCTGTAATAACCTCTCCTTATCCTTTTTATTAGCTTTTTGTACAAAGAGTAACCTCTAACGAGAGTGAAGTAATGATTGGGAAAGTTGTTGTCCCCGAACAGATTTTTGTGCTTTACCGTAAAATTCGTGAGAGAGCTCTATATTTTTTTTGCTTCTGACCCAGGTTGTTATCTAACTTTAGTTAGTTCAACACTGTTTGATTTGAGCAACAGAAGGTCTTCGAAAAAATTCGTCTGTACCTGCTGGTCTGTTTTGACAGATTTCTGCCATTTTCTACATTTGCTTCTTGTTGGTTCCTTCTTGAGTTCTTTTGGGGAATTGAGCTTTTTGGAAGATGTACTACAGGAGCTAGTGTTATAATGGAAGTTTATTTGGTGTTAGAACTGAACCTTGAGACTTATTTATCTTAAGTGCACTAATGTTGATAATGAGATTGTGTGAAGTTTTAAATGAAGGAAAAATTTCAGGTGTATGGAAGGAATGAGTAATCAGATGAAGGATGGACTAAAGATCAAGCTTAGGGATGCCGCACGTGTCACCTCAAGAAATATCCAAGAAGTACAAGCGTCAAAGCTTGGGGATGCCCAAGGCATCCCCTTCTTCATCAATAAAAATTCCAGGTTTCTTCCAAACGCTTCATTTTTATTGTTTCATGCACAGTTGTGTTTTTCTTGGAGTGTCTTTTTTTCGTTTTTATTCTCGTTTTCATTTTGCTTGGTGTGCTTAGTTTTTTGAATAAATTGGTTGGACCCCCTCTTTCACACTTTGATTTGCGAATAGTTTGGTTTGGTTTGGAATAGAGTAGGAAAGTTCATACTTATGTGGTAAAAAGAGCTCGTTTTTGACTGTGGCCTATGCTTTGTCATGCCATGCTTGATATTGTTTTGGCTTTATGCTTAGTATTCTTTGATGTAGCATGACTTGTTATAAACAATTGAGATTGCTTAATGTGCCTTGGATGAATCATGCGTTGTTTTAGGATATTAAAGCATAGTATAGTTGTATTCTCCTTTGATGTTTTATTTGGGTTGACTTGGCACATCTTCACACCATGTTATGACTATCTCAAGTCACCATAGCCTTTATCATATTTTAGTTTTCAACTTGTAGTCTCACTTTATGCTTTGATCAATGATGTTTTGTCGCTCTGCATGATTAAGGCCATTATTGCTCTCTTAGTTTGTCGCTCCCAGTTTTTTGCTAGCCTCCACAACAAAGTATGAGTTCCACTCATGCATCCAACTCCCTAAACCAAGTTTTTCCAAAGAGTCCACCATACCTACCTACTAGCTTATGCTATTCCAAGGATATTCATGCTTTTGTTTACCTTCCACTTGTTATGAAAAAACTAGTGATTAAAGCTCTCACGAACTTGAAGGCACACTTTACTTTACTTTCCCTTAATAAACTTGAACCATTGTGTCTTCTATGTTGTATATGCTTGCACTTATTTGTTGGGAATTAGCAGAACCATGCTTTCATGGGGAACGGTTTCAACATTGCACTTGGTACTTGTACCTAGTTGATATCATGCTCTTTTGTATATGGATGTCGTCGGTGTGAAATGAAAGGGGAGCTTGTAAGTCCATGGAGTTACGTATATGTGTTAGAGAAACGCCTGGGCTGCTGGTCTAATCCATGGTGACATGGTGGAAACCTGCAGCGTAACCATAATGAGCTGTCTATGAAGCATTCTTCTTATAAAAAAAGAGTCCTATATTGAGAAAAAGAGAAAAGAAAAAAAGATACTATGAAAAGAGGAAAGAGAGAAAAAAGCACCATATTCCCATGGTAAATAAGAAGAATGTTGAGATGCTCGTTGTCTGCTTGCCTTGTCATTTTGATATGGGGATTCTTCCGTGTCATCATGCAAGGGGTACCCCGTTGGCGGTTCTCAATGATACACATGTACTTACGATGACATGAACTTACCGGTGACTAAACATGAGTAGCATGAGGAGCGGCCCTCGTATACAAGGGACATGAGATTTCTGACTTATACTTCGTCAAGCATGTACACCATAGGTTGTTCACTTAACCTTAATCGCTTCAAGATGCTTATGATAGGGGCAATGAGAGCTGAAAGTTATCAGTACCATAATTTCTGGAAGCTCTTTATGAGACTTGAATCCCTACTTCCTTTTATAAAAAGGCCTTTCTTCCACCATTATATTGAGTCTCCGCCTTCTACCTTTATGCACCTACTTTGAGAGCATAGTGGCCATTCTTAGTTCTATGTGCATTGTTCCAAGACTAGTTTATTGATGCATATCTTGATATTGCTTGTTTTAAACTATTGTATCTAGTCACTCTTATGAACTTTGAAGGTGTCCTATGCAATTATATTTGCTACTCTATTGAGGGACAAGCTGAATACTATTATTCTATGTTTTCTTTATGTGAAACAAACAAATGTCTTGCAGAGCATTGTTATTCATGAATCTTTTATTTGTGCCTTTTCATGTTGCATCATAGTTTCTTCGTCTTATTGCTAGAACTTTGTCTTTCATGTTCTGATTGAAGTACTATGATCCACGCTTTGAATGTTTTACAAATACTTTGATCAAGTCTTTGATGGTGCATGTTACCTCAAAAATTATTCTTTCTTTTTATCACTTACCTACTCGAGGACGAGCAGGAGTTAAGCTTGGGGATGTTGATATATTGCAAATGTATCTATAATATTTGATGTTCCATGCTTGGTTTTATCCACTTTCTTGTGTTTTGTCCACACTTTGGAGTATTTTTCATATGATTTCTTGGACTAACCTATTAGCAAGAGCCACAGTGCCAGCTGCCTATTTTCTGCTGTTTTTTGTTCCAGGAAAGTCAGAAAATGAATATTCTCGGAATTGGACGGGACAAAAGCCAAAGTGCCTATTTCTCCTGAAGTCATCAGATGCCAGAGTAGGAGACAGAGAGGGGCTAGGGTGCCACCGCACCACCTGGCAGCGCGACCCATCCTTGCCCACGCCAGGGGGTGGTCTGGCCGCCTCAGGCACCCCCTCGGCCTCCCCTTCCGACTATAAGATGCCCTCGGGACGAAAACCCTAAGGGCCCGATAAAAAAATCACGAAAGAGTCTGTAGCCGCCATCATCTGCATCCCTAGATCAGGAGGGATCTGAAGCTCTTCCCGGCACCCTGCCTGAGAGGGGAATTCACCGTGGAGGCCTTCTTCATCACCATGCAAGCCTCCGGTGTGATGCGTGAGTAGTTCATCCTTGGACTACGCATCCATGTAGTAGCTAGTTGGCTGGTTCTCCTCCTTTGTGCTTTCATGTCTAGATCTTGTGAGCTCCGTTCATGATCAAGATCATCTATTTGTAATTCTGCATGTTGACTTTGCGAGGATCCGATGGATATTGAGATGCTATTTCAGATTGATTATTGATTCTATCATGCCTTTGTTATTTGTGATCTTGCATGCTTTCCGTTGTTAGTAGCTATCTTGGCCAAGTCGATGCTAGCAACTCCAAGAGTTAGTATTTATGCTCGATAGTGGATTCATGCCTCTAGTAATCTGGGGAAGTGACAGAAATCTCTAAGGTACTAGATGTGCTGTTCCTACTAGGGAGAAAACAGCAATCCTTTGATCATAGAACAATCGTATTGTTTACTTTACACGCAGTTCGTAACGCAATAATTTGTTGCTTGCAACTTAATACTAGGGGGGGTTCGGATAATAACCTGAAGGTGGATTATTAGTCATAGATGCAGTTGGATGGCGGTCTATGTATAATGTTGTAATGCCCAATCAAGTCTCAAAGGAGTCAAAATGATTAGTATATGCATGTATTGCTTTCTCGAAGTTTGTCAGTTGCGCTGCTGTAATTTGTTCACCCAACATGTTATCTATCTTAAGGCGAGCCACCTCTAGTGAACTATGGATCCCATTCCATGTCTTTTACATACAATTTATAAACTTTTACTGCTTTGGTTTTACTTTCTGCAAACTTTTACTTCTTCCCATTCGATACATTTAATCCTTTGTTTTCCGCAAAACACGGTGAGATTGACAACCTCATCGCAAGTTGGGGATAAAGTTCTGTGGTTGTGTTGTGCAGGTCTCCACATTGCTACTAGCACCGGTAGTGCGCCCTGCCAAGGCTTAGCTAGCAACACCTTCGGGGTGTTTCCTTGCTCCTACTGGTTCGATTAAACCTTGGTTTCATAACTGAGGTAAATTTGCTGCTGTGCTCATCATACCTTCCTCTTGGGGTTCCCAACGAGCTCTACATCAACATCGCACCAGCACTTTTCTGGCGCCGACACTAAGCCATCACTCATAAAGCGCAAAAAGCGCGAGTTTTTGGTCATAAATCTCAAATATGTATTTTGTCTTACGGTCCTGGTAAATCTCAAATATGAACATGGCCATAAAGCACGAAAACGATGTGTTTTTGGTCATAAATCTTGAACATGTATCGGTTCTGATGGTCGTTGTAAATCGCCCTTGAACCCCTAAATTGTGGGCAATAGCTCATGAAAACGTCCATGAAGAGCGAAAACGACGAGTTTTTGGTCATGACTCTCAAGCATTGTATCGGGTTTTACGCTCGTTTTAAATCGCCCTAAAAAACCAAAACTATGGTCAATAGCTCATGAAAATGGCCATAAAGCGCAAAACTAGTGAGTTTTTTGGCATAACTCTCAAGCATTGTATCGAGTCTTCTGCTCGTTGTAAATCGCCCAAGAAGCCCAAAACTATGGGCAATAGCTCATGAAAATGGCCATAAAGAGCAAAAGGGGAGTGTTCTGGTCATAACTCTCAAACATGTATTTCGTTTTATGGTCGTTGTAAATCATCCAAGAAGCCCAAGACTATGGGCAATAGCTCATGAAAAGAGCCATAAAGCGTGAAAACGACTAATTTTTGGTCATAACTCTGAAACATGTATCTAGTCTTATGGTCGTTTTAAAACTCCCTAGAACCCCAAAACAATGGTTAATAGCTCATGAGCATGACCATAAAGCGCGAAAACGACGAGTTTTTGGTCATAACTGTTAAACATGTATCGGGTCTTACGATCGTTGTAAATCGCCCAAGAAGCCTAAAACTATGGGTAATTGCTCATGAAAATGGTCATAAAGCGTTAAAATGACGAATTTTAGGTCATAACTCTCAAACATGCAGCTAGTCTTATGGTTGTTTTAAATCTCCCTGGAACCCAAAACTATGAGCAAGCTCATGAACATGGCCATACAGCACGAAAACGACGAGTTCTTGGTCATAACTCTCAAATATGTATCAGGTCTTACGGTCGTTGTAAATCACCCTCGAACCCCAAAAATGTGGGGAATAGCTCATGAAAATGTCCATAAAGCTCAAAAATTACGAGTTTTTTGTCATAAATGTCAAACATGTATTGGGACTTACGGTCGTTGTAAATCACCCAAGAAGCCCAAAACTATGGACAATAGCTCATGAAAATGGCCATAAAGCGCGAGAACGATGATTTTTTGGTCATAACTATCAAACATGTATCTAGTCTTTCAATCGTTTTAAATCACTCTAGAACCCAAAATTATGGGCAATAGCTCATGAACATGGCCAAAAAGCTTGAAAACGACGAGTTTTTGGTCATAACTCGCAAACGTGTATCAGGTCTTACGGGCATTGTAAATCGCCCTCCAACCCCAAAATTGTGGGCAATAGCTCATAAAAACGGCCATCAAGAGCGAAAACGACGATTTTTTGGTCATAACACTCAAGCATTATATCAAGTCTTACGCTCATTGTAGATCACCCTAGAACCCCAAAACTATGGTCAATAGCTCATGAAAATGGCCATAAAGCGCGAAAATGATGAGTTTTGGTCATAACTCTCAAACATGTAGTAGGTCTTACGATCATTGTAAATTGCCCTCGAACCCCAAAAATCTAGGCAATAGCTCATAAATACGTCCATAAAACACAAAAACAACGAGTGTTTGGTCAGAACTCTCAAAGATGTATCGGGTTTTTGGTCTTACGATCATTGTAAATCTCCATAGAACCCGAAAACTATGGTTAATAGCTCATGAACATGGCCATAAAGCGCGAAAACGACGAGTTTTTGGTCATAACTCTCAAACATGTATCGGGTCTTATGATCGTTGTAAATTGCCCTCGAACCCTAAAACTATGGCCTATTGCTCATAAAAACGAACATAAAGAGCGAAAACGACAAGTTTTTGGTCATAACTCTCAAGCATTGTGTCGGGTCTTACGCTCGTTGTAAATCGCCCAAGAAGCCCAAAACTATGGCCAATAGCTAATAAAAATGGGCATAAAGCGCAAAAAGGGAGAGTTTTTGGTCATAACTCTTAAACATGTATCGGGTCTTATGCTCTATATAAATCGCCCTAGAACGCCCAAACTATGGTCAATAACTCATGAAAATGGCCATAAATTGCAAAAACGGCGAGTTTTTTGTGATAAATCTCAAACATGTATTTAGTTTTACGGTCGTTGTAAATCGCCCAAGAAGCCCAAAACTATGGGCAATAGCTCATGAAAATGGACATAAAGCGCGACAACAACGAGTTTTTTCTCATAACTCAATAACATGTATCGGGTCTTACGGTCATTGTGAATCGCCCAAGAAGCCCAAAACTATGGGTAATAGCTCTTGAAAAAGGCCATAAAGCGCAACGACGAATTTTAGGTAATCACTCACAAACATGTATCTAGTCTTACGATCGTTTTAAATCTCCGTAGAACCCCAAAACTATGGTTAATAGCTCATGAACATGGCCATAAAGCGTGAAAACGACGAGCTTTTGGTCATAACTCTCAAACATGTATCGGGTCTTACGATCGTTGTAAATCGCCCAAGTAGCCTAAAACTATGGGTAATTGCTCATGAAAATGGTCATAAAGCACGAAAACGACGAATTTCAGGTCATAACTCTCAAACATGTAGCTAGCCTTACGGTTGTTTTAAATCTCCCTAGATCCCAAAACTATGGGCAAGCTCATGAACATGGCCATACAGCGTGAAAACGACGAGTTCTTGGTCATAACACTCAAACATGTATCAGGTCTTATAGTCATTGTAAATCGCCCTCGAACCCCAAAACTGTGGGGAATAGCTCATGAAAATGGCCATAAAGGGCAAAAACGATGAGTTTTTTGTCATAAATGTCAAACATGTATTGGGACTTACAGTCATTGTAAATCGGCCAAGAAGCCCAAAACTATGGGCAATAGCTCATAAAAACGGCCATAAAGTGTAAGAAAGATGATGTTTTGGTCATAACATTCAAACATGTATCTAGTCTTATAGTTGTTTTAAATCACTCTAGAACCCAAAACTATGAGCAATAGCGCATGAACATAGCCATAAAGCGTGAAAACGATGAGTTTTTGGTCATAACTCGCAAACATGTATCAGGTCTTACGGGCGTTGTAAATCGTCCTCGAACCCCAAAATTTTGGGCAATAGCTCATGATAACGGCCATAAAGAGCGAAAACGACGAGTTTTTGGTCATAACTCTCAAGCATTATATCGAGTCTTACAATCATTGTAAATCGCCCTAGAACCCCAAAACTATGGTCAATAGCTCATGAAAATGGCCATAAAGCGCAAACACGTCGAGTTCCTGGTCATAAATCTCAAACATGTATTGGGTCTTACGGTCGTTTTAAATCGACCAAGAAGCCCAAAACGATGAGTTTTGGTCATAACTCTCAAACATGTAGTAGGTCTTACGATCATTGTAAATTGCCCTCGAACCATAAAACTCTAGGCAATAGCTCATAAAAACGCACATAAAACACGAAAACGACGAGTGTTTGGACATAACTCTCAAAGATGTATTGGGTTTTATGCTCTATATAAATCACCCAAGAACCCCTAAACTATGGTCAATAGATCATGAATATGGCCATAAAGTGCAAAAAACGGCGAGTTTTTGGTCATAACTCTCAAGCATGGTGTTGGGTCTTACGCTCGTTGTAAATCGCCCAAGAAGCCCAAAACTATGGGCAATAGCTGTTGAAAATGGCCATAAAGCGCAAAAAGGAAGAGTTTTTGTTGATAACTCTCAAACATGTATCGGGTCTTATGCTCTATATAAATTGCCCTAGAACACCCAAACTATGGTCAATAGCTCATGAAAATGGCCATAAAGTGCAAAAACGGCGAGTTTTTTGTGATAAATCTCAAACATGTATTTAGTTTTACGGTCATTTTAAATAACTCTAGAACCCAAAACTATGGGCAATAGCACATGAACATGGCCATAAAGCGTGAAAACGAAGAGTTTTTGGTCATAACTCGCAAACATGTATCAGGTCTTACGGGCGTTGTAAATCATCCTCGAACCACAAAATTGTGGGCAATAGCTCATGAAAACAGCCATAAAGAGCGAAAATGACGAGTTTTTGGTCATAACTCTCAAGCATTATATCGAGTCTTACGCTCATTGTAAATCACCCTAGAAGCCCAAAACTATGGGCAATACTGATGAAAATGGCCATAAAGCACAAAAAGGAAGAGTTTTGGTCATAACTCTCAAACATGTATCTAGTCTTACGGTCGTTTTAAATGTCTGTTGAACCCCAAACCTATGGTTAATAGCTCATGAACATGGCCATAAAGCGTGAAAACGACGAGTTTTTGGTCATAACTCTCAAACATGTATCAGGTCTTACGATCGTTGTAAATCGCCCAAGAAGCCTAAAACTATGGGTAATTGCTCATGAAAATGGTCATAAAGCACGAAACCGACGAATTTTAGGTCATAACTCTCAAACATGTATCTAGTCTTACGGTCGTTTTAAATCTCCCTAGATCCCAAAACTATGGACAATAGCTCATGAACATGACCATAAAGCGTGAAAACGACGAGTTTTTGGTCATAACTCTCAAACATGTAACAAGTCTTATGGGTCGTTGTAAATCGCCCTCGAACCCCAAAACTATGGTCAATAGATCATGAAAATGGCCATAAAGTGCAAAAACGGCGAGTTTCTTGTCATAACTCTCAAGCATTATGCCGGGTCTTACGCTGTTGTAAATCGCCCAAGCAGCCCAAAACTATGGCCAATAGCTGATGAAAATGGCCATAAAGCGCAAAAAGGAAGAGTTTTTGGTCATAACTCTCAAACATGTATAGAGTCTTATGCTCTATATAAATTGCCCTAGAACACCCAAACTATGGTCAATAGCTCATGAAAATGGCCATAAGAAGCCCAAAACGGTGAGTTTTTTGTGATCTCAAACATGTATTTAGTTTTACGGTCATTGTAAATCGCCCAAGAAGCCCAAAACTATGGGCAAAAGCCATGAAAACCAACATAAAGCACGAAAACAATGAGTTTTTGGTCATAACTCTATCACATGTATCGGGTCTTACGGTCAGTGTAAATCGCCCAAGAAGCCCAAAACTATGGGTAATAGCTCATGAAAACGGCCATAAAGTGCAATGACGAATTTTAGGTCATAACTCTCAAACATGTATCTAGTCCTACTGTCATTTTAAATCTCCCTATAACCCGAAAACTATGGTTAATAGCTCATGAACAAGGCCATAAAGCGCGAAAACGACGAGTTTTTGGTCATAACTCTCAAACATGTATCGGGTCTTATGATCGTTGTAAATCGCCCAAGAAGCCTAAAACTATGGGTAATTGCTCATGAAAATGGTCATAAAGCACGAAACCGACGAATTTTAGGTCATAACTCTCAAACATGTATCTAGTCTTACGGTCATTTTAAATCTCCCTTGAACCCAAAACTATGGACAATAGCTCATGAACATGACCATAAAGCGTGAAAACGACGAGTTTTTGGTCATAACTCTCAAACATGTATCAGGTCTTATGGTCGTTGTAAATCGCCGTCGAACCCTAAAACTATGGCATATTGCTCATAAAACCAGACATAAAGAGCGAAAATGACAAGTTTTTGGCCATACAATCATTGTGTCAGGTCTTACGCTCGTTGTAAATCGCCCAAGCAGCCCAAAACTATGGGCAATAGCTGATGAAAATGGCCATAAAGCGCAAAAAGGGAGAGTTTTTGGTCATAACTCTCAAACATGTATCGGGTCTTATGCTCTATATAAATCGCCCTAGAACGCCCAAACTATGGTCAATAGCTCATGAAAATGGCCATAAAGTGCAAAAACGGCGGGTTTTTTGTGATAAATCTCAAACATGTATTTAGTTTTACGGTCGTTGTAACTCGCCCAAGAAGCCCAAAACTATGGGTAATAGCTCATGAAAACGGCCATAAAGCGCAATGACGAATTTTAGGTCATAACTCTCAAACATGTATCTAGTCCTATTGTCGTTTTAAATCTCCCTAGAACCCGAAAACTATGGTTAATAGCTCATGAACATGGCCATAAAGCGCGAAAACGACGATTTTTTGGTCATAACTCTCAAACATGTATCGGGTCTTATGATCGTTGTAAATCGCCCAAGAAGCCTAAAACTATGGGTAATTGCTCATGAAAATGGTCATAAAGCACGAAACCGACGAATTTTAGGTCATAACTCTCAAACATGTATCTAGTCTTATGGTTATTTTAAATCTCCCTTGAACCCAAAACTATGGACAATAGCTCATGAACATGACCGAAAAGCGTGAAAACGACGAGTTTTTGGTCATAACTCTCAAACATGTATCAGGTCTTATGGTCGTTGTAAATCGCTGTCGAACCCTAAAACTATGGCATATTGCTCATAAAAACGGACATAAAGAGCGAAAACGACAAGTTTTTGGTCATAACTCTCAAGCATTGTGTCGGGTCTTACACTCGTTGTAAATCGCCCAAGTAGACCAAAACTATGGGCAATAGCTGATGAAAATGGCCATAAGGCGCAAAAAGGGAGAGTTTTTGGTCATAACTCTCAAACATGTATCGGGTCTTATGCTCTATATAAATTGCCCTAGAACGCCCAAACTATGGTCAATAGCTCATGAAAATGGCCATAAAGGGCAAAAACGGCGAGTTTTTTCTGATAAATCTCAAACATGTATTTAGTTTTACGGTCGTTGTAAATCGCCCAAGAAGCCCAAAACTATGGGAAATAGCTCATGAAAATGGACATAAAGCGCGACAACAACGAGTTTTTGCTCATAACTCTATAACATGTATCGGGTCTTACGGTCATTGTGAATCGCCCAAGAAGCCCAAAACTATGGGTAATAGCTCTTGAAAACGGCCATAAAGCGCAACGACGAATTTTAGGTCATCACTCTCAAACATGTATCTATTCTTACGATCGTTTTAAATCTCCGTAGGACCCCAAAACTATGGTTAATAGCTCATGAACATGGCCATAAAGCGCGAAAACGACGAGTTTTGGTCATAACTCTCAAACATGTATCGGGTCTTACGATCGTTGTAAATCGCCCAAGAAGCCTGAAACTATGTGTAATTGCTCATGAAAATGGTCATAAAGCACGAAAATGACGAATTTTAGGTCATAACTCTCAAACATGTTGCTAGCCTTACGGTTGTTTTAAATCTCCCTAGAACCCAAAACTATGGGCATGCTCATGAACATGGCCATACAGCGCGAAAACGACGAGTTCTTGGTCATAACTCTCAAACATGTATCAGGTCTTACATTCGATGTAAATCGCCCTCGAACCCCAAAACTGTGGGGAATAGCTCATGAAAATGGCCATAAAGGGAAAAAACGACGAGTTTTTTGTCATAAATGTCAAACATGTATTGGGACTTACGGTAATTGTAAATCACCCACGAAGCCCAAAACTATGGGCAATAGCTCATGAAAACGGCCATAAAGCGTGAGAAAGATGATGTTTTGGTCATAACTGTCAAACATGTATCTAGTCTTACGTTCGTTTTAAATCTCCCTAGAACCCAAAACTATGGGCAAGCTCATGAACATGGCCATACAGCGTGAAAACGACGAGTTCTTGTTCATAACTCTCAAACATGTATCAGGCCTTACAGTCGTTGTAAATCGCCCTCGAACCCCAAAACTGTGGGGAATAGCTCATGAAAATGGCCATAAAGGGCAAAAACGACGAGTTTTTTTATCATAAATGTCAAACATGTATTGGGACTTACAGTCATTGTAAATCGCCCAAGAAGCCCAAAACTATAGGCAATAGCTCATGAAAACGGCCATAAAGCGTAAGAAAGATGATGTTTTGGTCATAACTTTCAAACATGTATCTAGTCTTATAGTCGTTTTAAATCACTCTAGAACCCAAAACTATGAGCAATAGCGCATGAACATAGCCATAAAGCGTGAAAACGATGAGTTTTTGGTCATAACTCGCAAACATGTATCAGGTCTTACGGGCGTTGTAAAACGTCCTCGAACCCCAAAATTTTGGGCAATAGCTCATGATAACGGCCATAAAGAGCGAAAACGACGAGTTTTTGGTCATAACTCTCAAGCATTATATCGAGTCTTACAATCATTGTAAATCGCCCTAGAACCCCAAAACTATGGTCAATAGCTCATGAAAATGGCCATAAAGCGCAAACACGTCGAGTTCCTGGTCATAAATCTCAAACATGTATTGGGTCTTACGGTCGTTTTAAATCGACCAAGAAGCGCAAAACGATGAGTTTTGGTCATAACTCTCAAACATGTAGTAGGTCTTACGATCATTGTAAATTGCCCTCGAACCATAAAACTCTAGGCAATAGCTCATAAAAACGCACATAAAACACGAAAACGACGAGTGTTTGGACATAACTCTCAAAGATGTATTGGGTTTTATGCTCTATATAAATCACCCAAGAACCCCTAAACTATGGTCAATAGATCATGAATATGGCCATAAAGTGCAAAAACGGCGAGTTTTTGGTCATAACTCTCAAGAATTGTGTTGGGTCTTACGCTCGTTGTAAATCGCCCAAGAAGCCCAAAACTATGGGCAATAGCTGATGAAAATGGCCATAAAGCGCAAAAAGGAAGAGTTTTTGTTGATAACTCTCAAACATGTATCGGGTCTTATGCTCTATATAAATTGCCCTAGAACACCCAAACTATGGTCAATAGCTCATGAAAATGGCCATAAAGTGCAAAAACGGCGAGTTTTTTTGTGATAAATCTCAAACATGTATTTAGTTTTACGGTCATTTTAAATAACTCTAGAACCCAAAACTATGGGCAATAGCACATGAACATGGCCATAAAGCGTGAAAACGAAGAGTTTTTGGTCATAACTCGCAAACATGTATCAGGTCTTACGGGCGTTGTAAATCATCCTCGAACCACAAAATTGTGGGCAATAGCTCATGAAAACGGCCATAAAGAGCGAAAATGACGAGTTTTTGGTCATAACTCTCAAGCATTATATCGAGTCTTACGCTCATTGTAAATCACCCTAGAAGCCCAAAACTATGGGCAATACTGATGAAAATGGCCATAAAGCACAAAAAGGAAGAGTTTTGGTCATAACTCTCAAACATGTATCTAGTCTTACGGTCGTTTTAAATGTCTGTTGAACCCCAAACCTATGGTTAATAGCTCATGAACATGGCCATAAAGCGTGAAAACGATGAGTTTTTGGTCATAACTCTCAAACATGTATCAGGTCTTACGATCGTTGTAAATCGCCCAAGAAGCCTAAAACTATGGGTAATTGCTCATGAAAATGGTCATAAAGCACGAAACCGACGAATTTTAGGTCATAACTCTCAAACATGTATCTAGTCTTACGGTCGTTTTAAATCTCCCTAGATCCCAAAACTATGGACAATTGCTCATGAACATGACCGAAAAGCGTGAAAACGACGAGTTTTTGGTCATAACTCTCAAACATGTATCAGGTCTTATGGGTCGTTGTAAATCGCCCTCGAACCCCAAAACTATGGCATATTGCTCATAAAAACGGACATAAAGAGCGAAAACGACAAGTTTTTGGTCATAACTCTCAAGCATTGTGTCGGGTCTTACACTCGTTGTAAATCGCCCAAGTAGACCAAAACTATGGGCAATAGCTGATGAAAATGGCCATAAGGCGCAAAAAGGGAGAGTTTTTGGTCATAACTCTCAAACATGTATCGGGTCTTATGCTCTATATAAATTGCCCTAGAACGCCCAAACTATGGTCAATAGCTCATGAAAATGGCCATAAAGGGCAAAAACGGCGAGTTTTTTCTGATAAATCTCAAACATGTATTTAGTTTTACGGTCGTTGTAAATCGCCCAAGAAGCCCAAAACTATGGGAAATAGCTCATGAAAATGGACATAAAGCGCGACAACAACGAGTTTTTGCTCATAACTCTATAACATGTATCGGGTCTTACGGTCATTGTGAATCGCCCAAGAAGCCCAAAACTATGGGTAATAGCTCTTGAAAACGGCCATAAAGCGCAACGACGAATTTTAGGTCATCACTCTCAAACATGTATCTATTCTTACGATCGTTTTAAATCTCCGTAGGACCCCAAAACTATGGTTAATAGCTCATGAACATGGCCATAAAGCGCGAAAACGACGAGTTTTGGTCACAACTCTCAAACATGTATCGGGTCTTACGATCGTTGTAAATCGCCCAAGAAGCCTGAAACTATGTGTAATTGCTCATGAAAATGGTCATAAAGCACGAAAATGACGAATTTTAGGTCATAACTCTCAAACATGTTGCTAGCCTTACGGTTGTTTTAAATCTCCCTAGAACCCAAAACTATGGGCATGCTCATGAACATGGCCATACAGCGCGAAAACGACGAGTTCTTGGTCATAACTCTCAAACATGTATCAGGTCTTACAGTCGATGTAAATCGCCCTCGAACCCCAAAACTGTGGGGAATAGCTCATGAAAATGGCCATAAAGGGAAAAAACGACGAGTTTTTTGTCATAAATGTCAAACATGTATTGGGACTTACGGTAATTGTAAATCACCCAAGAAGCCCAAAACTTTGGGCAATAGCTCATGAAAACGGCCATAAAGCGTGAGAAAGATGATGTTTTGGTCATAACTGTCAAACATGTATCTAGTCTTACGTTCGTTTTAAATAACCCTAGAACCCAAAACTATGGGAAAGCTCATGAACATGGCCATACAACGCGAAAACGACGAGTTCTTGTTCATAACTCTCAAACATGTATCAGGTCTTACAGTCGTTGTAAATCGCCCTCGAACCCCAAAACTGTGGGGAATAGCTCATGAAAATGGCCATAAAGGGCAAAAACGACGAGTTTTTTTATCATAAATGTCAAACATGTATTGGGACTTACAGTCATTGTAAATCGCCCAAGAAGCCCAAAACTATGGGCAATAGCTCATGAAAACGGCCATAAAGTGTGAGAAAGATGATGTTTTGGTCATAACTTTCAAACATGTATCTAGTCTTACGATCGTTTTAAATCCCCCTAGAACCCCAAAACTATGGTTAATAGCTCATGAACATGGCCATAAAGCGCGAAAACAACGAGTTTTTGGTCATAATTCTCAAATATGTATCGGGTCTTACGATCGTTGTAAATCGCCCAAGAAGCCTGAAACTATGTGTAATTGCTCATGAAAATGGTCATAAAGCACGAAAATGACGAATTTTAGGTCATAACTCTCAAACATGTTGCTAGCCTTACGGTTGTTTTAAATCTCCCTAGAACCAAAAACTATGGGCATGCTCATGAACATGGCCATACAGCGCGAAAACGACGAGTTCTTGGTCATAACTCTCAAACATGTATCAGGTCTTACAGTCGATGTAAATCGCCCTCGAACCCCAAAACTGTGGAGAATAGCTCATGAAAATGGCCATAAAGGGAAAAAACGACGAGTTTTTTGTCATAAATGTCAAACATGTATTGGGACTTACGGTAATTGTAAATCACCCAAGAAGCCCAAAACTATGGGCAATAGCTCATGAAAACGGCCATAAAGCGTGAGAAAGATGATGTTTTGGTCATAACTGTCAAACATGTATCTAGTCTTACGTTCGTTTTAAATCTCCCTAGAACCCAAAACTATGGGCAAGCTCATGAACATGGCCATACAGCGTGAAAACGACGAGTTCTTGTTCATAACTCTCAAACATGTATCAGGTCTTACAGTCGTTGTAAATCGCCCTCGAACCCCAAAACTGTGGGGAATAGCTCATGAAAATGGCCATAAACGTCAAAAACGACGAGTTTTTTTATCATAAATGTCAAACATGTATTGGGACTTACAGTCATTGTAAATCGCCCAAGAAGCCCAAAACTATGGGCAATAGCTCATGAAAACGGCCATAAAGCGTAAGAAAGATGATGTTTTGGTCATAACTTTCAAACATGTATCTAGTCTTATAGTCGTTTTAAATCACTCTAGAACCCAAAACTATGAGCAATAGCGCATGAACATAGCCATAAAGCGTGAAAACGATGAGTTTTTGGTCATAACTCGCAAACATGTATCAGGTCTTACGGGCGTTGTAAATCGTCCTCGAACCCCAAAATTTTGGGCAATAGCTCATGATAACGGCCATAAAGAGCGAAAACGACGAGTTTTTGGTCATAACTCTCAAGCATTATATCGAGTCTTACAATCATTGTAAATCGCCCTAGAACCCCAAAACTATGGTCAATAGCTCATGAAAATGGCCATAAAGCGCAAACACGTCGAGTTCCTAGTCATAAATCTCAAACATGTATTGGGTCTTACGGTCGTTTTAAATCGACCAAGAAGCCCAAAACTATGAGTTTTGGTCATAACTCTCAAACATGTAGTAGGTCTTACATTCATTGTAAATTGCCCTCGAACCATAAAACTCTAGGCAATAGCTCATAAAAACGCACATAAAACACGAAAACGACGAGTGTTTGGACATAACTCTCAAAGATGTATTGGGTTTTATGCTCTATATAAATCACCCAAGAACCCCTAAACTATGGTCAATAGATCATGAATATGGCCATAAAGTGCAAAAACGGCGAGTTTTTGGTCATAACTCTCAAGAATTGTGTTGGGTCTTACGCTCGTTGTAAATCGCCCAAGAAGCCCAAAACTATGGGCAATAGCTGATGAAAATGGCCATAAAGCGCAAAAAGGAAGAGTTTTTGTTGATAACTCTCAAACATGTATCGGGTCTTATGCTCTATATAAATTGCCCTAGAACACCCAAACTATTGTCAATACCTCATGAAAATGGCCATAAAGTGCAAAAACGGCGAGTTTTTTGTGATAAATCTTAAACATGTATTTAGTTTTACGGTCATTTTAAATAACTCTAGAACCCAAAACTATGGGCAATAGCACATGAACATGGCCATAAAGCGTGAAAACGAAGAGTTTTTGGTCATAACTCGCAAACATGTATCAGGTCTTACGGGCGTTGTAAATCATCCTCGAACCACAAAATTGTGGGCAATAGCTCATGAAAACGGCCATAAAGAGCGAAAATGACGAGTTTTTGGTCATAACTCTCAAGCATTATATCGAGTCTTACACTCATTGTAAATCACCCTAGAAGCCCAAAACTATGGGCAATACTGATGAAAATGGCCATAAAGCACAAAAAGGAAGAGTTTTGGTCATAACTCTCAAACATGTATCTAGTCTTACGGTCGTTTTAAATGTCTGTTGAACCCCAAACCTATGGTTAATAGCTCATGAACATGGCCATAAAGCGTGAAAACGACGAGTTTTTGGTCATAACTCTCAAACATGTATCAGGTCTTACGATCGTTGTAAATCGCCCAAGAAGCCTAAAACTATGGGTAATTGCTCATGAAAATGGTCATAAAGCACGAAACCGACGAATTTTAGGTCATAACTCTCAAACATGTATCTAGTCTTACGGTCGTTTTAAATCTCCCTAGATCCCAAAACTATGGACAATAGCTCATGAACATGACCATAAAGCGTGAAAACGACGAGTTTTTGGTCATAACTCTCAAACATGTAACAAGTCTTATGGGTCGTTGTAAATCGCCCTCGAACCCCAAAACTATGGTCAATAGATCATGAAAATGGCTATAAAGTGCAAAAACGGCGAGTTTCTTGTCATAACTCTCAAGCATTATGTCGGGTCTTACGCTGTTGTAAATCGCCCAAGCAGCCCAAAACTATGGCCAATAGCTGATGAAAATGGCCATAAAGCGCAAAAAGGAAGAGTTTTTGGTCATAACTCTCAAACATGCATAGAGTCTTATGCTCTATATAAATTGCCCTAGAACACCCAAACTATGGTC
Source organism: Avena eriantha (assembly GCA_910589775.1). Classification (NCBI taxonomy): domain Eukaryota; kingdom Viridiplantae; phylum Streptophyta; class Magnoliopsida; order Poales; family Poaceae; genus Avena; species Avena eriantha. The sequence continues at coordinate 480,312,173 of OU342745.1, forward strand.
AATAGCTCATGAAAATGGCCATAAGAAGCCCAAAACGGTGAGTTTTTTGTGATCTCAAACATGTATTTAGTTTTACGGTCGTTGTAAATCGCCCAAGAAGCCCAAAACTATGGGCAAAAGCCATGAAAACCAACATAAAGCACGAAAACAATGAGTTTTTGGTCATAACTCTATCACATGTATCGGGTCTTACGGTCAGTGTAAATCGCCCAAGAAGCCCAAAACTATGGGTAATAGCTCATGAAAACGGCCATAAAGTGCAATGACGAATTTTAGGTCATAACTCTCAAACATGTATCTAGTCCTACTGTCGTTTTAAATCTCCCTATAACCCGAAAACTATGGTTAATAGCTCATGAACAAGGCTATAAAGCGCGAAAACGACGAGTGTTTGGTCATAACTCTCAAACATGTATCGGGTCTTATGATCGTTGTAAATCGCCCAAGAAGCCTAAAACTATGGGTAATTGCTCATGAAAATGGTCATAAAGCACGAAACCGACGAATTTTAGGTCATAACTCTCAAACATGTATCTAGTCTTACGGTCATTTTAAATCTCCCTTGAACCCAAAACTATGGACAATAGCTCATGAACATGACCATAAAGCGTGAAAACGACGAGTTTTTGGTCATAACTCTCAAACATGTATCAGGTCTTATGGTCGTTGTAAATCGCCGTCGAACCCTAAAACTATGGCATATTGCTCATAAAACCAGACATAAAGAGCGAAAATGACAAGTTTTTGGCCATACAATCATTGTGTCAGGTCTTACGCTCGTTGTAAATCGCCCAAGCAGCCCAAAACTATGGGCAATAGCGGATGAAAATGGCCATAAAGCGCAAAAAGGGAGAGTTTTTGGTCATAACTCTCAAACATGTATCGGGTCTTATGCTCTATATAAATCGCCCTAGAACGCCCAAACTATGGTCAATAGCTCATGAAAATGGCCATAAAGTGCAAAAACGGCGGGTTTTTTGTGATAAATCTCAAACATGTATTTAGTTTTACGGTCGTTGTAACTCGCCCAAGAAGCCCAAAACTATGGGTAATAGCTCATGAAAACGGCCATAAAGCGCAATGACGAATTTTAGGTCATAACTCTCAAACATGTATCTAGTCCTATTGTCGTTTTAAATCTCCCTAGAACCCGAAAACTATGGTTAATAGCTCATGAACATGGCCATAAAGCGCGAAAACGACGATTTTTTGGTCATAACTCTCAAACATGTATCGGGTCTTATGATCGTTGTAAATCGCCCAAGAAGCCTAAAACTATGGGTAATTGCTCATGAAAATGGTCATAAAGCACGAAACCGACGAATTTTAGGTCATAACTCTCAAACATGTATCTAGTCTTATGGTTATTTTAAATCTCCCTTGAACCCAAAACTATGGACAATAGCTCATGAACATGACCGAAAAGCGTGAAAACGACGAGTTTTTGGTCATAACTCTCAAACATGTATCAGGTCTTATGGTCGTTGTAAATCGCTGTCGAACCCTAAAACTATGGCATATTGCTCATAAAAAACGGACATAAAGAGCGAAAACGACAAGTTTTTGGTCATAACTCTCAAGCATTGTGTCGGGTCTTACACTCGTTGTAAATCGCCCAAGTAGACCAAAACTATGGGCAATAGCTGATGAAAATGGCCATAAGGCGCAAAAAGGGAGAGTTTTTGGTCATAACTCTCCAACATGTATCGGGTCTTATGCTCTATATAAATTGCCCTAGAACGCCCAAACTATGGTCAATAGCTCATGAAAATGGCCATAAAGGGCAAAAACGGCGAGTTTTTTCTGATAAATCTCAAACATGTATTTAGTTTTACGGTCGTTGTAAATCGCCCAAGAAGCCCAAAACTATGGGAAATAGCTCATGAAAATGGACATAAAGCGCGACAACAACGAGTTTTTGCTCATAACTCTATAACATGTATCGGGTCTTACGGTCATTGTGAATCGCCCAAGAAGCCCAAAACTATGGGTAATAGCTCTTGAAAACGGCCATAAAGCGCAACGACGAATTTTAGGTCATCACTCTCAAACATGTATCTATTCTTACGATCGTTTTAAATCTCCGTAGGACCCCAAAACTATGGTTAATAGCTCATGAACATGGCCATAAAGCGCGAAAACGACGAGTTTTGGTCATAACTCTCAAACATGTATCGGGTCTTACGATCGTTGTAAATCGCCCAAGAAGCCTGAAACTATGTGTAATTGCTCATGAAAATGGTCATAAAGCACGAAAATGACGAATTTTAGGTCATAACTCTCAAACATGTTGCTAGCCTTACGGTTGTTTTAAATCTCCCTAGAACCCCAAAACTATGGGCATGCTCATGAACATGGCCATACAGCGCGAAAACGACGAGTTCTTGGTCATAACTCTCAAACATGTATCAGGTCTTACAGTCGATGTAAATCGCCCTCGAACCCCAAAACTGTGGGGAATAGCTCATGAAAATGGCCATAAAGGGAAAAAACGACGAGTTTTTTGTCATAAATGTCAAACATGTATTGGGACTTACGGTAATTGTAAATCACCCAAGAAGCCCAAAACTATGGGCAATAGCTCATGAAAACGGCCATAAAGCGTGAGAAAGATGATGTTTTGGTCATAACTGTCAAACATGTATCTAGTCTTACGTTCGTTTTAAATAACTCTAGAACCCAAAACTATGGGCAAGCTCATGAACATGGCCATACAACGCGAAAACAACGAGTTCTTGTTCATAACTCTCAAACATGTATCAGGTCTTACAGTCGTTGTAAATCGCCCTCGAACCCCAAAACTGTGGGGAATAGCTCATGAAAATGGCCATAAAGGGCAAAAACGACGAGTTTTTTTATCATAAATTTCAAACATGTATTGGGACTTACAGTCATTGTAAATCGCCCAAGAAGCCCAAAACTATGGGCAATAGCTCATGAAAACGGCCATAAAGCGTGAGAAAGATGATGTTTTGATCATAACTTTCAAACATGTATCTAGTCTTACGATCGTTTTAAATCCCCCTAGAACCCCAAAACTATGGTTAATAGCTTATGAACATGGCCATAAAGCGCGAATACAACGAGTTTTTGGTCATAATTTTCAAATATGTATCGGGTCTTACGATCATTGTAAATCGCCTAAGAAGCCTAAAACTATGGGTAATTGCTCATGAAAATGGTCATAAAGCACGAAAACAACCAATTTTAGGTCATAACTTTCAAACATGTAGCTAGCCTTACGGTTGTTTTAAATCGCCCTAGAACCAAAACTATGGGCAAGTTCATGAACATGGCCATATAGCGCGAAAACGACGAGTTCTTGGTCATAACTCTCAAACATGTATCAGGTCTTACAGTCGTTGTAAATCGCCCTCGAACCACAAAACTGTGGGGAATAGCTCATGAAAATGGCCATAAAGCGCAAAAACGACGAGTTTTTTGTCAAAAATGTCAAACACGTATTGGGACTTACGGTCATTGTAATCGCCCAAGAAGCCCAAAACTATGGGCAATAGCTAATGAAAACAGCCATAAAGCATGAGAAATATGATGTTTTGGTCATAACTGTCAAACATGTATCTAGCCTTACGGTCGTTTTAAATCACTCTATAACCCAAAACTATGGGCAATAGCGCATGAACATGGCCATAAAGCGTGAAAACGACGAGTTTTTGGTCATAACTCGCAAACGTGTATCAGGTCTTACGGGCTTTGTAAATCGCCCTCGAACCCCAAAATTGTGGGCAATAGCTCATGAAAACGGCCATCAAGAGCGAAAACGACGATTTTTGGGTCATAACACTCAAGCATTATATCGAGTCTTACGCTCATTGTAGATCACCCTAAAACCCCAAAACTATGGTCAATAGCTCATGACAATGGCCATAAAGCGCGAAAATGATGAGTTTTGGTCATAACTCTCAAACATGTAGTAGGTCTTACGATCATTGGAAATTTCCCTCGAAGCCCAAAACTCTAGGCAATAGCTCATAAAAACGTACATAAAACAGGAAAACGACGAGTGTTTGGTCATAACTCTCAAAGATGTATCGGGTTTTATGCTCTATATAAATCACCCAAGAACCCCAAAACTATGGTCAATAGATCATGAAAATGGCCATAAAGTGCAAAAACGGCGAGTTTTTGGTTATAACTCTCAAGCATTGTGTCGGGTCTTACACTCATTGTAAATCGCCCAAGAAGCCCAAAACTATGGGCAATAGCTGATGAAAATGGCCATAAAGCGCAAAAAGGAAGAGTTTTTGGTCATAACTCTCAAACATGTATCGGGTCTTATGCTCTATATAAATTGCCCTAGAACGCCCAAACTATGGTCAATAGCTCATGAAAATGGCCATAAAGTGCATAAACGGCGAGTTTTTTGTGATAAATCTCAAACATGTATTTAGTTTTATGGTCGTTGTAAATCGCCCAAGAAGCCCAAAACTATGGGCAATAGCTCATGACAACGGACATAAAGCGCGAAAACAACGAGTTTTTGGTCATAACTCTATAACATGTATCGGGTCTTACGGTCATTGTAAATCGCCCAAGAAGCCCAAAACAATGGGTAATAGCTCATGAAAACGGCCATAAAGCGCAACGACGAATTTTAGGTCATAACTCTCAAACATGTATCTAGTCTTACGGTTGTTTTAAATCTCCCTAGAACCCCAAAACTATGGTTAATAACTCATGAAGCGCGAAAACGACGAGATTTTGGTCATAACTCTCAAACATGTATCGGCTCTTACGATCGTTGTAAATCACCCAAGAAGCCTAAAACTATGGGTAATTGCTGAAAATGGTCATAAAGCACGAAAACGACGAATTTTAGGTCATAACTATCAAACATGTAGCTGGTCTTACGGTTGTTTTAAATCTCCCTAGAACCCAAAACTATGGGGAAGCTCATGAACATGGCCATACAGCGCGAAACGACAAGTTCTTGGTCATAACTCTCAAATATGTATCAGGTCTTACGGTCGTTGTAAATCGCCCACGAACCCCAAAACTATGGTGTATATCTCATGAAAATGGCCATAAAGCGCAAAAACGACGAGTTTTTTGTCATAAATGTCAAACATGTATTGGGACTTACGGTCATTGTAAATCGCCCAAGAAGCCCAAAACTATGGGCAATAGCTCATGAAAACGGCCATAAAGCGTGAGAACGATGATGTTTTGGTCATAACTGTCAAACATGAATCTAGTCTTACATTCGTTTTAAATCACTCTTGAACCCAAAACTATGGGCAATAGCTCATGAACATGGCCATAAAGCGTGAAAACGACGAGTTTTTGGTCATAACTCGCAAACATGTCTCAGGTCTTACGGGCATTGTAAATCGTCCTCGAACCCCAAAATTGTGGGCAATAGCTCATGAAAACGGCCATAAAGAGCGAAAACGACGAGTTTTTGGTCATAACTCTCAAGCATTATATCGAATCTTACGCTCATTGTAAATCGCCCTAGAACCCCAAAAGTATGGTCAATAGCTCATGGAAATTTCCATAAAGCGCAAAAACGTCGAGGTTTTGGTCATAAATCTCAAACATGTATTAGGTCTTACGGTCGTTCTAAATCGTCCAAGAAGCCCAAAACTACAGGCAATAGCTCATAAAAACGGCCATAAAGCGTGAAAACGATGGGTTTTGGTCATAACTCTCAAACAAGTAGTAGGTCTTACGATCATTGTAAATTACCCTCGAACCCCAAAACTCTAGGCAATAGCTCATAAAAACGTCCATAAAACAAGAAAACGACGAGTGTTTGGTCATAACTCTCAAAGATGTATCGGGTTTTATGCTCTATAAAAATCACCCAAGAACCCCTAAACTATGGTCAAGAGATCATGAAAATGGCCATAAAGTGCAAAAACGGCGAGTTTTTTGTCATAACTCTCAAGCATTGTGTCGGGTCTTACGGTAATTGTAAATCGCCCAAGAAGCCCCAAACTATGGGCAATAGCTCATGAAAATGGCCATAAAGCGCAAAAAGGGAGAGTTTTTGGTCATAACTCTCAACCATGTATTGGGTCTTATGCTCTATATAAATCGCCCTAGAACGCCCAAACTATGGTCAATAGCTCATGAAAATGGCCATAAAGTACAAAAACCGCGAGTTTTTTGTCATAAATCTCAAACATGTATTTGGTTTTACGGTCGTTTTAAATCGCCCAAGAAGCCCAAAACTATGGGCAATTGCTCATGAAAACGGACATAAAGCACGAAAACATCGAGTTTTTGGTCATAACTCTATAACATGTATCAGGTCTTACGGTCATTGTAAATCGCCCAAGAAGCCCAAAACTATGGATAATAGCTCATGAAAACGGTCATAAAGCGCAAAAACGACGAATTTTCGGTCATAACTCTCAAACATGTATCTAGTCTTATGGTCGTTTTAAATCTCCCTAGAACCCAAAACTACGGACAATAGCTCATGAACATGACCATAAAGTGTGAAAACGACGAGTTTTTGGTCATAACTCTCAAACATGTATCAGGTCTTATGGTCACTGTAAATCGCCCTCGAACCCCAAAACTATGGGCTATTGCTCACGAAAATGGACATAAAGAGCGAAAACGATAAGTTTTTGGTGATAACTCTCAAGCATTGTATCTAGTCTTACGGTCGTTTTAAATGTCTGTTGAACCCCAAACCTATGGTTAATAGCTCATGAACATGGCCATAAAGCGTGAAAACGACGAGTTTTTGGTCATAACTCTCAAACATGTATCAGGTCTTACGATCGTTGTAAATCGCCCAAGAAGCCTAAAACTATGGGTAATTGCTCATGAAAATGGTCATAAAGCACGAAACCGACGAATTTTAGGTCATAACTCTCAAACATGTATCTAGTCTTACGGTCGTTTGAAATCTCCCTAGATCCCAAAACTATGGACAATAGCTCATGAACATGACCATAAAGCGTGAAAACGACGAGTTTTTGGTCATAACTCTCAAACATGTAACAAGTCTTATGGGTCGTTGTAAATCGCCCTCGAACCCCAAAACTATGGTCAATAGATCATGAAAATGGCCATAAAGTGCAAAAACGGCGAGTTTCTTGTCATAACTCTCAAGCATTATGTCGGGTCTTACGCTGTTGTAAATCGCCCAAGCAGCCCAAAACTATGGCCAATAGCTGATGAAAATGGCCATAAAGCGCAAAAAGGAAGAGTTTTTGGTCATAACTCTCAAACATGTATAGAGTCTTATGCTCTATATAAATTGCCCTAGAACACCCAAACTATGGTCAATAGCTCATGAAAATGGCCATAAGAAGCCCAAAACGGTGAGTTTTTTGTGATCTCAAACATGTATTTAGTTTTACGGTCGTTCTAAATCTCCCAAGAAGCCCAAAACTATGGGCAAAAGCCATCAAAACCAACATAAAGCACGAAAACAATGAGTTTTTGGTCATAACTCTATCACATGTATCGGGTCTTACGGTCAGTGTAAATCGCCCAAGAAGCCCAAAACTATGGGTAATAGCTCATGAAAACGGCCATAAAGTGCAATGACGAATTTTAGGTCATAACTCTCAAACATGTATCTAGTCCTACTGTCGTTTTAAATCTCCCTATAACCCGAAAACTATGGTTAATAGCTCATGAACAAGGCCATAAAGCGCGAAAACGACGAGTTTTTGGTCATAACTCTCAAACATGTATCGGGTCTTATGATCGTTGTAAATCGCCCAAGAAGCCTAAATCTATGGGTAATTGCTCATGAAAATGGTCATAAAGCACGAAACCGACGAATTTTAGGTCATAACTCTCAAACATGTATCTAGTCTTACGGTCATTTTAAATCTCCCTTGAACCCAAAACTATGGACAATAGCTCATGAACATGACCATAAAGCCTGAAAACGACGAGTTTTTGGTCATAACTCTCAAACATGTATCAGGTCTTATGGTCGTTGTAAATCGCCGTCGAACCCTAAAACTATGGCATATTGCTCATAAAACCAGACATAAAGAGCGAAAATGACAAGTTTTTGGCCATACAATCATTGTGTCAGGTCTTACGCTCGTTGTAAATCGCCCAAGCAGCCCAAAACTATGGGCAATAGCTGATGAAAATGGCCATAAAGCGCAAAAAGGGAGAGTTTTTGGTCATAACTCTCAAACATGTATCGGGTCTTATGCTCTATATAAATCGCCCTAGAACGCCCAAACTATGGTCAATAGCTCATGAAAATGGCCATAAAGTGCAAAAACGGCGGGTTTTTTGTGATAAATCTCAAACATGTATTTAGTTTTACGGTCGTTGTAACTCGCCCAAGAAGCCCAAAACTATGGGTAATAGCTCATGAAAACGGCCATAAAGCGCAATGACGAATTTTAGGTCATAACTCTCAAACATGTATCTAGTCCTATTGTCGTTTTAAATCTCCCTAGAACCCAAAAACTATGGTTAATAGCTCATGAACATGGCCATAAAGCGCGAAAACGACGATTTTTTGGTCATAACTCTCAAACATGTATCGGGTCTTATGATCGTTGTAAATCGCCCAAGAAGCCTAAAACTATGGGTAATTGCTCATGAAAATGGTCATAAAGCACGAAACCGATGAATTTTAGGTCATAACTCTCAAACATGTATCTAGTCTTATGGTTATTTTAAATCTCCCTTGAACCCAAAACTATGGACAATAGCTCATGAACATGACCGAAAAGCGTGAAAACGACGAGTTTTTGGTCATAACTCTCAAACATGTATCAGGTCTTATGGTCGTTGTAAATCGCTGTCGAACCCTAAAACTATGGCATATTGCTCATAAAAACAGACATAAAGAGCGAAAACGACATGTTTTTGGTCATAACTCTCAAGCATTGTGTCGGGTCTTACACTCGTTGTAAATCGCCCAAGTAGACCAAAACTATGGGCAATAGCTGATGAAAATGGCCATAAGGCGCAAAAAGGGAGAGTTTTTGGTCATAACTCTCCAACATGTATCGGGTCTTATGCTCTATATAAATTGCCCTAGAACGCCCAAACTATGGTCAATAGCTCATGAAAATGGCCATAAAGGGCAAAAACGGCGAGTTTTTTCTGATAAATCTCAAACATGTATTTAGTTTTACGGTCGTTGTAAATCGCCCAAGAAGCCCAAAACTATGGGAAATAGCTCATGAAAATGGACATAAAGCGCGACAACAACGAGTTTTTGCTCATAACTCTATAACATGTATCGGGACTTACGGTCATTGTAAATCGCCCAAGAAGCCCAAAACTATGGGCAATAGCTCATGAAAACGGCCATAAAGCGTGAGAACGATGATGTTTTGGTCATAACTGTCAAACATGAATCTAGTCTTACATTCGTTTTAAATCACTCTTGAACCCAAAACTATGGGCAATAGCTCATGAACATGGCCATAAAGCGTGAAAACGACGAGTTTTTGGTCATAACTCGCAAACATGTCTCAGGTCTTACGGGCATTGTAAATCGTCCTCGAACCCCAAAATTGTGGGCAATAGCTCATGAAAACGGCCATAAAGAGCGAAAACGACGAGTTTTTGGTCATAACTCTCAAGCATTATATCGAATCTTACGCTCATTGTAAATCGCCCTAGAACCCCAAAAGTATGGTCAATAGCTCATGGAAATTTCCATAAAGCGCAAAAACGTCGAGGTTTTGGTCATAAATCTCAAACATGTATTAGGTCTTACGGTCGTTCTAAATCGTCCAAGAAGCCCAAAACTACAGGCAATAGCTCATAAAAACAGCCATAAAGCGTGAAAACGATGGGTTTTGGTCATAACTCTCAAACAAGTAGTAGGTCTTACGATCATTGTAAATTACCCTCGAACCCCAAAACTCTAGGCAATAGCTCATAAAAGCGTCCATAAAACAAGAAAACGACGAGTGTTTGGTCATAACTCTCAAAGATGTATCGGGTTTTATGCCCTATAAAAATCACCCAAGAACCCCTAAACTATGGTCAAGAGATCATGAAAATGGCCATAAAGTGCAAAAACGGCGAGTTTTTTGTCATAACTCTCAAGCATTGTGTCGGGTCTTACGGTAATTGTAAATCGCCCAAGAAGCCCCAAACTATGGGCAATAGCTCATGAAAATGGCCATAAAGCGCAAAAAGGGAGAGTTTTTGGTCATAACTCTCAACCATGTATTGGGTCTTATGCTCTATATAAATCGCCCTAGAACGCCCAAACTATGGTCAATAGCTCATGAAAATGGCCATAAAGTACAAAAACCGCGGGTTTTTTGTCATAAATCTCAAACATGTATTTGGTTTTACGGTCGTTTTAAATCGCCCAAGAAGCCCAAAACTATGGGCAATTGCTCATGAAAACGGACATAAAGCACGAAAACATCGAGTTTTTGGTCATAACTCTATAACATGTATCAGGTCTTACGGTCATTGTAAATCGCCCAAGAAGCCCAAAACTATGGATAATAGCTCATGAAAACGGTCATAAAGCGCAAAAACGACGAATTTTCGGTCATAACTCTCAAACATGTATCTAGTCTTATGGTCGTTTTAAATCTCCCTAGAACCCAAAACTACGGACAATAGCTCATGAACATGACCATAAAGTGTGAAAACGACGAGTTTTTGGTCATAACTCTCAAACATGTATCAGGTCTTATGGTCATTGTAAATCGCCCTCGAACCCCAAAACTATGGGCTATTGCTCACGAAAATGGACATAAAGAGCGAAAACGATAAGTTTTTGGTGATAACTCTCAAGCATTGTATCTAGTCTTACGGTCGTTTTAAATGTCTGTTGAACCCCAAACCTATGGTTAATAGCTCATGAACATGGCCATAAAGCGTGAAAACGACGAGTTTTTGGTCATAACTCTCAAACATGTATCAGGTCTTACGATCGTTGTAAATCGCCCAAGAAGCCTAAAACTATGGGTAATTGCTCATGAAAATGGTCATAAAGCACGAAACCGACGAATTTTAGGTCATAACTCTCAAACATGTATCTAGTCAGACGGTCGTTTGAAATCTCCCTAGATCCCAAAACTATGGACAATAGCTCATGAACATGACCATAAAGCGTGAAAACGACGAGTTTTTGGTCATAACTCTCAAACATGTAACAAGTCTTATGGGTCGTTGTAAATCGCCCTCGAACCCCAAAACTATGGTCAATAGATCATGAAAATGGCCATAAAGTGCAAAAACGGCGAGTTTCTTGTCATAACTCTCAAGCATTATGTCGGGTCTTACGCTGTTGTAAATCGCCCAAGCAGCCCAAAACTATGGCCAATAGCTGATGAAAATGGCCATAAAGCGCAAAAAGGAAGAGTTTTTGGTCATAACTCTCAAACATGTATAGAGTCTTATGCTCTATATAAATTGCCCTAGAACACCCAAACTATGGTCAATAGCTCATGAAAATGGCCATAAGAAGCCCAAAACGGTGAGTTTTTTGTGATCTCAAACATGTATTTAGTTTTACGGTCGTTGTAAATCTCCCAAGAAGCCCAAAACTATGGGCAAAAGCCATCAAAACCAACATAAAGCACGAAAACAATGAGTTTTTGGTCATAACTCTATCACATGTATCGGGTCTTACGGTCAGTGTAAATCGCCCAAGAAGCCCAAAACTATGGGTAATAGCTCATGAAAACGGCCATAAAGTGCAATGACGAATTTTAGGTCATAACTCTCAAACATGTATCTAGTCCTACTGTCGTTTTAAATCTCCCTATAACCCGAAAACTATGGTTAATAGCTCATGAACAAGGCCATAAAGCGCGAAAACGACGAGTTTTTGGTCATAACTCTCAAACATGTATCGGGTCTTATGATCGTTGTAAATCGCCCAAGAAGCCTAAAACTATGGGTAATTGCTCATGAAAATGGTCATAAAGCACGAAACCGACGAATTTTAGGTCATAACTCTCAAACATGTATCTAGTCTTACGGTCATTTTAAATCTCCCTTGAACCCAAAACTATGGACAATAGCTCATGAACATGACCATAAAGCCTGAAAACGACGAGTTTTTGGTCATAACTCTCAAACATGTATCAGGTCTTATGGTCGTTGTAAATCGCCGTCGAACCCTAAAACTATGGCATATTGCTCATAAAACCAGACATAAAGAGCGAAAATGACAAGTTTTTGGCCATACAATCATTGTGTCAGGTCTTACGCTCGTTGTAAATCGCCCAAGCAGCCCAAAACTATGGGCAATAGCTGATGAAAATGGCCATAAAGCGCAAAAAGGGAGAGTTTTTGGTCATAACTCTCAAACATGTACCGGGTCTTATGCTCTATATAAATCGCCCTAGAACGCCCAAACTATGGTCAATAGCTCATGAAAATGGCCATAAAGTGCAAAAACGGCGGGTTTTTTGTGATAAATCTCAAACATGTATTTAGTTTTACGGTCGTTGTAACTCGCCCAAGAAGCCCAAAACTATGGGTAATAGCTCATGAAAACGGCCATAAAGCGCAATGACGAATTTTAGGTCATAACTCTCAAACATGTATCTAGTCCTATTGTCGTTTTAAATCTCCCTAGAACCCGAAAACTATGGTTAATAGCTCATGAACATGGCCATAAAGCGCGAAAACGACGATTTTTTGGTCATAACTCTCAAACATGTATCGGGTCTTATGATCGTTGTAAATCGCCCAAGAAGCCTAAAACTATGGGTAATTGCTCATGAAAATGGTCATAAAGCACGAAACCGACGAATTTTAGGTCATAACTCTCAAACATGTATCTAGTCTTATGGTTATTTTAAATCTCCCTTGAACCCAAAACTATGGACAATAGCTCATGAACATGACCGAAAAGCGTGAAAACGACGAGTTTTTGGTCATAACTCTCAAACATGTATCAGGTCTTATGGTCGTTGTAAATCGCTGTCGAACCCTAAAACTATGGCATATTGCTCATAAAAACAGACATAAAGTGTGAAAACGATGAGTTTTTGGTCATAACTCTCAAACATGTATCAGGTCTTATGGTCATTGTAAATCGCCCTCGAACCCCAAAACTATGGGCTATTGCTCACGAAAATGGCCATAAAGGACAAAAAGGAAGAGTTTTGGTCATAACTCTCAAACATGTATCTAGTCTTACGGTCGTTTTAAATGTCTGTTGAACCCCAAACCTATGGTTAATAGCTCATGAACATGGCCATAAAGCGTGAAAACGACGAGTTTTTGGTCATAACTCTCAAACATGTATCAGGTCTTACGATCGTTGTAAATCGCCCAAGAAGCCTAAAACTATGGGTAATTGCTCATGAAAATGGTCATAAAGCACGAAACCGACGAATTTTAGGTCATAACTCTCAAACATGTATCTAGTCTTACGGTCGTTTGAAATCTCCCTAGATCCCAAAACTATGGACAATAGCTCATGAACATGACCATAAAGCGTGAAAACGACGAGTTTTTGGTCATAACTCTCAAACATGTAACAAGTCTTATGGGTCGTTGTAAATCGCCCTCGAACCCCAAAACTATGGTCAATAGATCATGAAAATGGCCATAAAGTGCAAAAACGGCGAGTTTCTTGTCATAACTCTCAAGCATTATGTCGGGTCTTACGCTGTTGTAAATCGCCCAAGCAGCCCAAAACTATGGCCAATAGCTGATGAAAATGGCCATAAAGCGCAAAAAGGAAGAGTTTTTGGTCATAACTCTCAAACATGTATAGAGTCTTATGCTCTATATAAATTGCCCTAGAACACCCAAACTATGGTCAATAGCTCATGAAAATGGCCATAAGAAGCCCAAAACGGTCAGTTTTTTGTGATCTCAAACATGTATTTAGTTTTACGGTCGTTGTAAATCTCCCAAGAAGCCCAAAACTATGGGCAAAAGCCATCAAAACCAACATAAAGCACGAAAACAATGAGTTTTTGGTCATAACTCTATCACATGTATCGGGTCTTACGGTCAGTGTAAATCGCCCAAGAAGCCCAAAACTATGGGTAATAGCTCATGAAAACGGCCATAAAGTGCAATGACGAATTTTAGGTCATAACTCTCAAACATGTATCTAGTCCTACTGTCGTTTTAAATCTCCCTATAACCCGAAAACTATGGTTAATAGCTCATGAACAAGGCCATAAAGCGCGAAAACGACGAGTTTTTGGTCATAACTCTCAAACATGTATCGGGTCTTATGATCGTTGTAAATCGCCCAAGAAGCCTAAAACTATGGGTAATTGCTCATGAAAATGGTCATAAAGCACGAAACCGACGAATTTTAGGTCATAACTCTCAAACATGTATCTAGTCTTACGGTCATTTTAAATCTCCCTTGAACCCAAAACTATGGACAATAGCTCATGAACATGACCATAAAGCCTGAAAACGACGAGTTTTTGGTCATAACTCTCAAACATGTATCAGGTCTTATGGTCGTTGTAAATCGCCGTCGAACCCTAAAACTATGGCATATTGCTCATAAAACCAGACATAAAGAGCGAAAATGACAAGTTTTTGGCCATACAATCATTGTGTCAGGTCTTACGCTCGTTGTAAATCGCCCAAGCAGCCCAAAACTATGGGCAATAGCTGATGAAAATGGCCATAAAGCGCAAAAAGGGAGAGTTTTTGGTCATAACTCTCAAACATGTACCGGGTCTTATGCTCTATATAAATCGCCCTAGAACGCCCAAACTATGGTCAATAGCTCATGAAAATGGCCATAAAGTGCAAAAACGGCGGGTTTTTTGTGATAAATCTCAAACATGTATTTAGTTTTACGGTCGTTGTAACTCGCCCAAGAAGCCCAAAACTATGGGTAATAGCTCATGAAAACGGCCATAAAGCGCAATGACGAATTTTAGGTCATAACTCTCAAACATGTATCTAGTCCTATTGTCGTTTTAAATCTCCCTAGAACCCGAAAACTATGGTTAATAGCTCATGAACATGGCCATAAAGCGCGAAAACGACGATTTTTTGGTCATAACTCTCAAACATGTATCGGGTCTTATGATCGTTGTAAATCGCCCAAGAAGCCTAAAACTATGGGTAATTGCTCATGAAAATGGTCATAAAGCACGAAACCGACGAATTTTAGGTCATAACTCTCAAACATGTATCTAGTCTTATGGTTATTTTAAATCTCCCTTGAACCCAAAACTATGGACAATAGCTCATGAACATGACCGAAAAGCGTGAAAACGACGAGTTTTTGGTCATAACTCTCAAACATGTATCAGGTCTTATGGTCGTTGTAAATCGCTGTCGAACCCTAAAACTATGGCATATTGCTCATAAAAACGGACATAAAGAGCGAAAACGACAAGTTTTTGGTCATAACTCTCAAGCATTGTGTCGGGTCTTACACTCGTTGTAAATCGCCCAAGTAGACCAAAACTATGGGCAATAGCTCATGAAAATGGCCATAAGGCGCAAAAAGGGAGAGTTTTTGGTCATAACTCTCAAACATGTATCGGGTCTTATGCTCTATATAAATTGCCCTAGAACGCCCAAACTATGGTCAATAGCTCATGAAAATGGCCATAAAGGGCAAAAACGGCGAGTTTTTTCTGATAAATCTCAAACATGTATTTAGTTTTACGGTCGTTGTAAATCGCCCAAGAAGCCCAAAACTATGGGAAATAGCTCATGAAAATGGACATAAAGCACGACAACAACGAGTTTTTGCTCATAACTCTATAACATGTATCGGGTCTTACGGTCATTGTGAATCGCCCAAGAAGCCCAAAACTATGGGTAATAGCTCTTGAAAACGGCCATAAAGCGCAACGACGAATTTTAGGTCATCACTCTCAAACATGTATCTATTCTTACGATCGTTTTAAATCTCCGTAGGACCCCAAAACTATGGTTAATAGCTCATGAACATGGCCATAAAGCGCGAAAACGACGAGTTTTGGTCATAACTCTCAAACATGTATCGGGTCTTACGATCGTTGTAAATCGCCCAAGAAGCCTGAAACTATGTGTAATTGCTCATGAAAATGGTCATAAAGCACGAAAATGACGAATTTTAGGTCATAACTCTCAAACATGTTGCTAGCCTTACGGTTGTTTTAAATCTCCCTAGAACCCAAAACTATGGGCATGCTCATGAACATGGCCATACAGCGCGAAAACGACGAGTTCTTGGTCATAACTCTCAAACATCTATCAGGTCTTACAGTCGATGTAAATCGCCCTCGAACCCCAAAACTGTGGGGAATAGCTCATGAAAATGGCCATAAAGGGAAAAAACGACGAGTTTTTTGTCATAAATGTCAAACATGTATTGGGACTTACGGTAATTGTAAATCACCCAAGAAGCCCAAAACTATGGGCAATAGCTCATGAAAACGGCCATAAAGCGTGAGAAAGATGATGTTTTGGTCATAACTGTCAAACATGTATCTAGTCTTACGTTCGTTTTAAATAACTCTAGAACCCAAAACTATGGGCAAGCTCATGAACATGGCCATACAACGCGAAAACGACGAGTTCTTGTTCATAACTCTCAAACATGTATCAGGTCTTACAGTCATTGTAAATCGCCCTCGAACCCCAAAACTGTGGGGAATAGCTCATGAAAATGGCCATAAAGGGCAAAAACGACGAGTTTTTTTATCATAAATGTCAAACATGTATTGGGACTTACAGTCATTGTAAATCGCCCAAGAAGCCCAAAACTACGGGCAATAGCTCATGAAAACGGCCATAAAGCGTGAGAAAGATGATGTTTTGGTCATAACTTTCAAACATGTATCTAGTCTTACGATCGTTTTAAATCCCCCTAGAACCCCAAAACTATGGTTAATAGCTTATGAACATGGCCATAAAGCGCGAAAACAACGTGTTTTTGGTCATAATTCTCAAATATGTATCGGGTCTTACGATCATTGTAAATCGCCTAAGAAGCCTAAAACTATGGGTAATTGCTCATGAAAATGGTCATAAAGCACGAAAACAACCAATTTTAGGTCATAACT
This sequence comes from Avena eriantha, assembly GCA_910589775.1. NCBI lineage: Eukaryota > Viridiplantae > Streptophyta > Magnoliopsida > Poales > Poaceae > Avena > Avena eriantha. The sequence goes on from OU342745.1 coordinate 480,329,116, forward strand.
TTCAAACATGTAGCTAGCCTTACGGTTGTTTTAAATCGCCCTAGAACCAAAACTATGGGCAAGTTCATGAACATGGCCATATAGCGCGAAAACGACGAGTTCTTGGTCATAACTCTCAAACATGTATCAGGTCTTACAGTCGATGTAAATCGCCCTCGAACCCCAAAACTGTGGGGAATAGCTCATGAAAATGGCCATAAAGGGAAAAAACGACGAGTTTTTTGTCATAAATGTCAAACATGTATTGGGACTTACGGTAATTGTAAATCACCCAAGAAGCCCAAAACTACGGGCAATAGCTCATGAAAACGGCCATAAAGCGTGAGAAAGATGATGTTTTGGTCATAACTGTCAAACATGTATCTAGTCTTACGTTCGTTTTAAATCTCCCTAGAACCCAAAACTATGGGCAAGCTCATGAACATGGCCATACAGCGTGAAAACGACGAGTTCTTGTTCATAACTCTCAAACATGTATCAGGTCTTACAGTCGTTGTAAATCGCCCTCGAACCCCAAAACTGTGGGGAATAGCTCATGAAATGGCCATAAAGGGCAAAACTGTGAGAAATATGATGTTTTGGTCATAACTGTCAAACATGTATCTAGCCTTACGGTCGTTTTAAATCACTCTATAACCCAAAACTATGGGCAATAGCGCATGAACATGGCCATAAAGCGTGAAAACGACGAGTTTTTGGTCATAACTCGCAAACGTGTATCAGGTCGTACGGGCTTTGTAAATCGCCCTCGAACCCCAAAATTGTGGGCAATAGCTCATGAAAACGGCCATCAAGAGCGAAAACGACGATTTTTGGGTCATAACACTCAAGCATTATATCGAGTCTTACGCTCATTGTAGATCACCCTAAAACCCCAAAACTATGGTCAATAGCTCATGACAATGGCCATAAAGCGCGAAAATGATGAGTTTTGGTCATAACTCTCAAACATGTAGTAGGTCTTACGATCATTGTAAATTTCCCTCGAAGCCCAAAACTCTAGGCAATAGCTCATAAAAACGTACATAAAACAGGAAAACGACGAGTGTTTAGTCATAACTCTCAAAGATGTATCGGGTTTTATGCTCTATAAAAATCACCCAAGAACCCCTAAACTATGGTCAATAGCTCATGAAAATGGCCATAAAGCGCAAAAACGTCGAGTTTTTGGTCATAAATCTCAAACATGTATTGGGTCTTATGGTCGTTCTAAATCGACCAAGAAGCCCAAAACGATGAGTTTTGGTCATAACTCTCAAACATGTAGTAGGTCTTATGATCGTTGTAAATTGCCCTCAAATCCCAAAACTCGAAAACGACGAGTGTTTGGTCATAACTCTCAAAGATGTATCATGTTTTTAGCTCTATATAAATCACCCAAGAACCCCTAAACTATGGTCAATAGACCATGAAAATGGCCATAAAGTGCAAAAACGGCGAGTTTTTGGACATAACTCTCAAGCATTGTGTCGGGTCTTACGCTCATTGTAAATCGCCCAAGAAGCCCAAAACTATGGGCAATAGCTGATGAAAATGGCCATAAAGCATAAAAAGGAAGAGTTTTTGGTCATAACTCTCAAACATGTATCGGGTCTTATGCTCTATATAAATCACCCTAGAACGCCCAAACTATGGTCAATAGCTCATGAAAATGGCCATAAAGTGCAAAAAACGGCGAGTATATTGTGATAAGTCTCAAACATGTATTTAGTTTTACGGTCGTTGTAAATCGCCCAAGAAGCCCAAAACTATGGGCAATAGCTCATGAAAACGGACATAAAGCGCGAAAACAACGAGTTTTTGCTCATAACTCTATAATATGTATCGGGTCTTACGGTCATTATGAATCGCCCAAGACGCCCAAAAATATGGGTAATAGCTCTTGAAAACGGCCATAAAGCGTAACCACGAATTTTAGGTCATCACTCTCAAACATGTATCTAGTCTAACGATCACTTTAAATCTTCCTAGAACCCCGAACCTATGGTTAATAGCTTATGAACTTGGCCATAAAGCGCGAAGACGACGAGTTTTTGGTCATAACTCTCAAACATGTATCGGGTCTTACGATCGTTGTAAATCGCCCAAGAAGCCTAAAATTATGGGTAATTGCTCATGAAAATGGTCATAAAGCACGAAAACGACGAATTTTAGGTCATAACTGTCAAACATGTAGCTAGTCTTACGGTTGTTTTAAATCTCCATAGAACCCAAAACTATGGGCAAGCTCCTGAACATGGCCATACAGCGCGAAAACGACGAGTTCAGGGTCATAACTCTCAAACATGTATCAGGTCTTACGGTCGTTGTAAATCGCCCTCGAACCTCAAAACTGTGGGGAATATCTCATGAAAATGGCCATACAGCGCAAACATGTATTGGGACTTACGGTCGTTGCAAATCGCCCAAGAAGCCCAAAACTATGGGCAATAGCTCATGAAAACGGCCATAAAGCGTGAGAATGATGATGTTTTGGTCATAACTGTCAAACATGTATCTAATCTTACAGTCGTTTTAAATCACTCTTGAACCCAAAATTATGGGCAATAGCTCATGAACATGGCCATAAAGCATGAAAACGACGAGTTTTTGGTCATAACTCATAAACTTGTATCAGGTATTACGGGCGTTGTAAAATCGTCCTCGAACCCCAAAATTGTGGGCAATAGCTCAAGAAAACAGCCATAAAGAGCGAAAACGACGATTTTTTGGTCATAACTCTCAAGCATTATATCGAGTCTTATGCTCATTCTAAATCGCCCTAGAACCCCAAAACTATGGTCAATAGCTCATGAAAATGGCCATAATGCGCAAAAACGTCGAGTTTTTGGTCATAAATCTCAAACATGTATTGGGTCTTACGGAGGTTCTAAATCGACCAAGAGGCCCAAAACTATAGGCAATAGCTCATGAAAACGGCCATAAAGCGCGAAAATGATGAGTTTTGGTCATAACTCTCAAACATGTAGTAGCTCTTACGATCATTGTAAATTGCCCCTCGAATCCCAAAACTCTAGGCAATAGCTCATAAAAACGTCCATAAAACACGAAACGACGAGTGTTTGGTCATAACTCTCAAAGATGTATCGGGTTTTATGCTCTATATAAATCTCCCAAGAACCCCTAATCTATGGTCAATAGATCATGAAAATGGCCGTAAAGTGCAAAAACGGCGAGTTTTTGGTCATAACTCTCAAGCATTGTGTCGGGTCATACGCTCATTGTAAATAGCCCAAGAAGCCCAAAACTATGGGCAATAGCTCATGAAAATGGCCATAAAGCACAAAAAGGGAGAGTTTTTGGTCATAACTCTCAAACATGTATCGGGTCTTATGCTCTATATAAATCGCTCTAGAACGCCCAAACTATAGTCAATAGCTCATGAAAATGGCCATAAAGTACAAAAACAGCGAGTTTTTGTCATAAATATCAAACATGTATTTGCTTTTACAGTCGTTTTAAATCGCCCAAGAAGCCCAAAACTATGGGCAATAGCTCATGAAAATGGACACAAAGCTTGAAAACAACGAGTTTTTTGTCATATCTCTATAACATATATCAGGTCTTACGGTCATTGTAAATTGCCCAAGAAGCCCAAACCTATGGGTAATAGCGCAAAAACGACGAATTTTAGGTCATAACTCTCAAACATGTATCTAGTCTTACGGTCGTTTTTAAATCTCCCTAGAACCTAAAACTATGGACAATAGCTCATGAACATGACCATAAAGTGTGAAAACGACGAGTTTTTGGTCATAACACTCAAACATGTATCAGGTCTTATGGTCGTTGTAAATCGCCCTCGAACCCCAAAACTATGGGCTATTGCTCATGAAAACGGACATAAAGAGGGAAAACGACAAGTTTTTGGTCATAACTCTCAAACATGTATCAGGTCTTATGCTTGTTGTAAATAGCCATAGAAGCCCAAAACTATGGGCAATAGCTCATGAAAATGGCCATAAAGCGCAAAAAGGGAGAGTTTTTGGTCATAACTCTCAAACATGTATCGGGTCTTATGCTCTATATAAATCGCCCTAGAACCCCCCAAACTATGGTCAATAGCTCATGAAAATGGCCATAAAGTGCAAAAACTACGAGTTTTTGTGATAAATCTCAAACATGTATTTGGTTTTACGGTTGTTGTAAATCGCCCAAGAAGCCCAAACTATGGGCAATAGCTCATGAAAACGGACATAAAGCGCGGAAAACAACGAGATTTTGGTTATAACTCTATAACATGTATCGGGTCTTACGGTCATTGTTAATCGGCCAAGAAGCCCAAAACTATGGGTAATAGCTCATGAAAACGGCCATAAAGCGCAAAAACAACGAATTTTAGGTCATAACTCTCAAACATGTATCTAGTCTTACGGTCGTTTTAAATCTCCCTAGAACCCCAAAACTATGGTTAATAGCTCATGAACATGGCCATAAAGCGCGAAAAATGACGAGTTTTTGGTCATAACTCTCCAGCATGTATCGGGTCTTATGATCGTTGTAAATCGCCCAAGAAGCCTAAAACTATGGGTAATTGCTCATGAAATGGTCATAAAGCACGAAAACGACGAATTTTAGGTCATAACTCTCAAACATGTAGCTAGTCTTACGGTAGTTTTAAATCTCCCTAGAACCCAAAACTATGGGCAAGCTCATGAACATGGCCATACAACGCGAAAAACGACGAGTTATTGGTCATAACTCTCAAACATGTATCAGGTCTTACGGTCGTTGTAAATCGCACTCGAACCCCCAAAACTGTGGGGGTATAGCTCATGAAAATGGCCATAAAGCGCAAAAACGACGAGTTTTTTGTCATAAATGTCAAACATGTATTGGGAGTTACTGTCATGGTAAATCGCCCCAAGAAGCCCAAAACAATGGGTAATAGCTCATGAAACGGCCATAAAGCGTGAGAAAGATGATGTTTTGGTCATAACTTTCAAACATGTATCAGGTCCTTACGGTCCTTTTAAATCACTCTAGAACCCAAAACTATGGGCAATAGCACATGAACATGGCCATAAAGCGTGAAAACGACGAGTTTTTGGTCATAACTTCGCAAACATGTATCAGGTCTTACGGGCGTTGTAAATCGTCCTCGAACCCCAAAACTCTAGGCAATAGCTCATGAAAACGGCCATAAAGTGTGAAAATGACGAGTTTTAGTCATAACTCTCAAGCATTATGTTGAGACTTACGCATATTGTAAATCGCCCTAGAACCCCAAAACTATGGTACATAGCTCATGAAAATTGCCAGAAAGCGCAAAAACGTCGGGTTTTTGGTCATAAATCTCCAACATGTATTGGGTCTATACGGTCGTTCTAAATCGACCAAGAATTCAAAACTATAGGCAATAGCTCATGAAAACAGCCATAAAGCGTGAAAACGATGAGTATTGGTCATAAACTCTCAAACATGTAGTAGGTCTTACGATCATTGTAAATTTCCCTCGAACCCCAAAACTCTAGGCAATAGCTCATAAAAACGTCCATAAAACACGAAAACGATGAGTGTTTGGTCATAACTCTCAAAGATGTATCGGATTTATGCTCTATATAAATCACCC